>CM059795.1:38072047-38582047 GCA_030435695.1 Brachymystax lenok tsinlingensis | reverse complement strand
TCCCAGGCATAGGATAGCATAAGCTACACATTCCAACCCGCTCCCAGGCATAGGATAGCATAAGCTACACATTCCAACCCGCTCCCAGGCATAGGATAGCATAAGCTACACATTCCAACCCACTCACAGGCATAGGATAGCATAAGCTACACATTCCAACCCACTCCCAGGCATAGGGTAGCATAAGGTACACATTCCAACCCACTCACAGGCATAGGATAGCATAAGCTACACATTCTATCCCACTCACAGGTATAGGATAGCATAAACTACACATTCCAACCTGCTTCCAGGCATAGGATAGCATAAGCTACACATTCCAACCTGGTCCCAGGCATAGGATAGCATAAGCTACACATTCCAACCTGGTCCCAGGCATAGGATAGCATAAGCTACACATTCCAACCCACTCCCAGGCATATGATAGCATAAGCTACACATTCCAACCCACTCCCAGGCATATGATAGCATAAGCTACACATTCCAACCCACTCACAGGCATAGGATAGCATAAGCTACACATTCCAACCCGCTCCCAGGCATAGGATAGCATAAGCTATACATTCCAACCCGCTCCCAGGCATAGGATAGCATAAGCTACACATTCCAACCCACTCACAGGCATAGGATAGCATAAGCTACACATTCCAACCCACTCACAGGCATAGGGTAGCATAAGCTACACATTCCAACCCACTCACAGGCATAGGATAGCATAAGCTACACATTCTATCCCACTCACAGGCATAGGATAGCATAAGCTACACATTCCAACCCGCTCCCAGGCATAGGATAGCATAAACTACACATTCCAACCCGCTTCCAGGCATAGGATAGCATAAGCTACACATTCCAACCCGCTCCCAGGCATAGGATAGCATAAACTACACATTCCAACCCGCTCACAGTAGCATGCACATATTTATATATTTTATATATTTATAGCTCACTATAGAGAAGCACCATTGAGATGCCCACCCGGTGTCTGTCCCACCACCCACTCCTCTGCATTCCTTTGACAGAGACACACATGATGCACAAAGTGCTCGCCAGCCAGCCAACCACTGTCTGGCTGCATGCTTTGCTGTGTGTCTGCTCCCCTCTCTCCTCCTTCCCTTACAGATGCTCAGCTTGCTCCCTCGTATTCAGACCAACCCTTTCGACCTTTCCTCCCTGCTACACTGGACTGTTTGTGTTTGTCAGAGGGTGTGTCTGCAAGCTTCTAGGCGTGTAGGAGTTGGGGTGTGTGTTCATGTCTGAGTGCATGGTAATGTCTGATGGTGTGCGTCTGAATGCAGTTGTGCGTGTCTGGCTCTGTGTGAGTGAGATCGTGTGTTCATGTGGTAGCACGGCTCTGTTCGTTTGATAGTGAGGGGGTCTACAGGAATCGTCCCCTTTCGGAGGATTACAGCAGCCCATTCAACCCCACGACACATTCTCCTGGTGTCGAACGGAGTCCAAATTCTGTATGCGTGCGCGGGGGGGGTTGCCATGGCAGCAGCAGTTTAGCATACATTAGATGTTAGCCCAGCATTACAACAGAGATGGAGAGGAAGGCAGAGCAGGTTTGTGTTCTCATTCACTGAGAGAGACTGACAGTAAATGTCATTGTTAGGATGGGTCTGCTCGGGCTCTTGTAGATTGATATTCTTCCCCTAGGGAAGAACACAGTAAGGTTTTATAGCCTTCCCAGTCCCACTATGCTCGCTCACGCACCCAGGCACATCCAGTACACACACACACACACTATCTCTTGCTCTCTGCTTAGGACATGTCCGTCCCTCTATCCCACTTCTAACTTCCCCTATAGGCCTACTTCTATATATCATCTCTCTCGCTCTCGCTCTCGCTCTCGCTCGCTCTCGCTCTCGCTCGCTCTCTCTCGCTCTCTCTCGCTCTCTCTCGCTCTCTCTCTCTCTGTGTGTGTGTGACCCTCCTAGACCAGAGAATGGCACTATTTTGGGACTTGCGTCACCCCCTTCCTGTCCTCTCCATCCTACCCGCCACGTGCACCGCTTACTAATAATGTTCCGTCCCACTCCTCTCTTTCTCTCCGCTGTGGTTATTTGCTTTCCAATAGTTTTCTACCCTCCTCAAGGGCGTTGAAATAAATAGAGCTCAGGAGAGGAGTCCTGAATACGTATCGGAGTAAGTTGTTTACCTACTACATCTCAATACTATAGGCTAGTGGCTACACATGAGCATTTCTTCCTAAACGTTCAATTTTTTTTCTAAATTCAGTCCATTAAAGGGCAATTCCACCACTTTTCAACCTCATTATTATTTCCAGCACATTACTTGTGTCTACATACACTGAATATACAGAACATCAAGAACACCTGCTCTGTCCATGACAGACTGACCAGGTGACTCCAGGTGAAAGCTATGATCCCTTATTGATGTCACTTCTTAAATCTACTTCAATCAGTGTAGATGAAGAGGAGGAGACAGGTTAAAGAAGGACCTTTAAGCCTTGAGACAATCGATGTGTGCCGTTCAGAGGGTGATTGGGCAAGACAAAATATTTGACTGCCTTTGAACGGGGTATGGCAGTAGGGTGCCAGGAGCGGAACGCTGCTGGGTTTTTCATGCGCAACAGTTTCCTGTGTGTATCAAGAATGGTCCACCAGCCAAAGAACATCTTTGGTATACTCAGTGTATGTGAAAACAGTGCATTCCTACGTTTTGTCGAAAAATAAGTTCTACCCAATGACGTCATCAACATTGATTTTCAAACCCTGAGATTCGAGGTGACGCGGGGAGCAAGAAAATCCACGCCCTCTGGCTAGAAACTCGTAGCAGGTTTTAAAAATCAACATTTTAAATCCTCCCCTGTCATATCACAGAGAAGCGTTTTTTTAGGACCGTGGCGTTTTAACCACCGATCATAACAAAACAGCCGTTTCCACATATGTAGACGCTAGTATGGTGCTGGAAATGATTCAAAAGAGGTTTAACACAGCCTGTAAAAGATGTTGTACATTTTGGTTGCGTATCAGCAGTTTCTGTTTTGTCAGTCACTGACAGTCAATTAGCCCATGTCAGCTAACATGTATAGTGGTAAGTTAGTCTAGCCAGCTATTACTTCTTTTAGTCACTCACTCAGACTCATAGCAAACATGTTCTCTCCGCGCCATGGCAAAATGTGTAGAATGGCAGGAAATTATAGCGTACTTTTTCCCCTCCGCTGTAAAGAGGGTGGCAGCTAAATGATGTCCCTAAGTCCCCCAAAAGGCTAGGGACTGCTCTGACTGCATGTGTGGATATGGATGTGGGTACAAAGAGTTCAGATGTATTTTAGGTTTTTTTGCCCATTCCTGCTCTAGCTGGAGATCATGGTGCAGCAAGCGTTTCTCCTCCTTGAGGGACCGCTTACATTAAAACGAACACTTTAGACCTGACTAAGTTAGTGTCAGTGCACCTTAGGGACCGACCAGCAACATCCCATGGACCAGCGCCGATCCATGGACCAGATGCTGAGGAACACTGCTGTAGATCAAAACAACGAAGTCCTGCTCACTAGGTGGATGACGTCCCAGTCAGAGCAGACTTTCGGCTCTTCAGCCCCATCTAGCTGCAGTCCAGCAAAGCACCACACCACTCACTTCTACTCAGCAGCGCTCAGGTGGTTCCTCCTCCGATCTCCTACCCTAATAGCCAAAGGGCTTTTCTTCCTCGGCGTAGACGGGAGGATGATTTTAATAACCAAGCCAATGCGCGTGCAGCCGTGGAGCAAAACAGGCAGGGTTGGCTCAGAATCAAAGGATTGTTGACACATGTAAACTGTATTTCCTCTCCAAATCTTTATTGAAAACATAAATACTTGTTCACAATAAACACTTGTCTCTCAAATATGTTGTTGTTGGTTAGCAAGCAACAACAACAAAAAAGATGTTAGCATAGATGTGACAACGAGATACGAGCTGAAACGAGCCACCTACGATTCCCTACATGGCAGCTTCTTGTCAGTGTTGCTAACTATTAGACCGTCCAGAATCATAACACACATACTTCTGCTCTATCGATGAGTGCACATAGTTTTCGTGACCAATGTCAGCTAACCCGTCTATTGCAAAGGGTGGCATGTACAGTTTAAGTCGGAAGTGTACATACACCTTAGCCAAATACATTTAAACTCAGTTTTTCACAATTCGTGACATTTAATCCTAGTAAGAATTCCCTGTTTTGGGTCAGTTAGGATCACCACTTTATTTTAAGGATGTGAAATGTCAGAATAGTAGTAGAGAGAATGATTTATTTCAGCTTTTATTTATTTCATTACAATCCCAGAGGGTCAGAAGTTTACATACACTCAATTAGTATTTGGTAGCATTGCCTAAATTGCTTAACTTGGATCAAAGGTGTCGGGTAGACTTCCACAAGCTTCCCACAATAAGTTGGGTGAATTTTGGCCCATTTCTCCTGACCGAGCTGGTGTAACTGAGTCAGGTTTGTAGGCCTCCTTGCTCGCACTCGATTGAGGTCAGGGCTTTGTGATGGCCACTCCAATACCTTGACTTTGTTGTCCTTAAGCCATTTTGCTACAGTTTTGGAAGTATGCTTGGGGTCACTGTCCATTTGGAAGACCCATTTGCGACCAAGCTTTAATTTCCTGACTGATGTCTTGAAATGTTGCTTCAATATATCCACATAATTTTCCTCCCTCATGATGCCATCTATTTTGTGAAGTGCACCAGTCCCTCCTGCAGCAAAGCACCCCCACAACATGATGCTGCCACCCCCGTGCTTCGCGGTTGGGATGGTGTTCTTCGGCTTGCAAGCCTCCCCCTTTTTCCTCCAAACAACGATGGTCATTATGGCCAAACAGTTCTATTTTTGTTTCATCAGACCAGAGGACATTTCTCCAAAAAGTATTATCTTTGTCCCCATGTGCAGTTGCAAACCGTAGTCTGGCTTTTTTATGGCGGTTTTGGAGCAGTGGCTTCTTCCTTGCTGAGAGTCCTTTCAGGCTGTCGATATAGGACTTGTTTTACTGTGGATATAGATACTTTTGTACCTGTTTCCTCCAGCATCTTCACAAGGTTCTTTGCTGTTGTTCTGGGATTCATTTGCACTTTTTGCACCAAAGTACGTTCATCTCTAGGAGACAGAACGTGTCTCCTTCCTGAGCGGTATGACGGCTGCGTGTTTATACTTGTGTACTATTGTTTGTACAGATGAATGTGGTACCATCAGTCGTTTGGAAATTGCTCCCAAGGATGAACCAGACTTTGTTTTCTGAGGTCTTGACTGATTCCTTTTGATTTTCAAATAATGTCAAGCAAAGAGGCACTGAGTTTGAAGGCAGGCCTTGAAATACATCCACAGGTACACCTCCAATTGACTCAAATGATGTCAATTAGCCTATTGAAAGCTTCTAAAGCCATGACATAATTTTCTGGATTTTTCTGTAAAGCTGTTTAAAGGCACAGTCAACTTAGTGTATGTAAACTTCTGACCCACTGGAATTGTGATACAGTGAATTATAAGTGAAATAATCTGTCTGTAAACAATTGTTGGAAACATTACTTGTGCCATGCACAAAGTAGATGTCCTAACAGACTTGCCAAAACTATAGTTTGTTAACAAGAAATTTGTGGAGTTGTTGAAAAACGGCTTTTAATGACTTCAACCTAAGTGTATGTAAACTTCCGACTTCCAATGTGTGCCAATCTTGCCAAAAGCAAGAGAGAATCTAAAGAATCTTCTCCTTAATGGCCGTTTCGTGGCAGCACCAAGCAGCTCAACATCTCGTAGCCTACCTCTTACTGAGAGATGGACGTCTTTTTAATGCATGTAGCCCTTCACATGAATGTATCCAACTACGTTGGAGATGCAGCCAGAAATCCCAGACAAGTGCTAGGCAGTCTTTCGTTCATCGGGAATTTCCAAAAGCCTCTGTTTCTTTTGTTCTACTTTTTAATACATGAAAACGTTACGTTTTCTGCTTCAGCCTCCGCTCTCCTCATCGGCTGTAGGGTTGAGGTTAGGGTTAATAACACAAGCAGATTAAGGGCATTCTTTCAGCCCTGGTGCTGTGCAACACTTGCCTGGTCCCAGATCTGTTTATGCTGTCCTGCCAACTCCAAGCAATGGGGTGACAATGAGTGTAGGGGTTGGCAAGACAGCCTAAACAGATCTGGGACCAGGAAACTGAAACACCGGGCAGTTCACTCTCCCTTGAGATTCACCATCTTTATTTGTTTGGGATATGCAATGCGCAGTTGGAAGATATTCCTCAAAGCAGCTCTACTTTGCCTGTGGGTGAATTACTACACTATTGGTCGTATGAGGTCCACAACTTGTTTTTTCTTCAATGGAATTACAGTGGAAACAGTAGAGAAAGGGAGTTTATTCCTAGGTACAACAGATGGCCAGCCTAAGGTAACTGGGGGGGGATGCAACTTCTGGCCAGTTATAGCTGCTGTCTGTTGAGGTTCACTTGATTTGGTCCATTACATGCATTTGATCATTACACATTGTATATGAGTGTGATAACATTCTGACTCAATGTAGTGAAATGTTACGACAATTGTAACCCCCCCCCCTCTCTCTCCCCGGCCGGGCCGTGGGTCTGTAATCAACACATTTTTATGACCTTCGGGGCCCACCTCATTGGAGGTGTTTGTATGATTTATGAAGCATTTTCTAACCACCTTTATTGGCCTGACTGACTTAACGACCTCCTTGGGGAGAGAGGGAGGGTGTGTGTGTGTGTGTGTGTGTGTGTGTGTGCTCACTGTGTGTGTGTGCTCACTGTGTGTGTGTGTGCTCACTGTGTGTGTGTGTGCTCACTGTGTGTGTGTGCTCACTGTGTGTGTGTGCTCACTGTGTGTGTGTGTGTGTGTGCTCACTGTGTGTGTGTGTGTGTGTGCTCACTGTGTGTGTGCTCACTGTGTGTGTGTGTGTGTGTGCTCACTGTGTGTGTGTGTGTGTGTGTGTGTGTGTGTGTGTGTGCTCACTGTGTGTGTGTGTGTGCTCACTGTGTGTGTGTGTGTGCTCACTGTGTGTGTGCTCACTGTGTGTGTGTGTGTGTGTGTGTGTGTGCTCACTGTGTGTGTGTGTGTGTGCTCACTGTGTGTGTGTGTGTGCTCACTGTGTGTGTGTGTGTGTGCGTGTGTGCTCACTGTGTGTGTGTGTGCGCTCACTGCGTGTGCGTGTGCGCTCACTGTGTGTGTGTGTGTGTGCGCTCACTGTGTGTGTGTGTGTCACGCTCACAGGTGTGTGTGTGTGTGTGTGCTCACAGTGTGTGTGTGTGTGTGTGTGTGCTCACAGTGTGTGTGTGTGTGTGTGCTCACAGTGTGTGTGTGTGTGTGTGTGTGTGCTCAGTGTGTGTGTGTGTGTGTGTGTGTGCTCAGTGTGTGTGTGTGTGTGTGTGCTCAGTGTGTGTGTGTGTGCTCAGTGTGTGTGTGTGTGTGTGTGCTCATTGTGTGTGTGTGTGTGTGTGTGCTCACTGTGTGTGTGTGTGTGTGTGTGTGCTCACTGTGTGTGTGTGTGTGTGTGTGTGTGCTCACTGTGTGTGTGTGTGTGTGTGTGTGTGCTCACTGTGTGTGTGTGTGTGTGTGTGCTCACTGTGTGTGTGTGTGTGTGTGTGTGCTCACTGTGTGTGTCTGTGTGTGTGCTCACTGTGTGTGTCTGTGTGTGTGTGTCTGTGTGTGTGCTCACTGTGTGTGTGTGTGCTCACTGTGTGTGTCTGTGTGTGTGCTCACTGTGTGTGTGTGCTCACTGTGTGTGTGTGCTCACTGTGTGTGTGTGTGTGCTCACTGTGTGTGTGTGTGTGCTCACTGTGTGTGTGTGTGTGTGTGTGCTCACTGTGTGTGTGTGTGTGTGTGCTCACTGTGTGTGTGTGTGTGTGTGTGCTCACTGTGTGTGTGTGTGTGTGTGTGTGCTCACTGTGTGTGTGTGTGTGTGTTTTGGCTCACTGTGTGTGTGTGTGTGTGTGTGCTCACTGTGTGTGTGTGTGTGTGTGCTCACTGTGTGTGTGTGTGTGCTCACTGTGTGTGTGTGTGTGTGCTCACTGTGTGTGTGTGTGTGTGCTCACTGTGTGTGTGTGTGTGCCACTGTGTGTGTGTGCTCTGTGTGTGTGTGCTCTGTGTGTGTGTGTGTGTGTGTGCTCACTGTGTGTGTGTGCTCACTGTGTGTGCTCACTGTGTGTGTGCGTTCACTGTGTGTGTGCTCTGTGTGTGTGTGTGCTCACTGTGTGTGTGTGTGCTCACTGTGTGTGTGTGTGTGTGTGTGCGCTCACTGTGTGTGTGTGCGCTCACTGTGTGTGTGTGTGTGTGTGTGGCTCACTGTGTGTGTGTGCTCACTGTGTGTGTGTGTGCGCTCAATGTGTGTGTGTGTGCGCTCACTGTGTGTGTGTGTGTGCGCGCGCTCACTGTGTGTGTGTGTGCGCTCACTGTGTGTGTGTGTGTGCGCTCACTGTGTGTGTGTGTGTGCGCTCACTGTGTGTGTGTGTGTGCGCTCACTGTGTGTGTGTGTCGCTCACTGTGTGTGTGCGCTCACTGTGTGTGTGTGTGTGTGTGTGTGCGCTCACTGTGTGTGTGTGCTCACTGTGTGTGTGTGTGCGCTCAGTGTGTGTGTGTGTGCGCTCACTGTGTGTGTGTGTCACGCTCACTGTGTGTGTGTGTGTCACGCTCACTGTGTGTGTGTGTGTCGCTCACTGTGTGTGTGTGTGTGCGCTCACTGTGTGTGTGTGTGTCGCTCACTGTGTGTGTGTGTGCGCTCACTGTGTGTGTGTGTGCGCTCACTGTGTGTGTGTGTGTCGCTCACTGTGTGTGTGTGTGTGCGCTCACTGTGTGTGTGTGTGTGTGCGTGTGTGTGTGTGTGTGTGTGTGTGTGTGCGCTCACTGTGTGTGTGTGTCTTGCTCACTATGTGTGTGTGTCTGCGCTCACTATGTGTGTGTGTGTGCGGCTCACTCACTGTGTGTGTGTCTTGCGCTCACTGTGTGTGTGTGTGCGCTCACTGTGTGTGTCTTGTAGCGTCATCTCACTGTGTCTTGTGTGCGCTCTCACTGTGTGGGCGCTCACTGTGTGTGTGTGTGCCGCTCACTGTGTGTGTGTGTGCCACACTCACTGTGTGTGTGTGTGTGCAGCTCACTGTGTGTGTGTCTGTAGCACACTGTGTGTGTGTGTGCCTTGCTCACTGTGTGTGTGTGCAGCGCTCACTGTGTGTGTGTGTGTGGCGCTCACTGTGTGTGTGTGTGCAGCTCACACACTGTGTGTGTGTGTGGTGCGCTCACTGTGTGTGTGTGTCTGCTCACTGTGTGTGTGTGTGCGCTCACTGTGTGTGTGCAGCTCACTGTGTGTGTGTGTGTAGCTCACTGTGTGTGTGTGTGCGCGCTCACTGTGTGTGTGCGCTCACTGTGTGTGCGCTCACTGTGTGTGTGTCTGCGCTCACTGTGTGTCTGCGCTCACTGTGTGTCTGCCACACTGTGTGTGTGCGCGCTCACTGTGTGTGTGTGCTCACTGTGTGTGTCGCTCACTGTGTGTGTCTGTGCTCACTGTGTGTGGCCACTCACTGTGTGTGTGCGCTCACTGTGTGTCGCTCACTGTGTGTGTGTGCATCACTGTGTGTGTCTTGCTCACTGTGTATTGTGTGTGTCTTGCGCTCACTGTGTGTGTGTGTGCGTCTTGTAGCTCACTGTGTGTGTGTGTGCGTCTTGCTCACTGTGTGTGTGTGTTGCCTTGCTCACTGTGTGTGTGTGTCTTGGCAGCTCACTGTGTGTGTGTGTGTGTAGCCACACACTGTGTGTGTGTCTTGTAGCTCACTGTGTGTGTGTCTTGTGCATCTCACTGTGTGTGTGTGTGCTCACTGTGTGTCACTGTGTGCGTTCTGCGCTCACTGTGTGTGTGTGTGTGTGCGCGCGCTCACTGTGTGTGTGTGTGTGTGTGTGCGTGTGTGCGCGCGCGCTCACTGTGTGTGTGTGTGTGTGTGTGTGTGTGTGTGCGTGCGCTCACTGTGTGTGCTCACTGTATGCGCTCACTGTGTGTGTCTGTGTGCTCACTGTGTGTGTGCGTGCGTGCTCACTGTGTGTGCGTCGTGTCGCTCACTGTGTGTGTGTGCGTGTGCGCTCACTGTGTGTGTGTGTGTGTGTGTGTGTGTGCGCTCACTGTGTGTGTGTGTGTGTGTGTGTGTGTGCGTGGGCGCTCACTGTGTGTGCGCTCACTGTGTGCGCTCACTGTGTGTGTCTGTGTGCTCACTGTGTGTGTGCGTGCGTGCTCACTGTGTGTGCGTGCGTGTGCGCTCACTGTGTGTGTGTGCGTGTGCGCTCACTGTGTGTGTGTGTCGTGTGCGCTCACTGTGTGTGTGTGTGTGCGCGTGCGCGCTCACTGTGTGTGCGCTCACTGTGTGTGTCTGTGTGCTCACTGTGTGTGTGCGTCTTGCTCACTGTGCGTGCGTCTTGCGCTCACTGTGTCTTGCGTCGCTCACTGTGTCTTGGCGTCTTGGCGTCGCGCTCACTGTGTCGCGTCGCGCTCACTGTGTCTTGCGTCGCTCACTGTGTCTTGCGTGCGCTCACTGTGTCTTGGCGTCTTGTAGCGCTCACTGTGTGTGTGTGTGTGTGTGCTCACTGTGTGTGTCACAAGACAATGAAGGCTGTCCTATGACACAGCCCCACAGCCCCACATGCATCATACTGGGCGTATTCTATGCATGATGGCCTTTATCCCTGTTGGGATTTTTCCCCGTCCATTGTTACTGCTGGGGGCTTTGGCTGTTCTCTAACATCTGATTCAACCAATCAAGGCCATAATAATAATAACAGAGACTCTAGCCTTGGTTGGTGTTTTGCCCTTTTATGTTTTGCCTTGGTCTGTTTAGCTGTTTACGGCTCATAAAAATATACTGTACACTACCGGCACGATTTACCGCATGTGTGGAAGAGGATAACAACATCCTCCAACATCAGGGTCAGCTCCCTGCTCGGATCAGTTGTCAGTCCTCGTCCCAATTAGTGGTGTTCGGAGGTGTTGTGGTATGTGTCAGGGTCAGTGGTTCAAGGTGGCTGGCTGAGTGCGGTATTAGAGTCAGTGTCATAATGCAGCAGGCTGCTTGCTGCTCCCAGGGTCTCTCTCTCTCTCTCTCTCTCTCTCTCTCTCTGCTCTCTCATTTTCTGCTCCCACTGTATATTGGTCTCTCTCCATTCTCTCGGTCTCTCTCGCTACTTTCTCCCCCTCCTCCTCCTCCGTCTGATTTGAGATGCGAAGCAGCCCCGTCTCCAGACCTGCATTGAAGCTGACAGTTTGAGGTCAGCCCCTCATACAAATACACCCCTGGGGGTGAGAGAGAACATTTTCATGGCTTGTGTGTGTGTGTGCGTGCGAGGTCAAGTAGTGGCGGGGGGTGGGATGTTTCTCTTTCCCAGAAACAGCTGTATGCCCACCTTCAGTTTCCAGAGACAGGATCAGCAGTTGTGTGTGTGCTGGCGGAGGAGGGTCCACGGTATTGTTTTATTAGTACCAGGCAGCGGGCCAACACATGGTACTGACTGTTTGGAGCATTTTTCACCACGTCCACTGAATTGGTGTGAAACCTAGAAGGCCGGTAGTGTAAATGGTTGTTCTTTGTGGTTTCATTCCTCCATTTAGGCTACATCATCACGGTAGGTAGTTCATGCTTCAAAGAGTGGTGAAATGGTTAGAAGAGCATTTCTGAAAATGTATCAATTTAGTCACATGACTCTTACCTGAACACGAATTGGCTGTTACATGAGCACCAATGCTGTGTGGGTGAAAGCTTGAGTTGCATCAAGTTATATCAGTGTTATACCACTGCTATGTAGGTTTCATATTAGTCCACACATTACCTATCATCCACATTATCCACTCCTCATGAGAGGTGTAAAGTATATATTCCACGCTAGACTCAAGCCTCATGTAAGGCTTACCAAGCTTAATCAGATTTATTCATTCTGCTTTGCATACAGGTGACTCATCACCACTGGCTACAGTCCCTCCACTCTGTTAATACCATCACCACTGGCTACAGTCCCTCCACCCTGTTAATACCATCACCACTGGCTACAGTCCCTCCACACTGTTAATACCATCACCACTGGCTACAGTCCCTCCACCCTGTTAATACCATCACCACTGGCTACAGTCCCTCCACCCTGTTAATACCATCACCACTGGCTACAGTCCCTCCACCCTGTTAATACCATCACCACTGGCTACAGTCCCTCCACTCTGTTAATACCATCACCACTGGCTACAGTCCCTCCACCCTGTTAATACCATCACCACTGGCTACAGTCCCTCCACCCTGTTAATACCATCACCACTGGCTACAGTCCCTCCACTCTGTTAATACCATCACCACTGGCTACAGTCCCTCCACCCTGTTAATACCATCACCACTGGCCACAGTCCCTCCACCCTGTTAATACCATCACCACTGGCTACAGTCCCTCTACCCTGTTAATACCATCACCACTGGCTACAGTCCCTCCACCCTGTTAATACCATCACCACTGGCTACAGTCCCTCCACCCTGTTAATACCATCACCACTGGCCACAGTCCCTCCACCCTGTTAATACCATCACCACTGGCTACAGTCCCTCCACCCTGTTAATACCATCACCACTGGCTACAGTCCCTCCACCCTGTTAATACCATCACCACTGGCCACAGTCCCTCCACCCTGTTAATACCATCACCACTGGCCACAGTCCCTCCACCCTGTTAATACCATCACCACTGGCTACAGTCCCTCCACCCTGTTAATACCATCACCACTGGCTACAGTCCCTCCACCCTGTTAATACCATCACCAGTATGGTTCTCAGAGTTTATGGCCAAAGTCAATCACAGCTCTATCATGTGGTTTTCAGTTCCATAGGTGTGTCTCAAATGACACCCTATTCCCTATATAGTACACCACTTTTCAAAGGTAGTTCACTACATAGGAAATGGGGTGCATCCTATATGAGACTGTTGGCAGCAACAGTGGCAGTTAACGCTGCCACTTTTCAGATCAGCCGGTCTGACTGTTGGATTAATACATAGGAATTCTAGGTTCCATCGACTCTGGCCCCACAGCCTTTGATGATAAATTATTTCACAATGTAGAATGATGAGAACACAGCGATATTGGCTGCTGTAAGGCCTGTGTTAACTTCTCAGGGATCACTGGGGCGCTAGCGGGCTGCTCCCGACACTACCAGGTAAAATCTAAGGCGCCAAATTCAAAATCCCAAAGTTGCATTATTAAACATCCACCAATATACAAGTGTTCCATACTCATCAAAAGCTCTGTTTCTTGGCAATATCACAGCGTTGTCAGATTTCAAAAAGGCTTTACGGTGAAAGCAGCACATTTGATTGTTTGAGGGTAGCACCTCACATATTTTTCCATAGCCATGAATCGATTAGCCATCATGGCACACACACAACACATTTCACAGCGAAAACAAATCAATTACCTGTTGAAGAACTTCTGCTAAAGTCATCCTAAGTGTCCAACGAAGACAATCCATGGTTCTTCTGTTAGAAAAAGTAATGTATTTTATCCATAAATCCTCCATTTGGTTCGCGCGTTATAATCAGAAACGACAGCCTCCACTAGTCCATTGAAGCGTGGCGCCAAACTCGTTCATCTTATACCTATAAACTTGTCCAAGAACAATCAAACATAGTTTTAAATGTATCCTTAGGAACACTTTTACGTATATTTACTATTATAAATCAACCGGAATATAAACTGATCGATAACGACGGTAAAAAAGACACAGTGCGCCTTCTCGGGAACGCGCAATGGGTACTGTTGACATAAATGAGTGACTTCCTGGTTTGCTCTTATTCTCTGGTCTTATTCATCCAAAATGAAAACTTACACTGTCTCCAGACTGTTGACATCTAAAGGAAGCGATGGGTACTGCATTCATATGCCCTTATATGGTCATTTTCATGAGGGAGGGGTTCCCAAATGAGCAATGTGTCAAAATCACTTTTTCCAGGACAGAAATTCCTCGGGGTTTCGCCTGCTATATGCGTTCTGTTTCACTCACAGACAAATGGTTAACAGTTTTGGAAAATTCAGAGTGTTTCCTATCAAATGGTACCAAATATGTCCTATTTTCTGGGCCTGAATGGGAGGCATTTTACTTTGGGCACACCAGGCTCTCCAAAACCAACCCCTCAGCTGCCACTCCCTAACAAGTTAATGCAGAAAGTGTCTGGAGATGTGGTGTGGTAGATTATAAAGGTGTTGGGTGTTTCGTGTGAGGCTTGTGTGTGCGTGTTTGTTAAAGGCGCATGCAGGGGTGTGTGTGGAAGTGTCCATGGGGATGTGTAAGCGTGTGCATGTGTACTCTACGCAGATGCTTTCAGCCGTCCACTTCTATGTAGGCTACATCTCGACAAAGTTCAATCTCGCCTCACACCTATAGGCTCTATTCTCAAGTCATGATTATCAGAGAGGCAAATGATGTGAGAGGCCAGAACGTTTCTTTGATGGCTCAATGGCTAAGTCCCATTGACATTCTCCCTCTGTGAAAGTGCTACTTTGCCTCCGCACATAATAACATTGACATTCCTCCCATTGAAGGTGCAATTTGGCCTTTGCACACACAGTATCCAGCTGACACACGCGCGCACACATTCACACACACAAAAAAACTGTTTGGTCTCCTTATGGCTGTATCCATGCATAAAATATGGTGTGAGCACACACACACACAGGCACAAGCCTCCTTTCACAAGTTAATGTGACAGGCAATGTTACGCCCTCACTCTGGTGTGTCTGCATGTCTTTCACACACTGTGTGTGTGTGTTCCATCCTCAGTGCCAACTAATGGGTTCTGACATCTCCTCTAATTGAAATGATGCATCCATTAACACGTTCTGGTCAACGTGCCAGCCTCTAAGGTGTCATATAACACACGTTCTGTTCTATTCTCGTGGGGACCTAAAATACATTTCCGTTCAAACTCAAAACTCAAACTCAAACCCAAAACCTAACCCTTATCACTTACCATAACCCCAACCCCTAAGCTTAAAATACCCTTTGTCCTCATGGGGATGTGGGAAATGGCCCCACGAGGGAGCATTTTCCTTGTTTTACTATCCTTTTGGGGACTTTTGGTGATTTTAGTTCCATACAAGGGTAGAAGAACCAACACACACACCAGCCTCTAGGGTGCCTTAGAACTTGTGGCTTCCATATTGAGTTGACAATACATGACCATATATATCAATGTTTTTTTATCTTGAGAGTTTTCTGGGAGGACTGGTGAGGTTTGTGGTTCTTGTTGAGGCGGGTTCTGTGTTTTCTTTATAGTGTTTTTCCGGACGCAATAAGAGCATCTGAAAGTCTCTCTAGTTCTCTTTATACCTCTTTTGAAAGAGGAATTTAGCCTAATGTGTGAGCAGTTTTGGTATTAAAGCAATTTTTTCTTATAAAGTATGATATTCAGCCAATAAATTGGATTGAAATTCAAATTCCCTCTCACTCCTTCCCCCTGCGCCTCCCTTCCTCTCGCTGTCCTCTAGGGGCCTGAGGCCAGGACGTCACCCAGAGGAAGACGACATAGTGCCTGAGCTGGCCCGCCTGGTCTACCCCCGAGAGAGACCTGACTGGGAGGAGACCATCAGCGCCATGGTGAGATGGAGACCACTGGCAGAGACGCTCGTGCGCACACACACACATACACACACACACACACACACACGTACATATATACACACTAACGTTCAAAAGTTTGGGGTCACTTAGAAATGTCCTTGTTTTTGAAAGAAAAGTAATTTTTTTTGTCCATTTTAAAATAACATCAAATTGATCAGAAATACAGTGTAGGCATTGTTAATGTTGTAAATGACTATTGTATCTGGATACGGCAGATTTTTTTTAATGGAATATCTACATACTGTAGGCGTACAGAGGCCCATTATCAGCAACCATCACTCCTGTGTTCCAATGGCACGTTGTGTTAGCTAATCCAAGTTTATAATTTTAAAAGGCTAATTGATCATTAGAAAACCCTTTTGCAATTATGTTAGCACAGCTGAAAACTGTTGTTCTGATTTAAAGAAGCATTAAAACTGGCCTTCTTTAGACTAGTTGAGTACCTGGAGCATCAGCATTTGTGGGTTCGATTACAGGCTTAAAATGGCCAGAAACAAATAACTTTCTTCTGAAACTCGTCAGTCTATTCTTGTTCTGAGAAATGAAGGCTATTCCATGCGAGAAATTGCCAAGAAACGGATGATCTCGTAAAATGCTGTGTTCTACTCCCTTCACAGAACAGCGCAAACTGGCTCTAATAGAAAGAGGAGTGGGAGGCCCTGGTGCACAACTGAGCAAGAGGACAAGTACATTAGAGTGTCTAGTTTGAGAAACAGACACCTCACAAGTCCTCAACTGGCAGCTTCATTAAATAGTACCCACTGGCCTTCTAGGCAGAGTTGCAAAGAAAAAGCCATATCTCAGACTGGCCAATAAAAAGATAAGATTAAGATGGGCAAAAGAACACAGACAATGGACAGAGGAACTCTGCCTAGAAGGCCAGCGTCCCGGAGTCGCCTCTTCACAGCGGATGTTGAGACTGGTGTTTTGTGGGTACTATTTAATGAAGATGCCAGCTGAGGACTTGTGAGGCGTAATAGCCTTCATTTCTCAGAACAAGAATAGACTGACGAGTTTCAGAAGAAAGTCTTTGTTTCTGGCCATTTTGAGCCTGTAATCGAACCCACAAATGCTCATGCTCCAGATACTCAACTAGTCTAAAGAAGGCCAGTTTTATTGCTTCTTTAATCATACATAACATAATTGCAAAAGGGTTTTCTAATGATCAATTAGCCTTTTAAAATGATAAACTTGGATAAGCGAACACAACGTGTCATTGGAACACAGGAGTGATGGTTGCTGATAACGATGTTATTTTAAATGGACAAAAAATGTGCTTTTCTTTCAAAAACAAAGACATTTCTAAGTGACCCCAAACTTTTGAACGGTAGTGTGTATATATAATAATCGCAGTACCAAATCTCAATACATATAGAATTGTGATAATCACAATCTATATCGTATTGGCACCTAAGTATTATGATAGTATCCTATCGTGAGATCCCTGGCAATTCCCAGTTCTGACACACACACACACACAGCATCCCAGCTTAGAGAGACAGTGTCAGTGCTAATCAAACTTTCAGTATTTAGATAACAAGGCTCCTCTTTGATTGGGGCTCGTTGGCTCCCTGACACCGTTTCATCTCAGTCTCCTTTAATGAACTGTTAGGGAAATGTCTTGATATCAAACTGAAATGCTGCATCAACATCCAGCCTCAGCTCCCAATCGTGAAATGATTCCATGTACATCATTAATGTAACTTTAGAAGTAGTGCGGATGTATTAGAACCTAATCTATTGTACATGATTAATGTATACTGAACAAAAATATAAAAGCAAAGTGACCTGGATTTTCCATATGCACAAAAAGCTTATTTCGCTCAAATGTTGTGCACAAATTAGTTTACGCCCCTGTTAGTGAGCATTTTTCCGTTGCCAAGATAATCCATCCACCTGACAGGTGTGGCATATCAATAATCGGATTTAAACAGCATGATCATTACACAGGTGCACCTTGTGCTGGGGACAATAAAAGGCCAGTCTAAAATGTGCGGTTTTGTTACACAACACAATGCCACAGATGCCTCAACTTTTCAGGGAGCACGTAATTGGCATTCTCACTGCAGGAATGTCCACCAGAGCTGATGCCAGAGAATTGAATGTTCATTTCTCAACCATAAGCCGCCTCCAACGTTGATTTAGAGAATTTGGCAGCACGTCCAGCCAGCCTTACAACCGCAGACCACGTGTAACCACGCCAGCCCGGGACCTCCACATCCGGCTTCTTCACTTGCGGGATCGTCTAAGACTAGCCACCCGGAATGGCTGATGAAACTGAGTATTTCTGTCTGTAATTAAGACTTTTTGTTGGGGAAAAACTAACTGCCTGTGCCTGGCTCCCCGGTGGCTGCGCCTCTGCCCATTTATGTGGAATCCATAGATTACAGCCTAATTTATTTATTTAAATTGACTGATTTCCTTACATGAACTAACTCACAAAAATTATAGAAATTGTTGCGTTTATATTTTTGATCAGTATATGTAGGCTAAACTTAAGGAGAATTGTAATGAGGACATTGTAGTGTTAAAACCAACCTCTTAAATCAGATGATTCAATATTAATCAAATTATTATAAAATAGATATGACTCAATTAATGTAATCACTCTCATATATAATTCAAATGTTCCCATCTTTTAGTAAATATCTATATTTATAATATGCCAAAGTCTCCATTAGTTATGATACATGAAATCATTCATTATTTCAACTCCATCCAAACTGAAGTAATTTTTTTCACTCCAGCTGAGCTGCATTCAGCAACATGCTAGCTGAAATGAGGCCGTCTCCATGGTAACATGACAGTTGGCCGCCGCCATGCTCACTTTGGAACCACAAACATTCAATACGGTGGCAGAGACACACAGTCGGAGTCCCAAATTGCACCATATTCCCTATATACTACTCTACTTTTGACACAGCCCTATTGGCCCAGGTCAAACACAGTGCACTAAATAGGGAATGGGGTGCAATATGGCACACGGACACAGCCATATCTCTACGGCTAATGAATGTTGATCAGTTTTGAAACATTGAAGACATGGCATATCCGCTGTTATTTGTTACATTTTGTATTTTGTTATTATGAAGGGGCCGATACTTGTGAATACATTTCTCTAAATAAGTCCCACTTGTGGTTTAGCGACATTGTTATGCTATGGTAGTTAGCGGTCACACGTGGCAGGCTGTTTTTCAGTATTTCAGAGGATGAATAGATCAATGTCTGCCAAGCTCTCGACATGTCATAACGGTTGACCGAATGCACATTGATAACAGAACATTGGTCAGGTCGTTACTTCAAAAGAGAATGTGTTATCACTGGCTTACTTAGATGCAAATAGGCCTAGAAGAAAACATGTACATGCTGCATGTGACTAGGCAAATTGACCAGTTGTTAATTGAGAAATACTGTTGATTTGAATAATGCCTAAATGTGAACGTGCAATGCATAACCAAAATACTTCAGCGTCACTTAATGCGACGTAGGCTACTGTGCATAATATCTACCAACCCAAGTGTTCAGGGAGTTCCTTTATTTGGCAAGCCTTGAAGAGACCTTGCCTTCTTTAAGACACAGTTGAATGTTTTATAGGTACAACTTCTGGGAATGTTTTGGCTAGACTTCATAAGCCTATCTTGCCTCTCCCCTTGGGGAAGTACTGAAGTGGTTGCTACTAGTGTTTCCCTGCTCCTAGTAGCACTTACTAGCCTGGTTTTCACTCTGTATTTTCTTTAGCAGAAACATTTTCGATGCCAAACAGCAATAACAATGGAGTCTGCTAAAGCAGAAAGAACAAAAAGGGACTGGTACACAGGCCACGCTGATATATATTCCCATTCACAGCTAGTGCAGGCCTGACATGATGCTCTTTGTACCCCGGGCCACCTGGCTCCTGTCTCTCTGACCTCATTGGGAATGCTTATCTGCATATCACCTTCACTGTCTTTGGCTGCAGCCAGCTAGAAAGAGACCAAACTTCCCCACATCTCATCCTGTTCTCTCTCTCTCTCTCTCTCTCGCGCTCGTTCTTTACTTTCCTTACTATCTCTCGCTTGTTCTTTACTATCTCTGGTTCGACTTCTTTCTCTCTGTTGGCTTAATGTTGCTCTTTTCCCTTCCCTGGCAGTCTGTGTTGACACAGAATTACATTATTTAATGTTGTCAAATGCGTTTTAACCTCCCTCTGTCATAGATTAGCCTCTCAGTCATAGGTTCAGGGGGGTCAGACTTTTCCATGTTGGGTCAAACTTAGCTAGTAGGGGCCTGGAGTGGTCTAGCAATTGGTGGGTTTGAATCCGACCGACTGTCCTAACACACTCTCCTAACTTTACTTCCACTCTCACTGTCTCTGTCCAATAAACATAAAAAATATAACCACCAAAAATATATAAAAATAGCTAGTCAATACATCTTGTAATTTTTTCTTTTAACAGTTTTGCTTTGCGCTGTCCCTAGGTTTCTCTTGCATGCAGGTCAACTCATATGGAGTTGTTTGTCAAAGGTGAAGTCACATGTCATGTATTTACGAGTATGCGTTTCTTTTGCGACATGCAGGCACGGAGTGCTGAGGTCCCCGAGCTGAGCACAGAGCCCCTCTTGCGCTCCTGCAGCAGCACAGCCAGCATGAAGGTCAAGAACGTCAAGAAGTGAGTGGGTCGACTGACCGAGTAGACTTAGCCCGCCGCATGCCTTCCAAACTGCCATAACTCAGATCTGCTGCACATCTCTCTCACTCTCTACTTTGATTTCCTCTCTCCCCCCTCTCTTTCTCCCCAACTCCCTCTGACTATGACCCCTCTCGATCTCTCCTTCGACCGGTCTCTCTCCACCTTTGTGTCTTCTCCACCTTTGTGTCTTATCTCCATTCTGTCTCGATCAACCCTTTTCTTTTTAACCTTTTTCTCTGTCTGGCGCAGATGGACACAGTCGCCTTCTTTCTAGCTCCTAGCCAACTTTGCAGTTTTGTTATTTGTTGCATTATTTGATCAGAACATTTCTAGTATTATTACCTACAGCCGAAAATAAGTTTTGGACATTAGATTGTTGGTCACTCACCAGAAATGTGACTTCCCTGACCTGAATCCTTTGGACTCCCCTAGGCAGCCCCATTCATCCCGGGTGCTATACCAAAATGTTGATACCGCAGAAGAGTGAGGAGAAGTGGGGTCCTAGTCGGGCTCATGCAGCGAGCAAACCATCCACAGCTTCCGAGTACATCACTCGCTAATGTTCTGTTCCTGGACAACAAAGGAGACGAGCTAGAGCGAGGATCTCCTTTCAGAGACATAAGAGACTGTAATATACTCTGTTTTACAGAATCATGGCTCTCTCCAGGTATACAGTCCCTGTCAATACAGCCAGCGGGGTTCTCAGTTCATCGCGTGGATCAGAATTAAGAACTCTCCAGGGAAAACAGAGGTAGAGGGGTATGTCTCATGATTAACATCGTGTGGTGTGATTGTGGTAACGTACACGAACTCAAGTCATTTTGTTCTCCTGATCACGAATACCTCACCATCAAATGCCGCCACATTACCTCACGAGAGATTTCTCTTTGGTTGTCTCTGCTGTGTATATCCCCCCCAACCTGTGACGGCTCTCAAGAAACTACACTGGACTTTGTGCAAACTGTAAACCGCATATCCCGAGGCCACATTCATTGTCGCTGGGGACTTTAATAAAAGCACATCTGAGGAAAACGCTCTTGAAATTCTATCAACACATCTCCTGTGCTACATGCAGAGAGAACACGCTTGACCATTGTTACTCTCCCTTCCGGGATGGCTACAAGGCCATCCCCCGCCCTCCCTTTGTCAAATCAGACCACGACTCTATCGTGCTCCTCTCCGTGGTAAGGACTGTACAGAGTTAGTCTGACCAAGTGGAATCTATGCTTCAAGACTGTTTTGATCATGTGGACTGGGAAATGTTTTGGGTTGCTTCTGAGAATATTATTGACGTATATACGGACTCGTGAATGGGTTCTTTAGGAAGTGCAAAGAGGATGTTGTTCCTACTGTGGCGATTAGAACTTATCCGAGCCCAAAACCGTGGATAGATGGCTGCATTCATGCAAAACTGAAAGCGTGAACCACCACATTTAACCATGGCAACGTGACTGGGAATTTGGACGTGTACAAACAGACCAGCTATGACGTCCGTAAGGCAAAGCGACAGTACAGGGAAAAATGGAGTCGCAATTCAGTGGATCAGACACTAGATGCATGTGGCAGGGACTCCAGACTGTTACGAATTGTAATGACCACTTAAAAAGCTGGTAGTTCCTTTTAATATGAGTCTTCAATATTCCCAGTTAAGAAGTTTTAGGTTGTAGTTGTTGTAGGACTATTTCTCTCTCTACCATGTTGTATTTCATATACCTTTGACTATTGGATGTTCTTATAGGCACTATGCCAGCCTAATCTCAGGAGTTGATAGGCTTGAAGTCATAAACAGCGCAATGCTTGAAGCACAGCGAAGAGCAGCTGGAAAACGCAGGAAAGTGCTGTTTGAATAAATGCTTACAAGCCGGCTGCTGCCTACCACCGCTCATTCAGACTGCTCTATCAAATATCAAATCATAGACTTAATTATAATATAATAAACACACAGAAATGCCTTTAGTTTCCAGATTTTACCATATTAATGACCTATCATTTAGAAAACAAAACATTTATTCTTTCAGTGAAATACGGAACCGTTCAGTATTTTATCGAACGGGCGGCAACCCTAAGTCCTAAATATTGCTGTTACATTGCACAACCTTCAATGTGATGTCATAAATATGTAAAATTCGGGCAAATTAATTCCGGTCTTTGTTAGGAAGAAATGGTCTTCACACAGTTCGCAACGAGCCAGGTGGCCCAAACTGCTGCATATACCCTGACTCTGCTTGCACAGAATGCAAGAGAAGTGACACAATTTCCCTAGTTAAAATAAATTCATGTTAGCAGGCAATATTAACTAAATATGCAGGTTTAAAATGTTTTACTTGTGTGTTGATTTTAAGAAAGGCATTGATGTTTATGGTTAGGTACACATTGGTGCAACGAAAGTGCTCTTTACTTGCGTAACAGGTGGTCAGCCTGCCATGCAGTCTCCTCGTGGAGTCCAATGTAATCAGCCATAATCGGCGTCCAACAATGCTGATACCGATTGTCGGCTATGCCGATTTAATCGGTCGACCGCTAGTCTGGATCTAGGCAAAGATGAACAGAGCAAAGTACAGAGATCCTCGATTAAAAAAAAAAAACTGCTCCACAGCGCTCAGGACCTCTCAGACTGGGGCGAAGGTTCACCATCCAACAGGACAACGACCCTAAGCACACAGCCAAGACAATGCAGGAGTGGTTTTGGGACAAGTCTCAATGTCCTTGAGTGGCCCAGCCAGAGCCCGGACTTGAACCCGATCGAACATCTCTGGAGAGACCTGAAGTTAGCTGTACATCAACTCCCCCTATCCAACCTGACAGAGCTTGAGAGGATCTGCAGAGAACAATGGGAGAAACTCTTCAAATACAGGTGTGCCAAGCTTGTAGCGTCATACCGAAGAAGACTCGATGCTGTAGTCACTGCCAATGGTGTTTCAACAAAGTACTGAGTAAAGACTCTGAATACTTATAACGATTTAATCGATTTTAAAATAAGTTTGTAATGTAACAAAATGTGAGAAAAAGTCAAGGAGTCTTAATACTTTCCGAAGGCACTATATATACAAAAGCATGTGGACACCCCTTCAAATTAGTGGATTCGGCTGTTTCAGCCACACCCATTGCTGACAGATGTATAAAATTGAGCACACAGCCATGCAATCTCTATAGACAAACAATGGCAGTAGAATGGCCTTACTGAAGAGCTCAGTAACTTTAAACGTGGCAGCCGTCGTAGGATGCCACGTTTCCAACGAGCCAGTTCGTCAAATTTCTACACTGGGAGGGCTGCCCCGGTCAACTGTAAGTGCTGTCATTGTGAAGTGGAAATGTCTGTGATCAACAACGGCTCAGTCGTGAAGTGTTAGACCACACAAGCTCACAGAATGGAACCGCAGAGTGCTGAAGCGCGTAGCATGTAAACGTCGTCTGTCCTTGGTTGCAACGTCAGCACAAGAACTGTTTGTCGGGAGCTTCATGAAATGGGTTTCCATGGCCAAGGAGCTGCACACAAGCCTACGATCACCATGCGCAATGCCAAGTGCCATGCGCAATGCCAAGGGTCGGAGTAGTGTAAAACTCGTCGCCATTGGACAGTGGAGCAGTGGAAACGCTTTCTCTGGAGTGTTGAATCACGCTTCACCGGCTGACTGCCAGACGCCAGGAGAACGCTACCTGCCCGAATGCATTGTGCCAACTGTAAAGTTTGGTGGAGGAGGAATAGTGGTCTAGGGCTATTCTTCATGGTTTGGGCTAGGCCCCTTAGCTCCAGTGAAGGGAAATCTTAACGCTACAGCATACAATGACATTCTAGACGATTCTGTGCTTCCAACTTTGTGGCAACAGTTTGGGGAAGGCCTTCCTCTGTTTCAGCATGACAATGCCGCCGTGCACAAGGCAAGGTCCTTATAGAAATGGTTTGTCGATCGGTGTGGAAGAACTTAACTGGCAATAGAGCCCTGAGTACCAGGCCATTAGGACCTGATGGTAGTTAGTAAGTTGGGCACTACCAAAGCATGTCCAGAGGGCATAAAAGAATATTACAGTGACTCAACCATCACGTGGATCTTTACTGCGTCATGACTGCTGTTGTGGCAGTAATACGGTCATCACAACAGCCCGTCCCCGGCCCCCTTTGCACTCTGACCTCAACCCCATCAAACACTTTTGGGATGAATTGGAACGCTGACTGTGAGCCAGGCCTACATCAGTGCCCGACCTCACTAATGCTCTACTTGTTAAAGTAGTAAAGGAGGGACCAACTCCGTATTAGTGCCCATGATTCTGGAATGAAATGTTCGAGCGTGTCCACATACCTTTGGTCATGTTGTGTATTTCACTAAACTGTCTATTCACCCGAGAAAGGAATGGAGAGAGAGAGGAGATAGAAACGCATCGTGGTGAGATATTCTGTATAGCTAAATAAAAAAAGGCCCTATTACTATTCAATCAAATACAAATTCACTTTTTGTATTCTAACTGTAAGCCGCCCTGCACAATCAATGAACCAACAGCATCGCCTATGGCTATACGTTCTTTCCAAAACTCATGGATATAGATTTTGAAGCGTAGCATAAGGTAACAAGTCCATCCAGTATCCATAATAATACAGTTCACACTCAAAGGCGATTATTTAAAAAGATATAATTTTGCAGTATAGGCTGGACCAATTATGTACCAAAGACATCTTAAATCAGTTTTGTTTTATGTTTTTCTGCCATGCAAAATAGAAAGCGCTGTCTATTTCATTGTTAGGCTTTGAAACAACATCCACATCCATTTTTTACACTGTTTCAACCCGTTGATTGAACTTCTTTCTTCAAATTGATCATCACAGTGAGGTTAGTTTTAAAAGTATGATAGGCCTACACTTTTGATGAGCTCTTTTGATTGCCTTTGCATTGATGTCAGAGTGGTTAGAGGGACAATAGAGCCCTGAGTACCAGGCCATTAGGACCTGATGGTAGTTAGCAAGTTGGGTACTACCAAAGCATGTCCAGAGGGCATAAAAGGATATTAGTGACTCAACCATCACGTGGAATTTTACTGAGGTCATGACTGCTGGTGTGGCAGTAATACGGTCATCGCAACAGCCTGTCCCCAACCCCCGTTGCACTCTTCATTCTCTTGTCAGGCCCTTAAGCCTGGCTTCGTCCTAACCACGGTCTGTCTCTCTTTCAGATTGTCCTTTACCAAAGGCCACTTCCCCAAGCTGGCCGAGTGCGCCCACTTCCACTACGAGAACGTGGACTTTGGCGCCATCCAGGTATGCAAGCACTTAGCAGGGCACTATGTTGCTGCAATGTTGTCCAAAAATGGTGAACCGTCTGGTGTGTCAAGGTACCTACCTTGGTTGTGATATGGTATATTTATATTGCAATGAAAACTGTGGAGTTGTTTTGAGTGGAGTATCACTGTGCTAGTCTTTGCTGGTTACATAGTTCATGAAGACATTTTGCCAATGGTATTATGTGATCTGCATGTGCCCGTAAATCTTCATAACATTGTTGACAATACTGAAAGAATGGTAGGCGAGCCTTTGCTGTGTGGCTGTATTGAGCATGTTGTGTGTGTCTGTGTGGAATCCTGCTGGACCCCTGTAGCAGAAGAGGCCTCTGGCTCAAGGAGAAATGGAGGGGATCTTCAGTGTAATTAACATGCCTCACCAATGAGCAGCACCAGCTGTTGTTGCTTTCTCCCCTCCCCTCCCAAACATGACATTTAACAGGGCTTCCTGTATGCCATGACTCCTACACTGGCTTCCTCTCTCCTTGCCTCCTCTTTTCTAGTCTCCTTTTCTCCCTTTAAAAAAAATCAACTGTAGCATTAAGATCGTTGTTCTTCCATTGCCAGGGAACGTATTGTAGATGATAGAACTGGAGAAGTGGAAGCAAATTCCCCGCAAATTCCCCCAGTGCAGATGAAGTAGGAAAGCTAAGAGGTTGTCTCTCCTTTGTCGGCTATTTGGCAAGTTAGCCTATGTTTTCTGGTGGGTTGTACTCTGTTGACCAAGCATTTATCCTGACAAAATCTGGTATTGGTTTCTGTTTACTGTACTGTATGCAAAGATATCCAGCATCCATTCTAAACTGAGAATAGGAGGGAAGCAACATGAGCGGCAAGTAATACAAATCTCTACAAGTCTTTATACCAGAATGTAAACACACATTTGCATGGTTAGCATGAGAGGTATTTCCACCAGTCACATCTGCACTGTTACCCAATGGGTATTACATCATAAATCCGCTATGCATAATGCTTAATTCCCACTTCTGCCGACTCCTTCCTCTATTGAGTGCCTCTCCATATGGTGAAAGGAGAGGTTTATTATCTGAGCCTGGCCCAATGGCTCCCTCCCTGTGCAGACTGAGGAGACACACACACACACACACACAGAAGGAGCTGCAATGCAACCAGGGAACCCAGAGCGCCACTGTTGTGGTGCCTGAGAGGATTAAGGCTGTCGGATAACGGAACGTGCAGACGCACACACAGATCATGATGCGCGCGCACGCACACACACACACACACACGTCGGCAGGTAGACTAGCGGTTAAGCGCATCTGGCCAGTAACCGAAAGGTTGTTGTTTTGACTCCCCGAGCCGACTAGGTGAAAAATCGGCCAATGTGCCCTTCAGCAAGGCACTTAAACCTAAATGCTCCTGTAAGTAGCTCTGGATAAGAGCATCTGCTAAATTACTGAAATGTAAAATGATAGACAATAGATCTGCAAGAACTGGGAGAGGACCAGAACGTTCTGAATCCTGTTTTGATAATATTGGAAACTCTCATCCCCTCGTTTGTGATGAATGTTGATGTAGTTCTTCTCCACGTCCAGTAGAGGTCAGCATTGTCTCAGAATTGTTAACACTGATAGACTTCAGGAAGATATTGTAGCGTCGTGGGCAGAATCCTGCGCTGACTTTCCACTTTCTCTCCACCAGGAGCTCCACTAACCAGCACAATCACATGGTGATACCACAAAAATAATTTGCGTCATTCTAAATCACCATTGGCTAAAGAACAAGTGTACCACACTGATTCCCTGTTCATACAGATCCTATACGCTCTATGATTCTATATGCAATTCTATGCTTCTGCCATTCTCAGATGGCATGTATGGCTGTGGGTTTCCCAGCTGGGTTTTGTCTACTCTATGCTGGCTCTGTTCCACTGCCTCGTGGTGGTTTTAGGAGTGCTTTGTAATTACGGCTCCCTTTTGTATTACTTCCCTGGCTTGCATGTTTTCTGCAGTGGTTTCTTCAAGGTTGGTCGGTATGTCAATGTTTCCTCTCCCTGTGAACAGGCACACTATCGTGTGTAACTGTAGCCTGCTGTCATCTTCACTGTCAGGACAGACAGAAACCCTATGTGAAGATCGAAAAAAGGCCTTCCTTCCTTCATTTGTTCTTCACAAGTATCTCTGGTCTGAAAATATCTCTGATCTGAAATGAAAACGATTTATTCAAGGAAACAGGGTGCATTTTATTCACACAGGGCTCTTTGTCCTTCTGTATTCACCAAAGACCACACTAGATCAGTGGTTGTTGGAGGAAAGGACAGGGTGAGAGGAAGGCAAACCTTTGGAATGAGGAGGATGATTTGGGAAAAGAAACTTATTGATTGAATCATTGAAGACAGGCTGGCTTTTGACGGCAATCTCTTAATTGGTAATGATTCTGTAAAGGCCAGTAAGATAATGCGTTTCCACCCGACAAAGATTGTTGTAGTTCAGCCAAGAGGGTTTTTGGTAACTGTCACTATCTGTACAGCTGAATGGGATACACTGCTCCCAGTTGCCCCTTTGTCTATGATTTAGACTTCAACCTCTAACAGTAGGTTCACACCAAATAGTTCATCTTCATTATAACCTAATATCAGACAGTGACTGAGCAGCAGGCTTCATAGAAAGTCGGGCATTTAAATTTCCGCCCATCAATTGGTCTCGTAAGCAGTTTAGTATTGACACTTTCATGTCAACCACAAACATACATGTCAGCCTCTCTCTCAGATATTAGGCTACTTAAGGTGGTCCGCGTCTTGTTCAGTGGGGGTTACCTAGTCTTTGTTGGCTTTTATTTGCTAGTCTCACCTAAATACACAATATATACAAAAGTATGTGGACACTCCTTCAAATTAGTGGATTTGGCTATTTCAGCCACACCTGTTGCTGAAAGGTGTATACAACTGAGCACACCGCCATGCAATCTCCATAGACAAACATTGGGAGTAGAATGGCCTTACTGAAAGAGCTCAGTGATTTTCAACGTGGTACCGTCATAGGACGCCACCTTTCCAACAAGTCAGTTTGTAAAATTTCGGACCTACTAGAGGTGCCCCGGTCTACTGTAAGGGCTGTTATTGTGAAGTGGAAATGTCTAGGAGCAACAACGGCTCATCCCTGAAGTGGTAGGCCACACAAGCTCATAGAACGGGATCGCCCAGTCCTTAAGCGGGTAGCGTGTAAAAATCGTCTGTCATTGGTTGCAACACTCACTACCGAGTTCCAAACTGTCTCTGGAAGCAACTTCAGCACAATAACTGTTCGTTGGGAGCTTCATGAGATTGGTTTCCGTGTCCAAGCAGCCCGACGCAAGCCTAAGATCACCATGAGCAATGCCAAGCTTCGGCTGGAGTCGTGCCATTGCCGCCATTGGACTCTGGAGAAGTGGAAACACGTTCTCTGGAGTGATGAATTACGCTTCACCATCTGGCAGTCCAACGGACCAATCTGGGTTTGGCGGATGCCAGGAGAACTCTACCTGCCCTAATGCATATTGCCAACTGTAAAGTTTGGTGGAGGAGGAATAGTGGCCTGGGGCTGTTTTTCATGGTTCTGACTAGGCATACAACGACATTCAAAATAACCTCACTCAATGTCAACAAAACAAAGGAACTGATCATGGACTTCAGGAAACGTCAGAAGGAGCACCCACCTATCCACATCAATGGGACCGCAGTGGAGAAGGTGGAAAGCTTCAAGATCCTTGGCGTACACATCACGGACAAACTGAAATGGTCCACCCACACAGACAGTGTGGTGAAGGCACCACAGTGCCTCTTCAACCTCAGGAGGCTGAAGAAATTTGGCTTGGCACTTAAAACCCTCAAACTTTTACAGATGCGCAATTGAGAGCATCCTGTCGGGCGGTATCACCGCCTGGTACGGCAACTGCACCACCCGCAACCGCAGGGCTCTGAGGGTTGTACGGTCTACCCAATGCATCACCGGGGGCAATCTATCTACCCTCCAGGACACCTACAGCACCCGATGTCACAAGAAGGCCAAAAAGATAATCAAGGACAACAACCACCTGAGCCACTGCCTGTTCACCCCGCTATCATCCAGAAGGCGAGGTCAGTACAGGTGTATCAAAGCTGGGACAGAGAGACTGGAAAACAGCTTCTATCTCAAGGCCATCAGACTGTTAAATAGCCATCACTAGCACGTAGAGGCTGCTGCCTATGTAAGTAGACTTGATGTCGCTGGCCACTTTAATAATGGAACACTAGTCACTTTAATGTTTACCATATTTTGCATTACTCATCTCATTTGTATATACTGTATTTTAGTCAATGCCACTCCGACTTTGCTTGTCCAAATATTTATATAATCTTAATTCCGTTCCTTTACTTTAGATTTGTGTATTGTTGTGAAATTGTTAGATATTACTTGTTAGATATTACTGCACTGTTGGAGTTAGAAACACAAGCCTTTAAATACACCCGCAATAACATCTGCTAAACACGTGTATGTAGCCAATAAAATGTGATTTGAACGCTGACTGCGAGCCAGGCCTAGTCACCCAACATCAGTGCCTGACCTCACTAATGCTCTTGTGGCAGAATGGAAGCACGTCCCCGCAGCAATGTTCCAACATCTAGTGGAAAGCCTTACCAAACGAGTGGAGGCTGTTAAAGCAGTCAAAAGGGGGACCAACTCCATATTAATGCCAATGATTTTGGAATGAGATGTTCAACGAGCAGGTGTCCACATACTTTTGGTCATGTAGTGTATTTGGGACATGGGTTATTCAGCATCCCATTTGAGGGCAGCACACATAAAATACATCTGAGGTTGACAGCTGGTCTTTGTAGGTGGCAACTTCAACAACCATTCCTTGTTATTTATTTTGCATTTACCCAAATTACATACACACAAAATGAAGAGGAAACATTACATGTATGTGTGTGGCTGCTGCAGCTGCACACAATGGAGGAATTGTTTAGCTTGGGATCACTCATTATGGAGGCTTACTGTTCAGCAGAGTGCCAGTGTTTAACCTGGCAATGGGCTGGGAAACCCCAATGCTCTCGCTCTCTTTCTCACTCTCTCGAAAACACACACTTTTTAGAACGACAGAGCCACAGAGCTGATGTGTGCACCATGTGCGCACAGATGCATTTACCCAGAACTGAGGTGTGTGTCTGTCTGTCTGCACCAGACTATCTGCTCTAAACAGAAGTGTCGTCCCAAAGGCAACATTCACCCCCCCCCCAACACACTGACTCAAGGCTCCTCTCCCCTCACACTCTCTCACACACTAACACAGGACGAGAATGTAGACCCCTTACTCTGCAGTCGGCTATACCCTGCTCCAGCCTGTCTCTCTCTTTCTCCCTCTCTCTCTACTCCCCACTCCCAGCCAACCAGGTCAGTGGACACATGATAGCTAAGCCCACAGCCTCCTCTGACTGTCAGACAAATACCGGGAAAGAACACTTTCACTACAACGCCAGCCACTCTCCTCCTCCAGCCTTACTGTTTATCTGTAACTCACTTACACTTTCCTCTTCCTACTTCAACACATACTGCTGCCGCCGTCATCCCCCTCTTCAAAGGGGGGAGACACTCTAGACCCAAACTGTTACAGACCTGTATCTATCCCACCCTGTCTTCGAAAGCCAAGTTAACAAACAGATCACCGACCATTTCGAATCCCATCGTACCTTCTCCGCTATGCAATCTGGTTTCTGAGCTGGTCATGGGTGCACCTCAGCCACTCTCAAGGTCCTAAACGATATCATAACCGCCATCGATAAAAGACAATACTGTGCAGCCGTCTTCATCGACCTGGCCAAGGCTTTCGACTCTGTCAATCACCGCATTCTTATCGGCAGACTCAACAGCCTTGGTTTCTCAAATGACTCCCCCTCGCCTGGTTCACCAACTACTTTGCAGATAGAGTTCAGTGTGTCAAATTGGAGGGCCTGTTGTCCGGACCTCTGGCAGTCTCAATGGGCGTGCCACACGGTTCAATTCTCGGGCCGACTCTCTTCTCTGTATACATCAATGATGTCGCTCTTGCTGCTGGTGATTCTCTGATCCACCTCTACGCAGACGACACCGTTCTGTATACTTCTGGCCCTTCTTTGGACACTGTTAACAAACCTCCAGACGAGCTTCAATGCCATACAACACTCCTTCTGTGGCCTCCAACTGCTCTTAAATGCAAGTAAAACTAAATGCATGCTCTTCAACCGATTGCTGCCAGCACCCGCCCGTTTAGCATCACTACTCTGGACGGTTCTGACTTAGAATATGTGGACAACTTCAAATGCCTAGGTGACTGTAAACTCTCCTTCCAGACTCACATTAAATATCTCCAATCCAAAATGAAATCTAGAATCGGCTTCCTATTTCGCAAACAAAGCCTCCTTCACTCATGCTGCCAAACATACCCTCATAAAACGGACTATCCTACCGATCCTAGACTTTGGCGATGTCATTTACAAAATAGCCTCCAACACTCTACTCAGCGAATTGGATGTAGTCTATCACAGTGCCATCTGTTTTGTCACCAAAGCCCCATATACTACCCACCACTGCGACCTGTACGCTCTCGTTGGCTGGCCCTCGCTTCATATTCGTTGCCAAACCCACTGGCTCCAGGTCATCTATAAGTCTTTGCTAGGTAAAGCCCTGCCTTATCTCAGCTCACTGGTCACCATAGCAGCACCCACCCGTAGCACACGCTCCAGCAGGTATATTTCACTGGTCATCCCCAAAGCCAACTCCTACTTTGGCCGTCTTTCCTTCCAGTTCTCTGCTGCCAATGACTGGCAAAATTAGCAAAAATCACTAAAGCTGGAGTCTTATCTCCCTCACTAACTTTAAGCATCAGCTGTCAGAGCAGCTTACCGATCATTGCACCTGTACATAGCCCATCTGTAAATAGCCCACCCAACCTCCTCATCCCCATACTGTTATTTATTTATTTTTGCTCCTTTGCACCCCAGTATCTCTACTTGCACATTTATCTTCTGCACATCTATCACTCCAGTGTTTAATTGCTAAATTGTAATTATTTTGCCACTATGGCCTATTTATTGCCTTACCTCCCTGATCTTACTACATTTGCACACACTGTATATAGACTTTTCTATTGTGTTATTGTAACTATACGTTTGTTTATCCCATGTGTAACTCTGTGTTGTATGTGTTGCACCGCTTTGCTTTATCTTGGCCAGGTCGCAGTTGTAGATGAGAACTTGTTCTCAACTGGCCTACCTGGTTAAATAAAGGTGAAATAGAAATAAAATAAGAGCTGGTGCAGCTCTTATGCTAGCTCCACTAAAATGACAACGCAATCAATGTACAAGCCCTAAGAGTCACACTAGTTTTGAGACTGGGTCTAATATGAAAGAAGCTCTATGTATACCTTCTATTAATATGGCATGTTATTATACAGTGCATTTGGAAAGTATTCAGACCCTTTGACTTTTTCCACATTTTGTTACTTTAGTCTTATTCTAAATTGGATTAAATAGTTTTTTTCCCCTCATCAATCTACACACGGTACCCCATAATGACAAAGCAAAAATAGGCTTATAGACATTTTTGCAACTTCTTGGGTATGGCGCTACAAGCTTGGCACGCCTGTATTTGGGGAGTTTCTCCCATTATTCTCTGCAGATCCTCTCAAGCTCTGTCAGGTTGGATGGGGAGCGTCTCTGCACAGCAATTTTCAGGTCTCTCCAGAGATGTTCGATCGGGTTCAAGTCCGGCCTCTGGCTGGGCCACTCAAGGACATTCCGAGACTTGTCCCGAAACCACTCCTGTGTTTTCTTGGCTGTGTACTTTGGGCCGTTTTCCTGTTGGAAGGTGAACCTTCGGCCCCAGCCTGAGTTCACTGCAGCAGGTTTTCATCAAGGTTTTCTCTGTACTTTGCTCCATTCATCTTTCCCTCGATCCTGACTAGTCTTCTAGTCCCTGCCGCTGAAAAACATCCCCACAGCATGATGCTGCTACCACCATGCTTCACCGTACGGATGGTGCCAGGTTTCCTCCAGACGTGACGCTTGCCTTTCAGGCCAAATAGTTCAGTCTTGGTTTCATCAGACCAGAGAATCTTGTTTCTCATGGTCTGAGAGTCCTTTAGGTGCCTTTTGGCAAACTCCAAGCAGGCTGTCATGTGCCTTTTACTGAGGAGTGGCTTCCGTCTGACCACTCTACCATAAAGGCCTGGTGGAGTGCTGCATATATATATATTTTTATATATTTTTTTTATTTAACCTTTATTTAACTAGGCAAGTCAGATAAGAACAAACTCTTATTTACAATGCCGGCCTACCCCAGCCAAACCCGGACAACGCTGGGCCAATTATGTGCTTCCCTATGGGACTCCCAATCACGGCCGGTTGTGATACAGCCTGGAATCGTACCCGGGTCTGTAGTGACGCCTCTAGAACTGAGATGCAGCGCCTTAGACTGCTGCACCACTCTTTTGAGTGACCATCGTGTTCTTGGTCACCTCCCTGACCCTTCTCACCCGATGATTCAGTTTGGCCGGGCGGCCAGCTTTAGGAAGAGCCTTGGTGGTTCCAATCTTATTCCGTTTAAGAATGATGGAGGCCGCTTTGTTCTTGGGGACCTTCAATGCTCCAGACATTTTTTTGGTACCCTTCCCCAGATCTGTGCTTTGACACAATCCTGTCTTGGAGCTCTACGGACAATTCCTTCAACCTTATGGTTTGGTTTTTGCTCTGACACGCACTGTCAACTGTGGGACCTTATATAGACAGGTGTATGCCTTTTCAAATCAAGTCCAATCAATTCAATATACCACAGGAGGACTCCAATCAAGTTGTAGAAACATCTCAAGGATGATCAATGGAAACAGGATGTACTAGGTCAATTTCGAGTCTCATATCAAAGGGTCTGAATACTTGTGTAAAGGTATTCGTTTTTTATTTTTAACTTTGCACACATTTCTAAAAACCTGTTTTCGATTTGTCATTATGGGGTATTGTGTGAAGATTTATGTGGGAACATATTAATTTAATCCATTTTAGAGTCTGTAACATAAAATGTAGAAAAAGTCAAGGGGTCTGTATACTTTCCGAATGCAGGCCTGTATATTTATATAGTGATGAATCAAGGTACAGTTGAAGTACCTTTCCCTTAGCAGTGTAACTAAAGTCATCAGGCACTTTGAAGGGGGTACTTTCTAATTATGTGTCTAAGTAGGCTATACAGGTACCAACACATCCACCACGTTGATCCTCAACACAGGGGCCCCTCAGGGGTGCGTGCTCAGCCCCCTCCTGTACTCTCTGTTCACTTATGACTGCACGGCCAGGCACGACTCCAACACCATCGTTAAATTTGCCGATGACACAACAGTGGTAGGCCTGATCACCGACAACAACGAGACAGCCTATAGGGAGGTGGTCAGAGACCTGGCCGTGCCAGGACAACAACCTCTCACTCAACGTGATCAGGACAAAGGAGATGATTGTGGACTACAGGAAAAAGAGGACCGAGCACGCCCCCATTCTCATCGACGGGGCTACAGTGGAGCAGGTTGAGAGCTTCAAGTTCCTTGGCGTCCACATCACCAACAAACTAACATGGTCCAAGCACACCATGACAGTTGTGAAGCGGGCACAACAAAACCTATTCCCCCTCAGGAGACTGAAAAGATTTAGCATGGGTCCTCAGATACAGCTGCACCATCATGAGCATCCTGACGGGTTGCATCACTGACTGGTATGGCAACTGCTCAGCTTCCGACCGCAAGGCACTACAGAGGGTAGTGCGAACGGCCCAGTACATCACTGGGGCCAAGCTTCCTGGCATCCAGGACCTCTAAGCCAGTGTCATATGAAGGCCCTAGAAATTGTCAAAGACTCAAGCCACCCTAGTCATAGACTGTTCTCTCTGCTACCACACGGCTAACGGTACCGGAGCGCCAAGTCTAGGTCCAAGAGGCTTCTAAACAGCTTCTACTCCCAAGCCATAAGACTCCTGAACATCTAGTCCAATGGCTACCCAGACTATTCACATTGCCCCACCTCCACACCACTGTCACTCTGTCATCTATGCATAGTTACTTTAATTATCTCTACCTACATGTACATACTACCTCAACTAACCGGTGCGCCCGCACATTGACTCTGTACTGGCACCCCCACTGTATATATTGTTATTTTTTACTGCTCCTCTTTAATTACTTGTTACTTTTCTCTTCGTATTTTTGAAACTGCACTGTCGGTTAGGGGCTCGTAAGTAAGCATTTCACTGTGAGGTCTACACCTGTTGTATTCGGCGCATGTGACTAATAAAATTTGATTTAATAAATCTCCTATAAGCACATGTTATTGGGTCAAGGTAGACTATAACCATATGCCATGTTAATAGGTGTCCATAGAGCTGCCTATTTTCTCTGTTAGGTAGACCCGGTCTACAGTAGTGCACTATGCAGGGAATATGGTGCCAATTTGGGGATGCAGTCCCAGTCTGCTACTGTGTGATTTATTGAAGGTCTTTCTGATGCGCATTTACTTTAATCCATCTGATATTAGCCATCAATCTTCTTTATCTCACTCCTTCACGGCTCAGCGTCCCTCTCGCTAGAATCCCTGTCAGTCTGTTCCAGCCGGTCCAGACTCTAGACATACACACACCTCTGTTTCCCCTCACTATGAGGTAGTTAGGCCCTCTCTCTTTTCTCTTTCTCCAAATCAGTGGCAATGGGACTCTGCTGTTGAATGGTGAGAGCACCTCGGCAAATGAGCAAATAGGCCCATTGGTTTTGTAAGAGTGTGGTCTGTAGACTCCAAGAGTATGATTTACTATACCAGATGAGCAAAAGGTCTGTATGTATTTACACGTGTATGCATTAGATAAAATTAGGTGGGTTGATCATTTAGGGGCTGGGATTAAACCAAATATTTCCTTATATTAGTTCATAAATCAGAGCAGAATCATGAAGGAACGGGGGCAACCGCTATTTCCCGCAGAGGCTGCTGTGTGGACCAGATTGTGCCGATTGATACATTAACATCCCCCACTTCCTATAAATAAATAGCTGACTGACCGCTCAGAAAGGACAGGAGATTTAAGGCTATCCTTTCCCTGCAGCGGTGGTGGATGACAAAACAAGAGAGAAAAAGCAGACGATAGGGGGGAGGGAGGGGGGAGGACCGAGAGAGACCCATAGACCGTGGTTGTCTGAATAGAGGGCGAAAAAGAGCGGGAGAAGAAGGTTATGAAGAGGGATAGATATTGTCAAGTTTTGTTGCCCAACTTGCCCTTTCTACATGCACGCCACACAGACTCTCCTCTGAATAGAGGTGGGAAAAGGCTGGATGTTTTTGAGGTTAAGTTGTGCAGTATTGGGTGGTTGGTTGGTATGAAGATGTGCTGTGTGAGAATTGTCCCGGAGCGTTCAGGACTCGGAGGGTTTGTAAAGCCTTAGACTCCAGCTACGACCATCAATCTGTTTGACAGCGCTGAGGCAGGGTTTGCCCCCCCATAACGGCATAAGTGTATGCAGTTGAGCAGCTTAGAATTAAGTGTGTGTGTGTGTCGTAATACATCTTTGTATCTGTGTGTGTGTGTGTTTCTGCCCGTTTGGTTGATACATCATTTGCCATGTTTAAGCTGGGTGTGTGTGACTCTGTCAGTGTGTCTTTGTTTGTGTGCTCCTGCAAATCTTTATCTGTTGTGTGTGTTTTTGTGTGTTCATTCATGCTGAGTGTGCATGAATGAGCCTATATGCGAGTGTCCAGATTTGTATACCATTCATTAAGTCAAGTCTATTCATGGCCGGTAAATAAATATGCTGTGACAACGAGTGTGAATTGTGGTGCCTCCCTCGGCTGGTTTAGCAGTCTTCTCATGAGAAGGAACTGGCCTATGAAATGAAGGCATTAGTCCCCACCAGACAATAATATACCCATAACACAATATGCTCACTCCACCCACTCCCTCAGACAAAGCAGAGGTAGCCCCATATACACTCACCGGCCACTTTATTAGGTACACCCATCTAGTACTGGGTCGGACCCCCCTTTTCCTCCAGAACAGCCTGAATTATTTGGGGCATTCTACAAGGTGTTGGAAACGTTCCACAGGAATGTTGGGCCATGCTGGCGCGATGGCATCACACAGTTGCTGCAGATTGGGACGGCGGTACATTCAGCCCGTTCTATTTTTATTTAGAAAGATACTCTTTGGTTGAGGTCAGCGGACTGCGCGGGCCACTCAAGTAAACTGAACTCGCTGTCATGTTCCAGGCAATGTTTTTCCACTCCTCAATTGTCCAGTGTTGGTGATCGCGTGCTTACTGGAGTTGCGTCTTCTTGTTTTTAGCTGATAGGAGTGGATCCCGGTGTGGTAGTCTGCTGCAATAGCCCATCCGTGACAGGGATCGACGAGTTGTGCGTCCCGAGATGCCGTTCTGCACACCACTGTTGTTATTTGTCTGTTTGTGGCCCGCCTGTTAGCTTGCACGATTCTTGCCATTCTCCTGCGACCTCTCTCATCAACGAGCTGGTTTCGCCCACAAGACTGCCACTGACTGGATGTTTTTGGTTTGTGACACCATTCTCCGTAAACCATAGACACTGTCGTGCGTGTAAAGCCCAGGAGAGCAGCCGTTTCTGAGATACTGAATCCGGCGTGCCTGGCACCGACAATCATACCACGCTCAGTTGCTAGTTTTGCCCATTCTAACGTTCAAACGAACAGTAACTGAATGCCTCTATGCCTGTCTGCCTGCTTTATATAACAAGCCACGGCCACGTGACTCACTGTCTGTAGGAGAAATCAATTTTCATTAACTGGGTGTGTACCACTGGGTGTGTACCACTTTAATAATTATAATTGGATGAAGGTATCACTAGCCACTTTAAACAATGTTTACATATCCTACATTACTCATCTCATATATATGTGTATATACTGTACTCCATACCATCTACTGCATCTTGCCTATGCCGGTCAGCCATCGCTCATCCATATATTTATATGTACATACTCGTATTCATTCCTTTACTCTTGTGTGTATAAGGTAGTTGTTGTGAATTTGTTAGATTACTTGTTAGATACTACTGCATGGTTGGAACTAGAAGCACAAGCATTTCGCTACACTCGCATTAACATCTGCTAACCATGTGTAATAAACTGTAAAATGTAATCTCCAATAGGACTTTCACTCCATTGATTGCAGTAAAGATCTAGCCTGCGTATATTTCCCTTTAAGAAAGGCTGAGGACCGTGACAAAGGATTAAGTAAGACTTGAAGATGAGATCAGAGATGATGTCACCCACCAATAGATCCCCGATCACATGGTCACCTATTCGGTCTCTTGTCAGTGGATGACGTATTAGTTTGCATCGCCACCATTATCAGCATGAGACAAAGGGCTTTCCAATACCAAATACCTCTCCATTGTAGTTGTGGGACAAATGGGATAGTGTGTGAAGCGTTTCCTATTGTCTGTAATGAGACTTCAGCATCATCCCTTTCCCTCTGATGTACAGTATGAGCCTCTGCTCCGACACCCCATCCCCAGTTTCCTTCCATTTCACTAAGACCCCTCCAGTGTTAATCACACTCTTCTCCCAGAGAACTATTGGGTGTGCAGGCTTTTGCTCTAGCCCAGCTCTGTGTGTCTGCCTCTGTTTGTCTGTGTGTGTGCGCTCATTTGCGTGTGTGTATGAGAAAGAAATCCAGGAATGTAAGCTGGAATTGCATTGGCAGCAGAGGGAGGCCCTAGCTACATAATTTACACCCTGGGATGTCCACACACTTTTTGTCATTTCAACACGGCTGCTGTGTCTATGCTAAACTCCCCCCTACTCTACAGTACACTTAGCATCACTGCTAGACTAAATCTAATGGAGGCTACCATCTAACGATGGGGGAAAAAATCAATAGTTAGTCTTCAGAATGTATTCACACCCCTTGATTGAATTTTAAATGGATTCACTGGACTACACACGATACCCCATAATGTCAAAGTGGAATTGTTTTTCAAAACTTACAAATTAATAAAAATCGAAAAGCTGAAATGTCTTGAGTCAATAAGTATTCAACTCCTTTGTTATGGCAAGCCTAAATAAGTTCAGCGGTTAAAATTTGCTTAACAAGTCACAAGTTGCATGGACTCACTCTGTGTGCAGTAATAGTGTTTAACATGATTTTTTAATGACTACCTCTGTACCCCACACACACAATTATCTCTAAGGTTCCTCAGTTGAGCATTGAATTTCAAACAGATTCAACCACAAAGACCAGGGAAGTTTTCCAATGCCTCGCAAAGAATGTTATCTATTGTTAAATGGGTATAAAAAAAATCTGACAGTTACTATCTCTTTGAGCATGGTGAAGTTATAATTACACTTTGGATGGTGTATCAATACACCCAGTCACTACAAGATACAGGTGTCCTTCCTAACTCAGTTGCCAGAGAGGAAGGAAATTGCTCAGGGATTTCAAGGCCAGTGGTGACTTTAAAACAGTTTAATGGCTGTGATGGGCAAAAACCTTTTGTCCTGTTCCTCCTGAAAGCCCTAACAGTCAAAGGCATTCTCTCCGTCGCCCACACACACTTTAAACATTTGGATAATAAAGCATTTAAAGGCTGACATTGGTTGATTTTATGCATTCATGAATTAAATCGCTTTAGGCGACATGTTGCGGTTCATCTGATGAAGGTGCACATGGGCCTATTTATATAATGAATATGAATTCGGAGGGCATAAATTATTAAATATTAAATCATTAGACCTCTCACTAAAGTTGTCAGTCATACAAAAGTTATACTTAATTCATGAATGCATAAAATCAACCAATGTCAGCCTTTAAATGCTTTATTATCCAAATGTTTAAAGTGTGTGTGGGCGACGCCAGGCTCTCCAAAACCGACCCCTCAGCTGCCACTCCCTAACAAGTTAAATCCAAACTGGTTTTTCAGCACGCAGATTCCAGATTGCCTTTGCCAATTGCTCATCATCTTCAACCATTAGTGAGTCGATGGCTTGATGGTTGGTTTTTGGTTGATTGCCATAAAGCTGAGTGACTCACTCATTCATGGCTTCGGATCAAAAATAAATAAGTACCAACATTAATTCTGATAGTTTTAACAAAAATGTTTTGACTGTCCACCTCAAAGTTAGAGCTCTGATTATGCTTTTGGGTCCTAGGGTGCTAAATGTGTCTCTACCTGACAATGAATGGGCGATATAAACCAAAAAGAAACTGATAATTGTGCACAACTTCAAATTTCAATTAACTGAATGATGAGGGTGAAGATAATTTAATTTAGAACAATAGTGTAAGAATTGCTATTCTTATGTCCTGCACGCACCCGCGAAAAAAATACTTATTTTTTTGTTTCTACTCGGTCAGAAGAAGCTGTAACTGGACTGTAGCATATTACTTACTAAAACTGTTGTTATACGTTATGTTTGTTTTTATTCTAAGAGAAACTGAAATGTTTTATAATATAAAATTATATTCCATGATATTCTTAAAATATATGTTTTGACTGAATATAAGCAGCATGTGATGTCTGCTAACTAATCAAGTTGATGGCCTCGGTCATATAGCCTCGGCACCTACATAAAGCTGAGTGACTCACTCATTCATGTCTTTGGATCAAAATAAATAAGTACCAACATTCTTTCTGATAGTCTAGAAGTGAAACAAATAAAACTCCACAATTGATCGCTAGTTTTGGTCTCAAATAAGCACGGTCCGTGAAGAGCATTTAACTAAAATAAGCGGCGAGTGAGGCAGAGAGCGACCTGTTTTAAAAAATGAGCAAAAAAGATTCAATTTTATTTGGAATGGCAAGCCAGACAAAATTAAAAGGGCCTATTGTCTCACCCCATGTTAGTTAATGGCTTTTATTCAGATTACAACCACTGACTTTCAGTTATTTGATAACGAAATCATCTCCAAAATATTGTTAATTTTTAAACAAGGCCTTGAAAATGAGGTTGTGAACTCTGCAAACAACGTTTCCAGTCCGAGAATGAGAATGGTTAAATGACTAATTAATACATTAATTCAATACTTGGGACACAAAAGAAGCCATCCATCCACCCATTATGGGCTATTAGCAGGACAATAGACTCTTGCCAAGAAGGAGGGTAGGGGGAGAATTGTATAGTTAATTTCTCAAGCCAAAACGTCTGGATGGCCTTCACCAGTTCATCTTTACTTGTACTGTAGGCTTGGCAGAGTTACGGATGAATGTTTTCAGTTGATGCCATACAAGTTTGATCAGGTTTAAACAAACATTTTTAGATATACTGTAGGCCTACCGTAGGTCTTTCATATATTTATTTTTATCGAACACTTTATTTTACTACATAAAGGTCTACTTACTCTGCTGGCGTCTTAACCCAGTTTATGCCCTCATTTGCAATGCAAACCCGGGCGGCAGTGTGTTTTGGTCCAAGCAGACCCTTTTCCAGCTTACAGACAGTTTTCATCAAGACAGCTTCTTTCTTTGGTGCTTACCCGTTCCAAGGTTAGGACTGTAACCACCAGAGGACTTGAAAATGAGCCGGAGCTGAGAGGATCACCAAAACTAAAGGTATTTGTATAGCATATCTATGTATAGCCTATCAATGTGTAGGCATACTGTGTTATAAAATCAATAATTGTGTACAAAAAATGTGAATGTGTTTTTGCAGAGCATACAACAATGCCGACAACCGTCCGTGGAGATCAGGGTTGGACAAAAAATAAATATATATATTGGTCATGGCTCCCGAGTGGCGCAGCGGTCTAAGGCACTGTGTCTCCATGCAAGAGGCGTCACTAGTCCCTGGTTCGAAATCAGGCTGTATCACATCTGGCTGTGATTGGGAGTCCCATAGGGCAGCGCACAATTGGCCCGTTGTCAGATTTCAAAAAGGCTTTACGGCGAAAGCAGCACATTTGATTGTTTGAGGGTAGCACCTCACATATTTTTCCCATAGCCATGAATGCAATAGCCATCACGGCACACACATAACACATTTCACAGCGAAAACAAATCAATTACCTGTTGAAGAACTTCTGCTGAGGTCATCCTAAGTGTCCAACGAAGACAATCCATGGTTCTTTTGTTAGAAAAAGTAATGTATTTTATCCATAAATCTCCATTTGGTTTGCGCGTTATAATCAGAAACGACAGCTTCCACTCCTCCATTGAAACGTGACGAGAACTCGTTCATCTTATACCTATAAACTTGTCCAAGAACAATCAAACATAGTTTTAAATGTATCCTTAGGAACACTTTAACGTATATTTACTATTATAAATCAACCGGAATATAAACTGATCGATAAAGACGGTAAAAAACACACAGCGCGCCTTGTCGGGAGCGCGCGCTGGGTACTGTTGACATAAAAAGGACACTTCCTGGTTTGCTCTTATTCTCTGGTCTAAAGCATCCAAAATGAAAATGTACACTGTCTCGAGACTGTTGACATCTAAAGGAAGCGATGGGTACTGCATCTATATGCCCTTATATGGTCATTTTCATGAGGGAGGGGTTCCAAATGAGCAATGTGTCAAAATCACCTTTTCCAGGACAGAAATTCCTCTGGGTTTCGCCTGCCATATGCGTTCTGTTTTACTCACAGACAAATGGTTAACACTTTTGGAAAATTCAGTGTTTCCTATCCAATGGTACTAAATATGTGCATATCCTATTTTCTGGGCCTGAATGGGAGGCATTTTACTTTGGGCACTCCAGGCTCTCCAAAACGGTCACCTCGGGAGCCACTCCCTAAGAAGTTAACTCCTTAGGGCTACGGTCCCATTTTCAGAATTTTCGCCTATCTGACGTGCCCAAAGTAAAATGCCTGCCACTCAGGCCCAGAAAATAGGATATGCACATAATTAGTACTATTGGATAGGGGAAACTCTGAAGTTTCTAAGAGTGTTAAAATAATTTATGTGAGTATAACAGAACTGATATAGCAGGCGAAAACCCGAGGAAAATCCATCCGGATTTGCAGTTTTCTTTGTAAATGACCTTCTCCATTGTGCCTATTCATTTGTATTTTACCTAGGACTGAGACTGCAGTACCTATGGCTTCCACTAGATGTCAACAGTCTTTATACAAAGACTGGGAGTTCTAGGAGTAAGCAAAACAGATAGGAAGAGGAAATAGTCAGGGGACCACTTTTGGGCGACTCAACGGTGGATTTTATGATCATAACGCGCCAACCAAACTGAGATTTATGGATATAATAAATTACTTTTTCTAACAAAAGAACCATTGGATGTCTTCGTTGGACACTTGGGAAGCCCTCAGCAGAAGTTCTTCGAAAGGTAAGGGATTTGTTTTCGCTGTGAAATGGGTTTATGAATTTATGCTAATGCAGAAATATTAGAGGTGCTATCCTCAAACAATCAAATGTTGTGCTTTCGCCGTAAAGCCTTTTTGAAATCTGACAACGCTGTGATATTGCCAAGAAGCAGAGCTTTTGATGACTATGCAACATATTGATGAATGTTAAATATTACAAATTTTGGCTTTAGAAGGTTCTGATAGGCTAATTGACATCATTTGAGTCAATTGGAGATGTACCTGTGGATGTATTTCAAGGCCTACCTTCAAACGCAGTGCCTCTTTGCTTGACATCATGGGAAAATCCAAAGAAATCAGCCAAGACCTCAGAGAAAAAGTTGTAGACCTTAACAAGTCTGGTTCATCCTTGGGAGAAATTTTCAAATGCCTGAAGGTACCACGTTCATCTGTACAAACAATAGTACGCAAGTATAAACACCATGGGACCACGCAGCCATCATACCGCTCAGGAAGGAGACCCGTTCTGTCTCCTAGAGATGAACGTACTTTGGTGCAAAAATGTCAAATCAGTCCCAGAACAACAGCAAAGGACCTTGTGAAGATGCTGGAGGAAACAGATACAAAAGTATCTATATCCAAAGTAAAACAAGTCCTATATCGACATAACCTGATGGCCACTCAGCAAGGAAGAAGCCACTGCTCCAAAACCGCCATAAAAAAGCAAGACTACTGTTTGCAACTGCACATGGGACAAAGGTCTTACTTTTTGGAGAAATGTCCTCTGGTCTGATGAAACAACAAAAATAGAACTGTTTGGCCTTAATGACCATTTATGTTTGGAGGAAAAAATGGGAGGCTTGCAAGCCGAAGAACATCATCCCAACCATAAAGCACGGGGGTGGCGGCAGCATGTTGTGGGGGAGCTTTGCTGCAGGAGGGACTGGTGCACTTCACAAAATAGATGGCATCATGAGGGAGTAAAATTATGTGGATATATTGAAGCAACATCTCAAGACATCAGTCAGGAAGTTAAAGCTTGGTCGCAAATGTGTCTTCCAAATGGACAACGTGGTACCTAGCAGACTTCCAAAGTTGTCAAAATGGCTTAAGGACAACAAAGTCAAGGTATTGGAGTGGTTATCACAAAGCCCTGACCTCAATCGAGTGCGAGCAAGGAGACCTACAAACCTGACTCGGTTACACCAGCTCTGTCAGGAGGAATGGGCCAAATTCACCCAACTTATTGTAGGAAGCTTGTGGAAGGCTATCTGAAACATTTGACCCAAGTTAAACAATTTAAAGGCAATGCTACCGAATGCTAATTGAGTGTATGTAAACTTCTGACCCACTGGGAATGTGATGAAAGAAATAAAAGCTGAAAGAAATCATTCTCTGTACTATTATTCTGACATTTCACATTCTTAAAATAAAGTGGTGATCCTAACTGACCTAAGACAGGGAATTTTTACTAGGATTAAATGTCAGGAATTGGGACAAACTTGAAATGTATTTGCCTAAGGTATATGTAAACATCTGACTTCAACTGTATATGTCTTACAGAGCCTTTCCATAAGTCTACTCAAGTTTCTTCAAAGGTCTTCTGACTGTGATGTCAGAAGATTCCAGACTGCATTTGCCGACAGTGAATTTTCCCGAGTGGCCGAGATACAGTTTTGACTTAAATCTATGGCAATGATCAAAAACAAATTTGACAAGAGCTTGAAATATTTTGAAAAGGTTAATGTGCTAATATTGCACAATCCTGGTGTGGAACGCTCTTAGTCTTACCATGCTGCTAAGGGTGTGTGTGTGTGTGTGTGTGTGTGTGTGTGTGTGTGTATATGTGTGTGTGTGTGTGTGTGTGTGTGTGTGTGTGTGTGTGTGTGTGTGTGTGTGTGTGTATGTATATATATATATATATATATGTGTGTATGTGTGTGTGTATATATATATATGCATTTAATACAATGGAATCGCAATAAAATCTCAGTATTGAATCGCAATATATAGAATCGTGATAATTGCAATACATATTGTATCGGCACCGAAGTATCGTGATATCGTACCGTGGTGTCCTTGGCAATTCCCAACCCTACTACCTTCCCCATACTGTACAGTACATGTACCTTAGCATTGCTACTAGTCTTAAGCTAATGTACCTCCCCTTTCGTCTTCAATTTTCTTTCCATCAGAACTCTACCGCTCCCTCTGCTCTGCCTAGGGGGCCTCCGGCAGTGAAAGCCTGGAACGTGGGAAACCCAAACTGCTGAGCTGGCTTTGGGGGTGAAAGGGTTCATTCTGGGAGTGCTCCAACAATGCCTTTACCGCTAAAAGACTCCCTGCATTACACTTTTGCCTCTTTTTTCTGCCTCTTGTAAGGAAGAAAAGAAGGCTTGTTTTGGTTAATGGAACTAGCTTCATTGTTTCTTGTATTATTCTGACTATCAAATGTCTAACGTTTTGTACATTTCAAAAGTAGCCTGGCTGGGCTCCAGAGAGATTGAATCATCGCAAAAGCTACACTAGAAATTAAACCATAGTTTAAGTTTAGCAGTTTGTGTTGTTCGACCAATAACATGATGCTGTAGTTAGCATTGCACTGTGTGACTACTTGGGAACACTAGAAATGGGGCTGTGCAGTATAGTCAGCATAGCACCATGTTGCTGGAGAGTTCCCTGCATTACAGGGCCATGGCACCATATTGACAAGCTGCTCGTAGCTGCGATGCAAATACATTTTTAGCCCCAGTGAGTGCTTGCCTGCCTGACCGCCTGCCCTGTCATGTAGGCTACTCTTAGTGATGTCACAGCGAGACGGCTCTAGTGTTTTTGTGTATAGTAGTAGTGTGTACGGCAAGTAAACTGTTATCAGGTCTTTGTTTCATAAGGGGATTTGCATTTTGTCACAATACCCCCGATCCTTAATCTCATCCAGTGTTTTAAATCCAGTCAAAGGAAAACTTCAGTTCTTACTAGTGTCAGTAAACTATAGTAGCGTCCTTCCCAGTTGGTCATATTGAATGCATCTTTCAATGTTTTTCTGTTTGTTTTGAAGCATTGCAGTGTAGCCCCACAGGCGAACAACACTTGAAAACCTCTGCAGCCTGATAAAAATTCCAGTGTTTGAAGTGTCTGTGTGGGAGGGCCAATCCAAACACATCTACCTCCGCAGTCCCCCACTTCTCTTTAGCGAACAAGAAAAAAAGTATCTGCTTATGCTGTACTTCTTCCCTGTAGCAGAATTATTTGAAACTCCTGCATTTGTTGCAGTGCAATCATGGCATCAGTTTGTCTGTTAGTACTTGGTACAGTGTGTTTTTGAGAAAGACAAAGATCCCATTTATCCCTGACCTATATCTAGGCTTACTATGGCATACACGTCAAATTCATGAGACGTATAGATGGTTACGTTGGTAAATCATACAAAGCTGCCATGAAAGAATTGAACGAACTAGGTCACCTTTGGCTTATGATATGATTATATTTATAGCTGTCTGTTGTGGCTGATGAGAAATTCAGATCTAGTAGTCCCTGACATGGCACCCAACTTAAGAGACGTTTGACTAATTGATGTCAGAGGGACATATGGCGGGGACTATTGACCAAGTTTGGATTGTTGACTATATGCCAGTTTGGGATTTTTGCCAATGTTGTGACTGTTGTAGACACAATTTGAATTATTGACAAACGGAAAACTATTGGCTGAGGATGACTAAACATAGGCTATAAATCATTACCAACCTCATCCGTTTGGCCTTTTGAAACCTTAAACAACTGAGATCAAAACCGTAGTGGATTATGTCTGATTACAGAGGAGAGGTCAGCAATTAGATTTGGTCATCCAAGTTTTTCCTCTGCTCTATGTGGACTCTTTCCAGCTCTGTGGGGATTTTCAGTAGTACTACGTGCTATGTATGTCCCAGTGTGTGAGATTTTCCAATTATTTTCCAGTTATTATAGCCTACATCAGGGGTAGGCAACTGGATTCAGCCGCGGGTCGTTTTTGGTCATAGGGGCCGGAACATAGGCTAATTAATTTGTACACTGCAAATTGACCACAACTAAGCCCAAAAAGAGATTCTATTTGAAAATAACAATTTCATACCTTGATTACATTGAGACACGATCACGTTTTATAAGTGGGAATAGGGAACAGATTTCAATTAAACACATTTTTAGGTGAATTCCTGGTGATTTTTCTATTTTTGGACCCAAAACTAAAACCCCCAAAACTGAACTAAAAATATTTTGGGTAGGGATGCAAATTTCGGTCAATTTTTCTGCCGACTAACTGACCCTCATTAGCTGGTCAACAAACATTTTTTCCGTGACCAACAGAAAATACTATCATATCTGATATGTTTCCGCCCTGACAATGGGAGTCGTCCCAAGGCGGGAAGGCAGGAGACAAGCTTAGGTCCAAAATAAGCCCATAGAAATGCATTGAACGTATTTTGGACCGATTTTGACAAGCGTGAAACCTCTCGCTTCGCTTATTCCCCTCTGATACTAAGCACGCATACAAGGACCGGACTTTTTTCGTTAAGAGCTTAATGGAAACATGCAACGATAGCAAGCCAATCGTCTTACAGTCAAAAGGCTATAGCCTATTATTGAACATGCGACTCCTGTAATGAAGCAGCTAATCAAACCTAATTTTCAAACATTTGCCAAAATGCAATTTGCGGAAAACACAGTTCTAAACAGCACACCTAATGCGAGCAGTTCCATATATGACAGAGATCAAAATCTGTTAACTTAGAAAGAGGGGTAATCTAATAGCAAATACTATGATGTGTTGCTTGTATGACTAGGATTGTGCTTTTGGCTTCTGGACAATGAAAGAAAGTTGTGAAAACCAATAGAACTGCAGAGAAATGCTGGTTAATGGCACAAGAAAGTCTTTATAAAATATTTCCCTCCACGTTTCAATGGATGGATTTTGGCAAGGCTACTTTGAAGCAAGTTAAGACATGCCTCATTATTTGAAGCGAAGCAAAACGTTTAGGTTTCCAACAGTTATACTGCCTCAAGCTTACATTGCAAAGTGGTGGGTGAGACGCTGATAGTCAACCGTAGGCAGGCTATAGCCCACGCAGCCGAATAGCGAATGGGAGGTGCGCTTTACGCGTTGAGGTTGAGAAATACAAATATCTCCTTTTAGAACGTTGCCACAAGTTTTTAACACGTGATTGCATTTAGAATTGTTACAAATGACTGGGCTTACAAAAGCGGTTTCACTCCAGTAGCCTACAGGCTTTTTAAATAGGCTTTTTGAGGAGCAACTCTCTAGCTTTCTGACAGGTGGTAGGCTATTCGGCTCCTCAAACTATGGTCTGTATGCTGTGCGCATGTGATAAATAAAATGCATTACGACTAATGAAAATACACAAACACACACCAATTAAATTCCACAAAATTATAGAAATGACCTATTGACCGATAAGCATGACCGGTCAAATGTATTTTCAGTGGCTAACCAGTTAACTGTTAACATCCCTACTTTGGGTGGCCCCCCCAAAAAATAACTCATGGCCTACTAATAAACTGTTATGCGTGTTCACCCCCAAAAGTCTTAACTAGGCTTGGGCGGTATACTGGATACCGAGGTATTTGGAAAGATGTTTTTTCAATACCGTTTAATATTTTTTTTTTTTATACATTTCTATATTTGTAGCTTCTTTTTAAGTAAATACCTGCAGTCAACTTGTGCAAGAAGTTAGGAGACCAAGAAGAACGCGTTCTTCATTTCACCGGTCACATCATTTTTCATTACGAAGCTTACTGGTAGTCCCCAGTCATATGGTGTTGGTTTACAAGCACACGACGACGAAACCGGAGCTTTGTGAGTAACTCACTTTTGTGCAGCACGTGCCAGGTTATTTAGTTACAATATGGAATTAACAACTAAATGTTTTCAAACTAGATATCTTAACTATTAAGATAACTGTCTAAAATGTGCTAAATGCTCTGCAGTTGTGCATTTTGGTTCGCTAAATTAGTAGCTACTTAGCTATCTAGTTATGTGGTTAGCTTCTTCCAAAATCAAGCTTAGCTTGATAAAAGCATAGAATCCCCTCCTGGATCTAGAGCCTTGCTGTATAATATGTTTGTGTGTGCAGCAAACTTTGAGTAGCATTTTTGAGTTAGTTATATAACCTAAATACTCTGACCATGAGAAACAAGATTCTCTGGTCTGATGAAACCAAGACTGAACTCTTTGGCCTGAATGCCAAGCGTCACGTGTGGAGGAAACGTAGCACCATCCCTACGGTGAAGCATAGTGGTGGCAGCATCATGCTGTGCGGATGTTTTTCAGCGGCAGGGACTGGGAGAATAGTCAGGATTGAGGGATAGATGAATGAAGCAAAGAAGAATGGGAGAAACTCCCCAAATACAGGTGTGCCAAGCTTGTAGCGTCATACCTAAGAATACTTGAGGCTATAATCACTGCCAAAGGTGCTTCAACAAAGTACTGAGTATAGGGTCTGAATACTTATGTAATTATGGGGTATTGTGTGTAGATTGATGAGAAAAATAAAATAAAAAATAATTATGCTGTAACGTAACAAAATATGGAAAAAGTGAAGGGTCTGAATACTCTCAGAATGCACTGTACAGCCAGATTGATCTCCCCTGCCGAAATCTGCAAATGTGTAGCCTAGCATACAGTACGCACACTTACTTTCCCAGTCAAGTCTCAATGTGTTTTAGCAGTAAAGCAGACACAGGAGGAATAGCTCGTTGGGGCAGATCCAGCGGGCCAGTGCACTTGGCTCGTCCTGATGTTATGACCATGTGGCGGTTTGCTCCCCTCCCCCTTCTCTCAGGCTACATCCCAAATGGCTCCCTATTCCCTACATAGTGCACCATTTTTTTTTTATCAGAGCCCTATGTGCCCTGGTGAAAAGTAGTGCGCACTATATAGGGAACTTTGGTCAAAAGTAGTGCACTATGTAGGGAATAGGGTGTAATTTGGGATGCACACTATGACTTGACTGTCCTCACGGAAAACTGCTTATAATGGCCATCAGATGGGAGGGCACTCACATCCCTGCTGCTGTTGCTACCATAGAGATCCTTTATTTTTGTTTATCTTCATGCATGTCTATGGCTGCAACCATAGAAATCTAATTTATAGAATGGACATATCCCCTCATACCTTGGCATTTTTGGCTGGTGTATCCTTTTTTAGGAATTATTTTAGTTCTATAGCTACAACCCCTGGTAACCATGATGGGTCAAGGCGCATAAATCCTTGTTTTACATGAGTACAAGACAAAAGCCTCAACTGGGGTCAATGGAATTATCCTGGCCTCTATGTGCAACAATGTTAACATAACCATCATTTATAGCATTAGACTATTCTGTAAAATTACATTAATTGAAAGTAAAACTGAGCTGAAAATTATTGCGAAATGTCCGCCAATTTAAAACAAATGTAAATAGACGTTGATGCTCAAGTGTAGAGATTGCATAATTCTAGAAAGGAAAGAAATACAGAGAGTGAGGCCACGTGCTGGAGAAAATCACTGCTCTCCTGCAAAGGCAACCCCTTCTTCCCCACCTCCCTCTACACACCCCTCCCCTCTGTTTCTTTTGGCTCCCTCCAGCCCTCTAGCTTTGTCCTGGGGACTGTACCAATGAGAGGAGGGGACGAGTGAGGGAAAGAGGAGAGAGAGAGAAAGCATGTGGTGGAGAGACGGACAGAGCGGGTGTGCAATGCAAGGGGAAAAAAAGCACTTTTTCATCAGCTACTTCTTCTGCTTGTGAAATTGAGCGTAATATATGCCCTGTTGAACCAGAGCTAACCAAGACATGAAGTAGGACAAAGAGAGGGAGAGCGAGAAAGTGGGAGAGAGAGGAACCCAGAGAGCATCACAAGGTTGAGAGATGGAGAGAACAAAACAGAATGGATGAAAACCACACAGGTCCTGACGTGGAATCTTCCAAACCCAACAAACAAGTGCTCCACTGCTGCCGGTGCTACCGCTGCCGCCCTCTTCTCGCTCTCTCTGGGAGGGGTTGCACTCCACACTCACACACACAAACCGAGAGAGAGAGAGAGAGAGAGAGAGAGAGAGAGAGAGAGAGAGTGTGTGTGTGAGAGCTCATAAGGAGACAGGGCTGACATCTGTATCCTGCAGAGTGGATTTGTATCAGACGCGAGGGGAACAGAGGCTGGTGGGACGGGGGAACCTGCCACTTTGACACACGCGCGGTGAGAGATGGATTCTGCAGGCTTAAGGGGAGGACGGCTTCAGGGTGTGTGTTAAGTAGGGGGGCTCTCTTTCTGCGTTCAGCCCCTGGGAGGCAGCGTGAGGGGAAGCCAAACGAAAGGCTGGACGACCAAAGCAGTGGCAACGGGACTCTGCTGCTGTGAGTACTGAATGAGAGCACCGCTCTTCCTCTTGATCGCTGTCTTGCTCTTCTTTTCAATTTTTCCCTTTCTCTGTTTTTCTCTGAGACTGGCACCTTGAGTTTTTACTAGATAGCTAGAAGGCAGCAATAGCTGCTCTCGTGTGTGTGTGTGCGCACACATTCTCTCTCTCTGGAGCAAGGCCACCGTGAATGGAATCTTCTGTCACTGTGGTGGATTTATATGTCTTTGTGCAAGTCAGTATTTCACTGCCAGACAGTGCAATAGCAGAGGCACATGCACTGGCTGGGAGTTGGAATTACAAACTTCTTTTTTTTTACGGAGCGGCACAAATGTGTGTGTGTGTGTGTGTGTGTACGTGTGGCTCAGCAGCAGGGATCCCAGCTGAACAATAGACTGGTGGCTCTGTCGCTCCCTGTTCATTGAACTGTCATTGAGCGCCACCGGTAATGAATTCATTGTGTGTGTGTGTGTGACGATGTGTGTGTGCACATGCATTTGTACATGTAGCCTTCCCTTTCCATTTGTGTGTGTGCATGACATTGTGTTTGTGGGCGTGCTATGTGCATGACAGCTTGAGTTTGTACGTATCACCACCCAACACTCACCCTGTCTCTGTTCAGAAGCAGCAAGCCACACTCTTAAGGGGTCTATCTGCTGTTACTACATCCATTTTTGGACTTATAAATGAATGATATGTACCCATTGATTCTTGAATATAACTTATAAATGCCTCATGAGCTTAGTTCAACTGTCATACACAAATACAAGCTTGTTTTAGTAAATGTAAACAAACACTATAGCCTCAAAGCATTGTTAAAACTATAATTATTATAGCTCTGTCTCTGAATTTGAGTGGTTAAAGATGCAGTGGTACTGGATGGCTGCCGTTTTGTAGTTTATTTTCTCAAAATGTATCTGCGATCATTTTTTACAACCGACAAAACCTTTTGAACATCAGATCGGCACTTACTTACCTCAATTACGGCTTCAACTTCGACTCGTCTGCCCTGGGCTCTTTCTGTAATTCCGGACCAATTTTCGGGCTACCCAAGAGGAAACGGTGATGCTACAGAGTCAAGAGAGGGTGGATCCTGGCGAGATTAAGGCGAAGGGAGAAACTGACACCTCTTGATGATGATAATAATAAGATGGATGACTTCCGATCGTAGATTTCCTACCGACCGGACTCTCGTCCTAGACCACTGGTATTTTACCCACAAGCAAGCAAACAAGGCCCTCCCTTGTCCGCCATTCGTCAGATCATAACTCCGTACTCCTGCTTCCTGTTTACAAGCAGAAGCTCAAACAGGAATTACCCATATTACACAGGCTCCGACGCCCTCCGCATGTGGCAGGGGCTACAGTTCATTACGGATTACCTCTTGTACAGAGGCATCTGTCCAACGATGCCTCTGTACCAGACGAACACAATGCATTTCATGCACGCTTTGACAAAACAACATTCCAAGAGCAGGCGCAGAACAGCTGGCAGGTATTTCATTGTAATTTTTGACTTCTCCTTGTCCCAGTCTGTAACCTCCACGTTTTAAGATGACAACCGTCATTCCTGTTCCCAAGAACTCTAAAGCTTCTTTCCACAATGACTACCGCCCTGTAGCTCTCACATCTGTAATCATGAAGTGCTTTGAGAGGCTGGTTATGGCACACATCAACTCAATCATCCCAGACACCCTAGACCCTCTCCAATTTGCATACAGCCCCAACAGACAACGCAATCTCAATTGCACTCCACACTGCCTTCACCCACTAGATACGAGGAATACCTATGTGAGAATGCTCTTCATTGACTACAGCTCAGTGTTCAACACCATTGTCCCCTCCAAGCTCGTCACCAAGCTTAGGACCCTGGGACTGAACACCTCTCTGCAACTGGATCCTGGACTTCCTGACTTGTTGACCCCAGATTGTGAGGGTAGGCAACATCATCTCCCACGCTGACCCTTAACACAGGGCTCCACAGGGGTATATGCTTGCCCCCTCCGGAACAACAACCTCTCCCTCAACGTCAGTAAGACCAAGGAGCTGATCGTGGACTACAGGAAATGGGGGGTCAAGCATGCCCCAATCGACATTGACAGGGCTGCAGTGGAGCAGGTCGAGAGCTTCAAGTTCCTCTGTGTCCAAGTCACTAAGAACTTAAAATGGTCCACACACGTGCACAGTCATGAAGAAGGTGCGACAGTGCCTCTTCCCCCTCAGGAGGTTGAAAAGGTTTGGCATGGGCCCTCAAATCCTGAAAAGGTTCTACAGCTGTACCATAGCGAGCATATTGATTGGCTGTATTACTGCTTGATATGGCAATTCACCGCCCTCGATCGGATGGCGCTACAGAGGGTGGTGCGGCCAGTCCAGTACGTCACTGGTGCTGAGGTCCTTGCCATCCAGGACCTCTATCAGGCGGTGTGGAAGGAAGGCCCGATAAATAGTTAAGACTCGAGCCATAGACATTTCTCTTTGCTTCCGGACGGCAAGCGGTATCAATGCATCAAGTCTGACGCCAACAGGCTCCTGAACAGCTTCTATCCCTGTGCCATAAAACTGCTGAATAGCTAACAAAATGGCTACATGGACTATCTGAGTTGACCGTTGTATTTGATTCTCATTGTTGCACTGTCTCTATGCACACTCAGTGCCCTACACACTATGCACACTGAAACTCCAACACACACACACACAAACACTCACACAAATAATATGCACATACATTTATACTGACTTTACGCGCACACACACAATCATCATATACGCGGCTGCTACTCAATCATATATAGTCACCTTACCCCAATACATACAGTTGAAGTCGGAAGTTTACATATACTTCGGTTGGAGTCATTAAAACTCGTTTTTCAACCACTCCACAAATTTCTTGTTAAAACGATAGTTTTGGCAAGTCGGTTAGGACATTGTTCCAACAATTGTTTACAGACAGATTATTTCACTTATAATTCACTGCATCACAATTCCAGTGGGTCAGAAGTTTACATACACTAAGTTGACTGTGCCTTTAAACATCTTGGAAAATTCCAGAAAATGATATGGCTCTAGAAGCTTCTGATAGGCTAATTGACATCATTTGAGGTGTACCGGTTGATGAATTTCAAGGCTACCTTCAAACTCAGTGCCTCTTTGCTTGACGTCATGGGAAAATCAAAAGAAATCCGCCAATATCTCAAAGAAATTGTAGACCTCCACAAGTCTGGTTCATCCTTGGGAGCAATTTCCAAACGCCTGAAGGTACAACATTAGTCTGTACAAACAATAGTACGCAAGTATAAACAACATGGGACCACGCAGCCATCATACCGCTTAGGAAGGAGACCCGTTCTGTCTCCTAGAGATGAATGTACTTTGGTGCGAAAAGTGTAAATCAATCCCAGAACAACAGCAAATGACCTTGTGATGATGCTGGAGGAAACAGGTACAAAAGTATATATTTCCACAGTAAAACGAGATCTATATCGACATAACCTGAAAGGCTGCTCAGCAAGGAAGAAGCCACTGCTCCAAAACCGCCATAGAAAAAGCCAGGCTAGGTTTGCAACTGCACATGAGGACAAAGATCGTACATTTTGGAGAAATGTCCTCTGGTCTGATGAAACAAAAATGTAACTGTTTGGCCATAATGACGATCGTTATGTTTGGAGGACAAAGGGGGAGGCTTGCAAGCCGAAGAATACCATCCCAACTGTGAAGCACGGGGGTGGCAGCATCATGTTGTGGGGGTGCTTTGCTGCAGGAGGGACTGGTGCACTTCACAAAATAGATGGCATCACGAGGATGGAGAATTATGTGGATATATTGAATCAACATCTCAAGACCTGAGTCAGGAAGTTAAAGCTTGGTCGCAAATGTGTCTTCCAAATGGACAATGACTCCAAGCTTACTTCCAAAGTTGTGGTAAATGGCAACAAAGTCAAGGTATTGGAGTGGCCATCACCAAGCCCTGACCTCAACCCAACAAAAATTGTGAGCAGAACTGAAAAAGCGTGTGCGAGCAAGGAGTCCTACAAACCTGACTCAGTTACACCAGCTCTGTCAGAAGGAATGGGCCAAAATTCACCCAACCTTTTGTGGGAAGCTTGTGGAAGGCTACCCGAAACGTCATCCCAAGTTAAGCAATTTAAAGGCAATAACTACCAAATACTAATTGAGTGTATGTAAACTTCTGACCCACTGGGAATGTGATGAAAGAAATAAAAGCTGAAATATATCATTCTCTCTACTATTATTCTGACTTTTCACATTCTTAAAATAAAGTGGTGATCCTAACTGACCTAAGACAAGGAATTTTTAGTAGGATTAAATGTCAGGAATTGTGGAAAAACTGAGTTGAAATGTATTTGGCTAAAGAGTATGTAAACTTCCGACATCAACTGTATCTACCTCTATCTATCCAGTATTCCTGCACATTGTAACTATGGTACTGGAGCTGGCCCTGTATATAGTATGCTTACTTACTTTGTGTTCTTATTTGTATATATTGTGTGTTTTTGTTTTACGTTATTTTTAGTAATACATTGTTATTGATTACTGCATTGTTGGGGTTAGCGCTTGCAAGAAAGGAATTTCACTGTACTTGTGCATGTGACTTTATAACTTGAAACTTTCTCCAGCTTTTTACCAAAACAGGCGAGGGGAGTACTTTATTGTTTCAACTGCTGATTGCCGCTTTAACACCCTACTGCCGTAATGGGGAAAGTATTTTTCGGTCGACCCAAATGTTGGCCTCTTTGGGATTGCATGAAGCGTTTGTTTTCATTGCCCCTGCCCTGCGCTGAGAAAATCCCTTCTGTTGGTATATAGGACTAGTTGTTACCCTGTTCTGAGCACAGGCTCTCTCTCGGTCGCTCTCTCGCTCTGTCTCGCTCTCTCGTGTCCCTAAACATTGTTTGTTCAGCAAACTTTCTAAGCTCTTAAAGAACAAACTCCTTTCTCCTCAAAGTTCTCTGTCTGTAGAACTATTTGAGCAAACATAACACTGAAGAAGATGAAATAGAGCAGAGGGTTTATTTGAGTGGTAGCTAACAAAGGTTAAAACACATAACAGAAGAGAGAGGGAGGAAGTGAAAGTCGTCGCTGCAAACAGTAGGCAGTGCCAAGCCATCTAGAGTTACAAATGGCACTTAAACCAAGCCTGCTATTTTGCGTTCCACACGTAGCCTTGCCTATTTTTTGTTACACACTAAACCCGCTGGCTCAAAAGATGGAGATTAGATGTTTAAATAGTAGGTGAAAATGACAGGATGCTACTTCTCTAGTTCAACAATTCCAAGCACTCGAAGACTTTGAGGCTAATACCAAGGACACCGCCAAGGACACCAATTAAGCTTTTCAAAATGAGGCCCTAGATGTGTTTGGAGCATGGTACTGTTGTTTTCTGCCATTTTTCAAGGACAACTCCATCCATGCACTCTGAAATAGACCGTTTGACAGAGCCATGTAATTTTCCTATGATTAGAGTCCCTTGCTAGTGTGTCCAACTTGGAGGACTTTCATTAAGTGCAGAACGGTGTGAGTTGATGTGTTGCCCCGGTCATCACGCCCAGCTCGTTCCTTTTTGATATGTCAATCACAAGGATGGGTGGGAAGCGTAGAGGTATGCGGTGGGCCGTGTGGGGGGAGGTGTGTGTGTGTATGTTGGAGTTGAAGGGGTCTGGTGCCTGGGAGATACGGAGCAGACCCCTTCAGGCACAAAGGACAGCGAGGGCCATTCAGTTTTAATGTGTGTGTGTGTATCCATAATGTGTGTGCAATGATGGGGGTGAACACAGAGACTGTTGTACTGTGTGTGTCTGTGTCTGTGCATGAATGGACCACACAAACCATACAATTCACTGCATAGTCTTGCAATCAATGGTGGATTGTAAAACATGGTCTCGACAATGGTAACATTGGGTTAAAGTAAAGCAATTTACCTGGGATTGATTGGGAGATATAGGCTAGCAGCTTCAACTAGGACAAAAGCAAATTGCTTGTTGGTCACTAATTGGCATGCCTAGCTTAGTAATAGATGTTGTCGGTGTTGTAAGGTGTCACACATACCTAACGTTGAGAAAGGGAGTACACGTTTGTTTCCTACTTCCGGTTCTATAGGGAAAACGGAGAGTCATTAATTGTAATGGAACCCCCTTTCTTAGCTATAAATTATGCAAAAATGTCCTTCTCAAAATGTTTCTCATTTTCATACAAGTCATAGGCTCAATCAAATGAATGACTCCCTGAAATTAGAAAAATTCTATGTCCCCCTGCATTCGACAAAACCATCTTACCAGGACTACAATGTGAATGCATGGCACTATAGGCCTATAGCATCAAACTGTTGCAAATAACTCGTGAAGTAGGCTTATGCGTCTAAGCTTGTCAGGTCCAGTGCTCCCAGCCAGATCAGGGTCGTATTCACTAGGAACCAAACAGAAGCAAACAGACCGAAATGGGGAGGGAGTCGAGGGACTACCTGAATTTGTCCATTGTTTACGTTTGTTTACGTTCCATTACAAAACGTTTTGCTACGATGTGTACTATTGAATTCGACCAAGATATCAGTTCCTCCGTGGCCTACTGAGTAACATGGAGAGACGCTCACCTGCTGTGTGAGACGCTCTAGTCCTCATTTATATTTTATAAGAACGTGGGCAGGCAAGCAGGGGGGCTCAGCTGGGGACAAATCAATCTCATCATCCCACCTTATGATTGTCCCTCCTTCCTTCATGCTTTATTCTGTCAGCTCCTCTATCAATGTTCTCTTTGTTAGCTACCTCATCTGGGAAGGGACTTGTAACATTTACATTTGAGGTTCTCTCTCTCTTCCGCTTGCATTGTCATAGCAAAGGGATTAGGAATTGAGTGTTAGTGGTTTCTGCTGTCTTCTATCGGGGATGATACCCGAGCTGGGTTTGTGTGACGCAAAGACAAAGTGATTTGTGCAGTGATGATGGAGGGTGATTTTTCGGTTTTGTTTTCTCCACAAAGCGTCTCGGAGTACGAGTGCCGATCCCAACTGTCCGTATAATCATATTCATTATAATCTAAAAGGGATAACTGATCCTGGATCAGTACTCTGAGACTGTTTGTGAATTCTTGCCTTGGGCTCGGTATAACTGTCAGGGGTTGTGAGGGATGATATTTATTTTGTTTTGGTTCTACTGAGAGACTCTCTTAGCTCTTGCTTGGAAGAACGGGGGGGGTTAGAGAAAGGTTAAAGGGTTGTTTCAACCAAATTATCTGTTGTCATCTGACCACATCCACGCCCTTGTGCCATTCGACCCAAAACCCCAAACACGAAGCACTATGTCTCATACTTTCTCTCTCCCTCTCTCTCTCCCCCCCTTTCCCTCTCTGTATTCCAGCTTTCCCTCGCGGATGAACAGAGCGAAGTGACACGGAATGGCTTTGAGTCCAAAGAGCTGCAGTACTTGGTCCAGATCTACTGCCAGGTATGACAGAGGAATACCCCGGGTGCTGTGATGTGCTGCAGTGTCATTCTCACTCAATCAGTGCTCTCTCATATACACTTGCACACACACTCACTTGCATTCAATCCCACACACTCTCAGAAAGACGCACAGTCACATGGAAAATATCTGTCTTTTAAATCTTGTCACACACCAAGTTATGAACGTCCAATACTGTAAATCATACCCAGCACACTCCTCTGTTAGCTAGTAACGTTACGGGATTGGCTTATTATTTTTTTCTGAAAACACTGGGTCATAATTGAAGAATCTTAGTTGTGGGAACGGTGAAGCCGGAACAACCAAACTACTAAACAGAAAGGTCAGATTGGTGATAAGGGTCTCGTGGGAAAGGAGAGTGACAGTGAAATTATGCCGTTTGGCCTTATCCCCGATGTTCACAAGGTGTTGAGTAGCAACAAAACACACAACTTGGAAAAGACTTCTGGCATACCATCCAAATCTTATCCTTAACTTGGAAATGATGTTGCCCTCTCATCAGAGACTTATCGAAGCAATTCAATAAAACCCATGCCCAATTTAGTCTATTGATCAAAATGTATTTTTTTAACGTTTAATAACTTGGGGGTTCCTCCTAAATGTAATATGTAGGACATCTCTAGGGACTTCCTAGTTAAAGGTTCACTGAAGACGTGCCTTCCATTTGACTGAATTCCATTTTCTTAAGCTCACGTGATTTCCAGTACCCACAATTGCGCACAGGTCCCACACAACCTAGTAGCTCAGGTCTAACCCCTTCCACTGAGTCACTCGATTCAGGTTTCACACATTTTTCCTCTAGATCGTATTCCATTTGCATGACCTTGGCAATGCAACGGAAAACGGGTGGCTCTGTCCTTGGAAATTCCATCTTTCCTTGGCTTGGTGTTGGAAAGGGGAGCTGAAACTGCTGCACTGCTCCATTAAAAAAAAAGGGGGGAAAGGAGGGTGAACAATTGGCCCAGAGCCACCCTCTTAGTACAGAGAGCGGAGGAGAAAGAATCCAGCACGCAGGAAAGATCGCTTTAGTTCCACAGACTAGGAAGGGAACAGACAAACAAAGGAACTGACTGGAAGTCCCAGTGTCTGAAAGTGGGACAAGCTACTGTAGCACACCAAGTACTATACGGAGCCCTACAAAAATACCTCTACAGTCCTGATTCCCTCCCGGTTATTCCCTTATGGCTGCACTAGGATCAGTGGGGCTGGTCGACGCTCTGCAGTCCCAGTCACTCCAGCCCTGGCCCCAGTTCAGAGGGATCTTTCTGGGTCAAATCAAAGTAACCAAGTAATTTTTTTTTTCTCCCTCGTTCTGGAACTGGGGTTTTGAGGTTTGCAATCACTCTTGTGAATCGAAAAAGAAACGGTGAAGCAGCTCAATGGAAAATAGGATGACAGGAGTAGCTTAAATTGCGATGATGAGCTGAGGGCAAATTTAATTTGGTTTGCACTTATACCACTGGTTTTGTCATCTGCATATGGCTTCTGAAGCATATTCCACCATTTCCTTTCTTTGATTATAGATGGTGAAGTGCAGGGAAATGGACCAATTCCATGTTGAGGTCACGTACATTTGGCTTTCCTTCTGAAGAGCAGAAGAGGGGATAGGAAGAGAATAGAAAATAAAGAGTGGAAGGATAGGACAGGAGTGGAGAGATGTTTAAAGGGTGACCCACCGAAATGCAGCTTCATGTCAGGTTTAGTCGTGTTGTCCTTTCAGAGATGAAGGTGGCTGGAGGCTGTAAGCCAGCCATCGGGAAGACTGCCTGGATGAGGGATAGTTGCCACACACTGGGGACGTGGGCATTGGACCAGGGAGCAAGAAGAGAAAAGGGGGGACAAGACTGGCAATCGGAGATAAAACACATGGCCTGCTAAATGGGCTATAACTGCGAATTATTCTGCGTTTTGATAAGCTTGCAGTGTGTCCACCTTCTGCTTGAAATGAAGTAGGTCCTTGAAATGTTGCCTTTTTTTGCCAAGCTGGAAGTGGCTATGGCTAATAGAGTTATGGATCATTATTTGTCAGCCCATAAAGGGGGACTATTGGAAGCTTGTCTTCCAGAGCCTGCTGGAAGACAGGATACACAGTACTCTGATCTGGCAGCGCTTTCAGAAGTATTAACCCCAACTACCACCATCACCATCCTCAACCTTTCTCCATTTCCACTCTTCCTTCTCCTCCTCTGCTTCCCACAATTAAGTTGTGACCCCTTTCTAAGCCCATGAGCTACACTATCCCCAGGATAAACCCTGGAAGAACGTGTTCCCGGTGCTGACCAAGGGTCTGTCCCAAATGGCACCCTGTTCCCCATAGGGACGTTGCCAGAGGCTCACATCGCAACTCAGCACCCGTTCATTTAGATTCAAAAAATCCCTGGATGGCTTTGTCAAGCGCCAGCCGGCCCTGATGTATTCACCCCCAAAGATTTAATGTCCGTTAAGAGTTAACGTATGGATCTGTGTTAATTATCGAGTTCTTGTGTTGTACTCCCAAAATAGCCTCCGCGAATTGATGACTTTGTAAATGGATTCCAAACTTAGCTATCCAGGCCAGCACAGTTAAAGCGTGAGTTCAGTGTGCTTCAATGGCAACATATTTAGGAGCTGTTCCATTCTGTGTGGCATGGTGCCTGTTGGATTTACTCACAATACTAATAAAACAAGTGATTACCCCACCGCATATGTTTCTGGTTTGATTAATAGCAGTACGTCCAATCTGCTAGTATAACGTGTTATTTTTCACTCAATGTTCTGTAGTAGATTCAGGGTACATCATCCATTGAGGGTATCCCTCTTTCAGGTTAAAATGGGCTCCCCTGTTGAAATTGAAGGATATAATATCCACCTCTCTTAATTCCACCAGATTTTACCCCTCTTAATAATCCTAGCCATTTAGATTCATCCCCCTCTCCAATCCCTCCTCCATCCATCCATCCACCATCCTTTCGTCTGTTTTTTAGCACTGCCTCACAATGGCAGACTGGTGCTCTGCTTGGGGCAACCACAGCCGAACTACAACCAAACCACAACCGCAACCATACAAATGGCTGGTCCCTGTCCCCCAGTGGAGTGCTGTGGGGGGAGTCACCCTATCAGGCTTTTTATCCAACCCTGCTCAAACACAACAGATCGGCTTATCAAGATCCAGTTATCGTCACAGCCTTGTATATTCCCCCTCAAGCCGATACCACGACAGCTCTCAAGGAACTACACTGGACCTTGTGCAAACTGGAAACTGTATATCCTGAGGCCGCATTAATTATCGCTGGGGACTTTAATAAAGCAAACTGAGGAAAACGCTACCGAAGTTCTATCAACACATCTCCTGTAGTACTCACGCTTCAAAAACTCTCAACCATTGTTACTCTCCCTTCGGGATGGCTACAAGGCACTCCCTTCGGAAAAATCTGATCATGACTTCGTTTTTGCTTCTCCCTTCCTATAGGCAGAAACTCGAACGGGAATTACACATGCTAAGGTCTATTCAACGCTGGTCTGACCAATCGGAATCCGTGCTTCAAGACTGTTTTGATCACGCAGACTGGGAAATGTTCCGGGTTGCATCTAAGAATAACATTTACGTATACACTGACACGGTGACTGAGTTCATTAAGGAGTGTATAGGGGATGTTGTTCCCACTGTGACAATTTAAACCTATCCCAACCAAAACTGTGGATAGATGGCAGCATCTGGAATCGCAATTCAACGGCTCAGACATTAGATGTATGTGACTCCACACAATTACGGATTATATAGGGAAAAACGGCCGTCGCGGACACCGACTTCTTGCTCCCAGACAAGCTAAACACCTTCTTTGCCCGCTTTGAGGATAACACAGTGCTGCTGACACGGGCCACTCCCGAGGACTGTGAGCCCTTGTTCTCTATGGCCGTCGTAAGACATTTAAGCGTTTTAACCCTTGCAAGGCTGCTGGCATCCCTAGCCGCATCCTCGGAACATGCACAGACCAGCTGGTTGGAGTGTTTACAGACATATTCAATCTCTCCCTATCCCAGTTTGCTGTCCCCACTTGCTTCAAGATGTCCACTATTGTTTCTGTAACCAAGAAAGCGAAGGTAACTGAACAAAATGACTATCGCCCCCAAGCACTCACTGCTGTCATCATGAAGTGCTTTGAGACACTAGTTAAGGATCATATCACCTTTACCTTACCTGACACCCTAGACCCACTGCAATTTGCATACCGTCCCAATAGATCCACTGATTATGCAATCCCCATGGTACTGCACACTGCCTTATCCCATCTGGACAAGAGGAATACCTATGTAAGAATGCTGTTCATTGACTACAGCCCAGCCTTCAACACCATAGAACCCTCCAAGCTCATCATGAAGCTCGGGGCCCTGGGTCTGAACCCCGCCCTGTGCAACTGGGTCCTCAACTTCCAGACAGGCTGCCCCCAGATGATGAAGGTAGGCAACAACACCTCCACTACGCTGATCCTCAACACAGGGGCCCCACAAGGGTGTGTGCTCAGCCCCCTCCTGTACTCTCTGTTTATCCATGATTGCATGGCCACACACGCCTCCAACTCAATCATCAAGTTTTCAGACGACACAACAGTGGTAGGCCTGATTACCAACAATGACGAGACTGCTTACAGGGAAGAGGTGAGGGCCCTGGCGAAGTTGACATGAAAATAACCTCTCCCTCAGCGCCAACAAAACAAAGGAACTGATCGTGTACTTCAGGAGACAGCAGAGGGAGCATGCCCCCATTCACATCGACGGGACCACAGTGGAGAAGTTCCTCAGTGTACACATCACTGACAATCTGAAATGGTCCACCCACACAGTGTGGTATAGTAGAAGCAATAGCGCCTCTTCAACCTCAGGATGCTCGCTTGGCCCCTAAGACCCTCACAAACCTTTACAGCAGCACCATTGAGATCATCCTGTCAGGCTGTATCACCGCCTGGTACGGCAACTGCACCAGCCCGCAACCACAGGGCTCTCCAGATGGTGCGGTCCGCCCAACACGTCACCGGAAGCACACTGCCTGCCCTTCAGGCCAGCTACAGCACCCGGTGTCAAAAGAAGGACAAGAGGAACATCAAGGACCTCAGCCTCCTGAGCCACGTCCTGTTCACTCCGCTATCATCCAGAAGGCGAGGTTGGTGCAGCAAAGCTGGGTCCGAGAGACTGTTTTGATCACGCAGACTGGGAAATGTGAAGGCCATCATAAATAGCCATCACTAGCCGGCCTCCACCCAGTACCCTGCCCTATACTTAGTTACTGTCTCTAGGCGGCTACCACCCGGTAACTCATCCCTGCACCTTAAATGCTGCTGCCCTATGTACATAGACATGGAATACTGGTCACTTTAATAATGGAACACTGATAATTTTAGTCATGTTTATGTACTGTTTTACTGATTTCATATGTACTATATATACTGTATTCTAGTCAAGGCCATCCTATTTAACTTTTGCTGTATACTATTTTATCCACATACTGTCCATAATGTCTATACATCCCATCACATATATATTTATACTCCGGACTCCGACGCGTCTTAGTATTTCTATATTTCTTAATTCCTTTATTTTACCTTTAGATGTGTGTGTATTGTTAGATATTACTGCACTTTTGGAGCTAGAGAAACAAGCTTTTCGCTACACCCCAATAATATCAGCTAAACATATGTATGCAACCAATACAATTTGATTTGAGCAGCTGATAATTTATTTACAATATGGTGTGTTCGAGTAGGGCTGGAGCCAAAGCCTGCATACCCAGTAGCTCTCCTGGACTCTCCAGGAGGAGGGTTGGCCACCCTGCAGTGTTACAGTACAAAGGAAAGGAAAAATATACTTTTTATGTCTTTATAAAATAATTCCCTCATTCAATGAACCAGGGATCAAATGGCTAAGGTGGGCGAGGTAGCTAACTGAAGATGTTTATCTATTTGTAAGGTTCAAATAATATTCTGTGTTCATGAGAGAGCTTGACAGCATAGGAGTTACTTATCAATTAGGCTATTCTAAGATTTTTTTTTTTTGTACTTTGTCAGAGTTACATGGCCGGTATTGAATAGAGGAGAATCCGAGCCAATTTTGAGCGCTTGAGAGGTTGTTGTTTTACAAGCAGAGTATGCAGCATTGGTTTCATCAACCACACACCCGTATGCGTGTAGGTCATTTGCGGTTATACACGAGTGCCGGTGGAACGTTTATTTTAGGACATGACAACGACATTAATGTATGCTAATAGCTAAACAGTTAACTAGTTAGAACTAGCCAAACTACACTGTGTTTTGAATTGGCTATCTAGTCTAGGTAGTCTGTTATATATCATTATTTTACCTGCTGCGCAAATGTCGTCGTCGCCCCCACCCACTGGAACACACGCAGGTGATGCACACACCAGGATTTTCATTGATGACCAAAAACTATAACTGGGCAAATGACTAGAGTAGCCTAATTGTTTGATATTGTGATTTTTGCATGATTTAAAAAAACAAACAAAAAATATTTGTCCATGTAATCTGCTTGTCCAGCAATTGTTTTTTTTACTTTCTAATGTCGTTAATGTCGAGCCCTGCCCCCTCTCCGATCCCCCTAGTAAAAGCATAGAGCTCCCCTCCTGTCACCCTGTCTCAGCGGTGGATTCTGAATTAGGGCGTGAGGGGTATCTGTTACCAGGCTAGTAAAGCAGCCGAGGGCTTATGCACCTCCCCTATCTTTTGAAACGTTCTGTCTCTCTCTCCTCTCTTTCCCACTGGCTGACTCTCCTGTTTTCTCTCTGCAGGGCCGGAACTGGATTGTGAAGCGCAGCTATGAAGATTTTCGTGTCCTGGATAAGCACCTGCACCTCTGCATATATGACCGCCGCTTCTCGCAGCTGCCAGAGCTGCCTCGATTCGACAGTCTGAGTGATCGCGCCGAGGTAAGACGTCTGGTCTCAGTACAGCCGATGTGCCACCCCTCCCCTTCCAACACCCCTATTTCACCATTCAGATGATCTCTCCCAGTCTCCAGTCTCCCACTTTGAATGCCGCCTCAGAGCTTATGACTGCAAGGACTATATTATGCCCTTCAGGGTTATACATGATAACGGTTTAGGGTTCAGACAGAAACCAGAGGCAAAAGACAGGGCTCACTTCAGAACAGTTTTGCGACCGTTTCCTTGCTAGAGTGAAATACCAGTACAATGTCCATGCTGTTTTTGCTTGTTTTACAAACTCCTGCCTAGGTCTTTGTTGCAGGCTGATTCATGGCCTAAATGAGTGAAAGTGTCCAATTGTGCTGTTTATTGGTGTCTAATGGCCTGGTGTTAAGAGGGAGCCAGCTGTATAGTCTCTGTGTTTACGTGTTTAGAAAGCCTTTCCATCCCCGCTGAGCTGTGACGGGAGCTTTCACTCTCTCTTACACCCCACCCCACCCTCTCTCTTTTCCCCTCCCTCTCTCTTGTTCCCCTCCTCTCTCTCTCGCACACACTCTCTCACTCTTTACAGTTGTTTTCACAGCGAAAGCCCACTTGAACTGTGGCATATTTTCACAACTAAATCGATGGGCTTTGAAGTTTGGAGTGGCTGTTGATGCCTACCTATTATGATCCTTCAGTCCATGGAAAAAAAAGGTCCTAATACTCTTTCTCCCCCTCCTAAATAGACTCCCACGAAGGTAGGCTGGCTAGGCACCACTTTATGGTTGTGCATCCCAAATGGCACCCTATTCCCCTTCATAGTGCACTACTTTTGACCAGAGCTCTACGGTCCGTTCTCAAAAGTAGTTCACTATATAGGGTACCATTTGGGATGCAGATTCTCCAGTCCCCAGTGTAATGGGAAACACTGGGCGGCCCGGGCGGCATGTTGACTAATCACAAGAGGTCAGATTACTACGCCCACAATGAAAGCATGGGTCCTTCAGTAGTGGAATGTTCAGCGCTAAACAGGACTGGTAAAACAAGTTATTAGGGTTTTCACAAAACAAGGCTGAGGAAATAGGCCTACCTCAGTCGTGATTGGTTGAACAAGATGTCGGACCTTTTGGTTTAATCTGTGTCCGCGGCTGCTGGGACAAATAATAGCGGAGAGTGAGCGTGTAGTAATTTCAGGCAGCCCAGCTTTACAAATTGTTTTTTCGGGAGGCTGCGTGCTCAAGCTGTCGTTGTTTGATTGTAGAGGTTCTTACAGGGTGAATTGTTTTACGGGAAAATTGGTTCCATTTAAATGTCACTAACAGTATTGTCGAGAGGCTGATTTGCCGCTCCCTCAGTTTGGTGCCTAGCTACTTCAGTTATTTGGATAGTGTTAGCCTAACTAGTCTGTTAATCACCATATTGCCTGCTCATTACAATACACAATGGCCACTGTTCTACAGGCCAGTACAGCTCTAAATTGCCTGGTCGAAATGAGTTGACATTGGCTTACACAATGTCTTCCATAACTCATTAAGTCTAAGACCTGAAAAGAGTTGGTCCGAATATTCGGCGAAATCAGGAGACTTACTGCTAATCAACTGCTCCGTCTCCCTATTGATTCAGTTAGCCAGCCAGTTCCCCTTCCCTTTAAGGCCTCCATGTTGTGCTTAGCTTTACTCTTGTTTTACCCTATGTTCTCTAGTCTTTGTCTTTCTGGAGAGTCTTGGCCCTCTTTTGGTCTATGTTTGCTTGGCCATGTTGACACTCGAGGAAGGAAGACTAAGGAGAGACACTGGCGGTGGCGCAAATGGTACCATATTCCCTACATAGTGCATTACGTTTGATCAGAGCCCTGGTCAAAAGTAGTGCACTATATGAGGACTAGGGTGCTATTTGGGGCGCGTACACTGTCTGGCACAAATAGGGGAAGGCTCACTCGGATTAGTGCGCTGAATAGGACAAGTCTTGTGGGAAGCGCCAGGGTATTCATCACCAACAGTAACCAACAACTGCAGCACAACAAGGAAAGCATCCATGTCATCAAAGAGAAGCTTTCCTTACCCACCATTGCTTATTATAGCCCAGACCAGACCGTGCATGGCCTTCCTTCTCTGCTGCTCTGCAAAGCAAGCCCTCTATACAGAAGCCTACTGACCCTCCAAATCAATTGCTTAGTATTGTAGCACTGTTGGCACTCTTTTCATTCCTTGAAAGTCTGGGGCTTTCATTTTGGCATTCTTTTTGTCTTAGGCTAACCCATTTTATCATTTAGGAAAAACGTGGCGTCTGCTTCAACGTTCTGTACTCTCCCTCCCTGCAACATTTGACAGATGAGGGTTGTTTAGGGAAATATTTGATTTGTCCTGACATCCATTTAAATGTTGTCAGCTTCGTCTTCATTGAGCTCCCTCAAGGTGACATATGGCCTTCGTGAAATATTTGGACGGAACTGATAGCTCATTAAACCATTGTTTGGACTGGTTAGTGGCACAGTGAAGTTTCAAATGGAAAAACAAACATCCTTTTTTTAAAAACCCGGGCATGCTTTGTCATTTACACATCTTATTATCTTCCACATATAGAATTATCTTCACCGGTTCCTCTTGGCCAGATTTGTCCTGGCTGTGGGTTAAGTTGGGGGTTCATCTGTTATACGTGTTTACATTTATGTTGTACTGTTGCTGCCACATCTTGTGGAAAGGAAACAAAGGCTCAGAGGCTGTGGTACTTTTAACCAGGGCTAAGCTGGCAGTGTCATGTACATGTCGTCAGCTTGTGCCCTATTAGGCCCCTTCCTCCGGGTTACAACACTCGGCCTCTGTGGGTGTGTTGGTCGGCCCTGGCCTGATTGGGTTCGCACGGTGCCAGCTCATGTACTGGAATCGATGTGGCAGGCAGCGGCCTAGAACCTCCCGGAGAGAAAGAGAGGGTCATGAGAGGGTCTGGCCCCGTGCCCACCACTTCAACGGTCTCTGCTCTTCTCCTCTAACCTCTTCTCCCTTCTCTAATTTCTCTTCTCCTATAATCTCTCTCTCTATCCCTTCCTCTTCTCTAACCTCTGTCCTCCCCGAACCTCTCATTTCCTCTGCTCTGCTTTCCTATCATCTCACCTCTCCTTTCTCCTCTTTCCTTTCCTCCAACCTCTCTTAGTCCTCGCCTCTTTGGGCTCAGTTCTCTAACCTCTCCTGTCCTCTTAACTTTTACTCTCTCCTCTTCCCTTATTTAACCTCTCTCTCCTCTTCCCTTATTTAACCTCTCTCTCCTCTTCCCTTATTTAACCCCTCTCTCTCCTCTTCCCTTATTTAACCCCTCTCTCTCCTCTTCCCTTATTTAACCTCTCTCCTCTTCCCTTATTTAACCCCTCTCTCTCCTCTTCCCTTATTTAACCTCTCTCTCTACTCTTCCCTTATTTAACCTCTCTCTCCTCTTCCCTTATTTAACCTCTCTCTCCTCTTCCCTTATTTAACCCCTCTCTCTCCTCTTCCCTTATTTAACCTCTCTCTCCTCTTCCCTTATTTAACCCCTCTCTCTCCTCTTCCCTTATTTAACCCCTCTCTCTCCTCTTCCCTTATTTAACCCCTCTCTCTCCTCTTCCCTTATTTAACCTCTCTCTCCTCTTCCCTTATTTAACCTCTCTCTCCTCTTCCCTTATTTAACCTCTCTCTCCTCTTCCCTTATTTAACCTCTCTCTCCTCTTCCCTTATTTAACCCCTCTCTCTCTTCTCTTCCCTTATTTAACCCCTCTCTCTTCTCTTCCCTTATTTAACCTCTCTCTTCTCTTCCCTTATTTAACCCCCTCTCTTCTCTTCCTTATTTAACCCCCTCTCTTCTCTTCCCTTATTTAACCCCCCTCTCTCCTCTTCCCTTATTTAACCCCCCTCTCTCCTCTTCCCTTATTTAACCCCTCTCTCTCCTCTTCCCTTATTTAACCTCTCTCTCCTCTTCCCTTATTTAACCTCTCTCTCCTCTTCCCTTATTTAAACCCTCTCTCTCCTCTTCCCTTATTTAACCCCTCTCTCCTCTTCCCTTATTTAACCCCTCTCTCTCCTCTTCCCTTATTTAACCTCTCTCTCTCCTCTTCCCTTATTTAACCCCTCTCTCTCCTCTTCCCTTATTTAACCCCTCTCTCTCCTCTTCCCTTATTTAACCCCTCTCTCTCCTCTTCCCTTATTTAACCCTCTCTCTCCTCTTCCCTTATTTAACCTCTCTCTCCTCTTCCTTATTTAACCCTCTCTCTCCTCTTCCCTTATTTAACCCCTCTCTCTCCTCTTCCCTTATTTAACCCCTCTCTCTCCTCTTCCCTTATTTAACCCCTCTCTCCTCTTCCCTTATTTAACCCCTCTCTCTCCTCTTCCCTTATTTAACCCCTCTCTCTCTCTCTTCCTTATTTAACCCCTCTCTCTCCTCTTCCCTTATTTAACCCCTCTCTCTCCTCTTCCTTATTTAACCCCTCTCTCCTCTTCCCTTATTTAACCCCTCTCTCTCCTCTTCCCTTATTTAACCCCTCTCTCTCCTCTTCCCTTATTTAACCCCTCTCTCTCCTCTTCCTTATTTAACCTCTCTCTCCTCTTCCCTTATTTAAACCCTCTCTCTCCTCTTCCCTTATTTAACCCCTCTCTCCTCTTCCCTTATTTAACCCCTCTCTCTCCTCTTCCCTTATTTAACCCCTCTCTCTCCTCTTCCCTTATTTAACCTCTCTCTCTCCTCTTCCCTTATTTAACCCCTCTCTCTCCTCTTCCCTTATTTAACCCCTCTCTCTCCTCTTCCCTTATTTAACCCTCTCTCTCCTCTTCCCTTATTTAACCCTCTCTCTCCTCTTCCCTTATTTAACCCTCTCTCTCTCCTCTTCCCTTATTTAACCCCTCTCTCTCCTCTTCCCTTATTTAACCCCTCTCTCTCCTCTTCCCTTATTTAACCCCTCTTTCTCCTCTTCCCTTATTTAACCCCTCTCTCTCCTCTTCCCTTATTTAACCCCTCTCTCTCCTCTTCCCTTATTTAACCCCTCTCTCTCCTCTTCCCTTATTTAACCCCTCTCTCTCCTCTTCCCTTATTTAACCCCTCTCTCCTCTTCCCTTATTTAACCCCTCTCTCTCCTCTTCCCTTATTTAACCCCTCTCTCTCTCTCCTCTTCCCTTATTTAACCCCTCTCTCTCCTCTTCCTTATTTAACCCTCTCTCTCCTCTTCCCTTATTTAAGCCCCTCTCTCTCTCCTCTTCCCTTATTTAACCCTCTCTCTCTCCTCTTCCCTTATTTAACCCCTCTCTCTCCTCTTCCCTTATTTAACCCCTCTCTCTCCTCTTCCCTTATTTAACCCTCTCTCTCCTCTTCCTTATTTAACCCCTCTCTCTCCTCTTCCCTTATTTAACCCCTCTCTCTCCTCTTCCCTTATTTAACCCCTCTCTCCTCTTCCCTTATTTAACCCCTCTCTCTCCTCTTCCTTATTTAACCCCTCTCTCTCCTCTTCCCTTATTTAACCCCTCTTTCTCCTCTTCCCTTATTTAACCCATCTCTCTCCTCTTCCCTTATTTAACCCCTCTCTCTCCTCTTCCCTTATTTAACCCCTCTCTCTCTCCTCTTCCCTTATTTAAGCCCTCTCTCTCTCCTCTTCCCTTATTTAACCCCTCTCTCTCTCCTCTTCCCTTATTTAAGCCCTCTCTCTCTCCTCTTCCCTTATTTAACCCCTCTCTCTCCTCTTCCCTTATTTAACCCCTCTCTCTCCTCTTCCCTTATTTAACCCCTCTCTCTCCTCTTCCCTTATTTAACCCATCTCTCTCCTCTTCCCTTATTTAACCCCTCTCTCTCCTCTTCCCTTATTTAACCCCTCTCTCTCTCCTCTTCCCTTATTTAAGCCCTCTCTCTCTCCTCTTCCCTTATTTAAGCCCTCTCTCTCTCCTCTTCCCTTATTTAAGCCCTCTCTCTCTCTCCTCTTCCCTTATTTAAGCCCTCTCTCTCTCTCCTCTTCCCTTATTTAAGCCCTCTCTCTCAACTCTTTGTCTCCTCTCTAATTGTCCTCCAGTGGAGTGTTTGATTCCCTCTGCTAGGCGCTCACCAGTCACTCCTTCCTTTTGCCCTTTCTCTCTCTCTCTCATGCAGTCTTTTTTCTTCTCTCTATTTGGCTCTATCTCTCTCGCTCTCTCAATTCAATTAAAGTCTCTCTCTAGTCATCCCAGTCCCTCTTGAGATTCTTTAACTTGATCTAACGATGGTTTTCGATGACAGTGACACACACGTATGTTGTTGCCTACTGTATCTCACTCACATATTGTTTTCACACTGTCTCTCTATTCTCCTATTGTCCTAGCCTTTATGGAATATGGAGGACCGCCATCTATTGTGCATTACTCAAGAAGTCGCCCCCCCAAAAAATTAATAGAAACAACCTTCATTTCAGTATCAATAGGATTGACTGCGTTATGAGCTCAGTCAATCATGTCATTCTGGCTCATGCTCATTGAGATGTTTATCCTGCCTGAGAACAGCTGAGGTGTTTTGGAGCGTCCATTGTGCCTCTAAAGTACTGTGGACCCTCCTACAGTACTAGATGTGCTCACACACACATTGAGCTCGCACACTTTCCAGTTTCCTCTCACACCAAAGGATTTGACTCATCCTCTCTCCTTACTCTCTCTCACTCACACACACACACACACGCACACACTTTGGTGTGTTTACTGCTTCCTGTCCAGAAGTAGTACATAACCTTGGTGAAAGGGAACACACAATTACAGTAAAACCTAAAAACAGCCGTCCCTCAATGACAACTAGCTTGTGAAGCACACAGACTAAAAGCCATTTCTCTGACTGCCGCCTCGCACTGAAACACATTTGTAGGACTGTGAGTAGAGTAGTCATTGGCAGACCATGGGCAATTCAGTTTTGCATATGGCATTTAAGTTGTGTATATATTTTAGTAGTGCACGTGAAAAAGGCATTGCACAAAACCAATATTTGTGTTCTGCTGAAATCAAATGTGTTACCATGGGCCCCACTGAAAATCATTTGCCCTGCTTAAAAACGAGAGTGATTCTCGTTCTTGATTGGTTGCGGATGTCAACGCACTTAGCAGCCTCATTGGATTGAGTTAAATTGAAACTGTATACTCCCCTGGTGGTAGGCAGATATGCAACCAGAGTTGATTTCTTTCGTTAATGGCCTCTTGATTTGATATATTTCCCTGAAGAGTCTGCCAGCCTGACGGCCATGATAATACAGATGATACTTCCGCTTAAAGTATATGGTACCTTTTGTTATTTAGTTTGTTTGTGTATATCCAGTTAGGAGGCCACTATCTGATTTAGGATCAGCTCTACTTAGCAAGTATAGCCTAACGCCATGGACACAACAACCACGCTGTCTCTGGATCAGTTGTAAACACCACGCAAAGTGTCCACACAGGATTCTCATACACTACCTATAGCTGTAGGTCAATCGACACTACTCTGTGGAACTACAGTGACAGAAGGGTATTGTGTGGTTTTATATAGGTGTTTTACACACGGTCTGTTTCTGGTTTCCTCTCACAGGCAGTTTCCCAGATGCTGATGGCTTACCTCTCCCGTCTCACAGCTATCGCTGACAACAAGATCAACTGTGGGCCTGCCCTCACATGGATGGAGGTGAGCTTCTGTCTGGGTTTATGTATGTTTGTCTATCAATCTACCACTCTACACAAATACACAAAACGTAGTTTTCCATTTTGTCTCTCTTGAACACACCCGCTTTCTGCTCCTCTCTCTCTCCTTACTCACTTATTTATATTTATATATATATATATATAGGCAAGTCAGTTAAGAACAAATTCTTATTTACGATGAAGGTCTACCCCGGACAAACCCGGACGACGCTGGGCCAATTGTGCGGCGCTCTATGGGACTTCCAATCACAGCCGGATGTGATCCAGGGACTGTTGTGATGCCTCTTGCACTGAGATGCAGAGCCTTACACATACTAGAACCGTAACTCACCAACCCAGTGTAACCTGTCTACATTGACAGACAGTAAATATACACTACACTACCTTGACTGTGTGTGTGTTTTCCAGGTTGATAACAAAGGCAACCACTTACTGGTCCACGAGGAGTCCTCCATCAACGTGCCCGCCATCGCTGCCGCCCATGTCATCAAACGCTACATCGCCCAGGCTGCCGACGAGCTCTCCTTCGAGGTGACAGGGAGAGTTGACACACATTTAAACACATTTGCATATGCATGCACACACACTCACGTGGACATACAGTACATTCAGGAAAGTATTCAGACCTCTTGACTTTTTTCACATTTTATGTTACAGCCTTATTCTAAAATTTATTAAATAGATTTTTTCCCTTATCAATCTACACACATAATGACAAAGCAAAAACAGCTTTGTAGAAATGTTTGCAAATCTATATAAAAAAGGAAATATCATATTTACTTAAGTATTCAGTCCCTTTACTCAGTACTTTGTTGAAGCCCTTTTGGAATTATTTAATGCCTCGAGTCGTCTTGGATATGACGCTACAAGCTTGGCACACCTGTATTCGTGGAGTTTCTCCCATTCTTCTCTGCAGATCCTCTCAAGCTCTGTCAGGTTGGATGGGGAGCGTTGCTGCACAGCTATTTTCAGGCCTCTCCAGAGATGTTAGATCAGGTTCAAGTCCGGACTCTGGTTGGGGCACTCAAAGACATTCAGAGACTTGTCCTGAAGCCACTCCTGCGTTGTCTTGGCTGTGTGCTTAGGGTCCTTGTCCTGTTGGAAGGTGAACCTTCGCAACAGTTTTAATCAAGGATCGCTCTGTACTTTGCTCCATTCAACTTTCCCTCGATCCTGACTTGTCTCCCAGTCCCTGCTACTGAAAAACATCCCCACAGCATGATGCTGCCACCACCATGCTTCACCGTAGGAATGGTGCCAGGTTTCCTCCAGACATGACGCTTGACATTCAGGCCAAAAAGTTCAATCTTGGTTTCATCAGACCAGAGAATCTTGTTTCTCATGGTCTTAGTCTGTTAGGTGCCCTGTCATGTGCCTTTTACTGAGGAGTGGCCTCCGTCTGGCCACTCTACCATAAAAGCCTGATGGTGGAATGCTGCAGAGATGGTTGTCCTTTTGGAAGGTTCTCCCATCTCCACAGAGGAACTGGAGCTCTGTCAGAGTGACCATCTGGTTCTTGGTCACCTCCCTGACCAAGACCCTTCTCCCCTGATTGCTTAGTTTGGCCATCCAGTCAGCTCTAGGAAGAGTGTTGGTGGTTCCAAACTTCTTCAATTTAAGAATGATGGAGGCCACTGTGTTCTTGGGGACCTTCAATGCTGCATACATTTTTTGGTACCCTTCCCCAGATCTGTGCCTCTACGGATAATTCCTTCGACCTCATGGCTTTGTTTTTGCTCTGACTTGCACTGTCAACTGTGGGACCTTTTATATATATGTCCAATCAATTGATTTGACCACAGGTAGATTCCAATCAAGTTGTAGAAACATCTCAAGGATGATCAATGGAAACTGGATGCACCTGAGCTCAATTTCGAGTCTCATAGCAAAGGGTATAAGTACCTGTGTAAATACGTTGTTTCTGTGTTGAATTTTTTTATAATTGGCAAACATTTTGCTTTGACATTATGGGGTATTGTGTGTAGTTTGATGAGGACAAAAACAATCTATTCAATTTTAGAATAAGGCTGTAACGTAACACAATTTGGAAAAAGTCAAGAGGTCTGAATACTTTCCGAATACACGGAGATGTCATGGATGAATGGATGAGCTTGTATGCGGTAATAAATAATCGGATTTAATGAGAACGTTGCGCTTTGCTGTATGGATACCGTGACAGGTTACCTGCATCATATTTACTCTTATATAGAGGTCTCATTACATTACATTGTTCCTAGGGTGTTGTTTCCCCATTTCTCTTTTTTCAATCACTACCTCTGATTCTACATCTAATTATTATGTAGAAATACATTCTGATGCAGTCAGTGGTTCCCAGACTTTTCTTAGCAAGGTACCCCTAATAATATCCCCTCTATAGTATGGGTTATGGGTTAGTATGGGTACGTCGACGGGCGCATCGTGCACCTCTCCCGAGTATTTTAATCGCCAATGTACAGTCTCTTGACAACAAAGTAGACGAAATCCGATCGAGGGTTGCCTTTCAGAGAGACATCCGAACACTGCAACGTTCTTTGCTTCACGGAAACATGGCTCACTCAGGACACGTTATCTGAGTCGGTACAGCCACCTGGTTTCTCCACGCATCGCGCCGACAGAAACAAACTTCTATCTGGTAAGAAGAAGGGTGGGGGTGTGTGTCTAATGATTAACGAGACGTGGTGTGATCATAACAACATACAGGAACTCAAGTCCTTTTGTTCACCTGACATAGAATTCATTACAATCAAATGCAGACCGCATTATCTACCAAGAGAATTCTCCTCGATTATAATCACAGCCGTGTACATCCCCCCTCAAGCTGATACATCGACGGCACTGAAAGAAATTCATCGGACTCTATGTAAACTGGAAACCACATATCCTGAGGCTGCATTTATTGTGGCTGGGGATTTTAATAAGGCTAATTTAAGAACAAGGCTCCCGAAATTTTACCAGCATATCGAATGTGCCACCAGGGCTGGTAAAATCCTGGACCACTGTTATTCCAACTTCCGTGATGCATACAAGGCTATTCTCCGCCCTCCTTTCGGCAAGTCTGACCATGACTCCATTTTGTTGCTCCCAGCCTACAAACAGAAACTAAAACAGGAAACGCCCGTTCTCAGGTCTGTTCAACGCTGGTCCGACCAATCTGATTCCATGCTGCAAGATTGCTTGAGCACGTGGACTGGGATATGTTCCGGATAGCATCTGACAACAACATTGATGTATACGCTGATTCGGTGGCGAGTTTATTAGCAAGTGCATTGGTGATGTTGTACCCATAGCAAATATTAAAACCTTCCCCAAACAGAAACCGTGGATTGATGGCAGCATTCGCAAGAAAACTGAAAGCGCGAACCACTGCTTTTAACCAGGGTAAGGCTACCGGAAACATGACTGAATACAAACAGTGTAGCTATTCCCTCCGCAAGGCAATCAAACAAGCTAAGCGTCAATATAGAGACAAAGTATAGAGTCACAATTCAACGGCTCAGACACAAGAGGAATGTGGCAGGGTCTACAGTCAATCACGGACTACAAAAAAAGAAAACCAGCCCCCGTCGCGGACCATGACGTCCTGCTCCGAGACCAACTAAACAACTTCTTTGCTCGCTTTGAGGACAATGCTGTGCCACCGACACGGCCCGCTACCAAAACCTGCGGGCTCACCTTCACCGCAGCCAATGTGAGAAAAACATTAAATGTGTTAACCCTCGCAAGGCTGCCGGCCCAGATGGCATCCCTGGCCGTGTCCTCAGAGCATGCGCAGACCAGCTGGCTGGTGTGTTCACGGACATATTCAATCAGTCCCTATCCCAGTCTGCTGTTCCCACATGCTTCAAGAGGGCCACCATTGTTCCTGTTCCCAAGAAAGCTAAGGTGACTGAGCTAAATGACTATCGCCCCGTAGCACTCACTTCTGTCATCATGAAGTGCTTTGAGAGATTAGTCAAGGATCATATCACCTCCATCCTGCCAGACACCCTGGACCCACTCCAATTTGCTTACCGTCCCAATAAATCCACAGACGACGCAATCGCAATCACACTGCATACTGCCCTAACCCATCTGGACAAGAGGAATACTTATGTAAGAATGCTGTTCATCGACTACAGCTCAGCATTTAACACCATAGTTCCCTCCAAGCTCGTCATTAAGCTCGAGACCCTGGGTCTCGACCCAGCCCTGTGCAACTGGGTCCTGGACTTCCTGACGGGCCGGTCCCAGGTGGTGAGGGTAGGAAACAACATCTCCACTCCGCTGATCCTCAACACTGGGGCCCCACAAGGGTGCGTTCTCAGCCCTCTCCTGTACTCCCTGTTTACCCATGACTGCGTGGCCAAGCACGCATCCAACTCAATCATCAAGTTTGCTGACGACACTACAGTGGTAGGCTTGATTACCAACAACGACGAGACGGCCTACAGAGAGGAGGTGAGGGCCCTCGGAGTGTGGTGTCAGGAAAATAACCTCTCACTCAATGTCAGCAAAACAAAGGAGATGATCGTGGACTTCAGGAAACAGGAGAGGGAGCACCCCCCTATCCACATCGAGGGGACAGTAGTGGAGAGGGTGGAAAGTTTTAAGTTCCTCGGTGTACACATCACGGACAAACTGAATTGGTCCACCCACACAGACAGCGTGGTGAAGAAGGCGCAACAGCGCCTCTTCAACCTCAGGAGGCTGAAGAAATTCGGCTTGTCACCAAAATCACTCACAAACTTTTACAGATGCACTATCGAGAGCATCCTGTCGGGCTGTATCACCGCCTGGTACGGCAACTGCTCCGCCCACAACCGTAAGGCTCTCCAGAGGGTAGTGAGGACTGCACAGCGCATCACCGGGGGAAACCTACCTGCCCTCCAGGACACCTACACCGCCCGATGTCACAGGAAGGCCAAAAGATCATCAAGGACAACAACCACCCGAGCCACTGCCTGTTCACCCCGCTATCATCCAGAAGGCGAGGTCAGTACAGGTGCATCAAAGCTGGGACCGAGAGACTGAAAAACAGCTTCTACCTCCAGGCCATCAGACTGTTAAACAGCCATCACTAACATTGAGTGGCTGCTGCCAACATACTGACTTAAATCTCTAGCCACTTTAAACATAGGAATTGGATGTAACAAATGTATCACTAGCCACTTTAAACAATTTTGTATATAATGTTTACGTATCCGACATACTCATATCAAATGTATACACTGTACTCTAAACCATCTACTGTATCTTGCCTATGCCGTTCGGCCATCGACCCAAATCTCTAGCCACTTTAATAATTATAACTGGATGAAATAATGTATCACTAGCCACTTTAAACAATGCCATTTATATAATGTTTACATATCCTACATTACTCATCTCATATATATATATATATATGTGTGTATATACTGTACTCCATACCATCTACTGCATCTTGCCTATGCCGGTCAGCCATCGCTCATCCATATATTTATATGTACATACTCGTATTCATTCCTTTACTCTTGTGTGTGTATAAGGTAGTTGTTGTGAATTTGTTAGATTACTTGTTAGATACTACTGCATGGTCGGAACTAGAAGCACAAGCATTTCGCTACACTCGCATTAACATCTGCTAACCATGTGTATGTGACAAATAAAATTTGATTTGATTTGATTTAGTTAGTATGTAGTTTTCCCTCAAATGTATTCACAGCATGACTTGATCCAGCTGTCCCGCTGTCTTCTTCTCTCTCCCCCTTTCCCTTTCTCCTCTATCTCTCCACTGACAGGTTGGGGACATCGTGTCTGTTATTGACATGCCTCCCAAAGAGGACACCACATGGTGGAGGGGCAAGCACGGCTTTCAGGTTGGTGGCCCAGAAGCACGCGTGCACACACACACACACACACACACACACACACACACACACACACACTGTGTCACAGTCTAGAACCTGGGGTTGATAAGTTGCATACAGATGGCTTGGCATCCACATCTACTGATCTACGATAGACTCCACAAGGCGAGGATTTCAATTGTGCTTTTCTCATTTGGTTCACATTTGGTTTGGCTGTTGAGCAAATTTTACTCTTTGTACAAATGAAAATTGGCTCATATTGTTCATTTGGGTGAAAGATTTCTCTTGTCAGTTAAAGACATACATACTTACAGGATTGTAACATACAAAATGCGTACAATATAAGTGGTTGTTCTCGATCGGGATGTGATTATATTAGCTTAGCTAAGTTTTCCAGTATTCCATTTAAAGTGATCAATAGTCTTTATTTGGGCTCAATGAAGCCCAGTTTTGTGTGTCTGTTGATCCAGTCCAGCTGAACTTCCTGTGCCCTTAGCATTGAACCCCGGCAGTGTTCTGGTCATAGCCTACCCTTAGCATTGAACCCCGGCAGTGTTCTGGTCATAGCTTACCCTTAGCATTGAACCCCCGGCAGTGTTCTGGTCATAGCTTACCCTTAGCATTGAACCCCCGGCAGTGTTCTGGTCATAGCTTACCCTTAGCATTGAACCCCGGCAGTGTTCTGGTCATAGCATACCCTTAGCATTGAACCCCCGGCAGTGTTCTGGTCATAGCTTACCCTTAGCATTGCCTCCTGCGCGCTTGGCTCTCCGCTCGCTGCCCCTGGGATTCAGGCCAGCTGGGAGGGCAGCCATGTTGGACGGGGCTTCACAACATGTTATTGAACGCAAGGATGATCGGGAACTTCGGAAGCTGTTGGTTTGTTGTACTGTAGCTGTGTATATACTGAGTTGACAGAGGAGAGTAGTTTGTTTGTTTGGTTTTGGTATATCAAACAGAGTACGGTTCCTTTGTTTTGTTAAAGATATTATCTGTCCAATTTTTCAATAATGTAAATCATGGCACTCATTCCTAGGAAGAATTGTCTCATACATACATGTCTTCAACAAAGATGCCAGTGTTGGCCCTTGAAACCAATCTGGATTTTGGAGGAAACGCCACTGTGTTTGTCACTACTAGATATTGAAACATTGATTGGATGGTATATCTATTAGCACAAAGCAGATGTCCATGTCCTCCCTCCTATCGCCACCGGAGGTCAGTCAGTCACCCTAGAGGCAGTCGGAGTCCGTCTGTGACGAGGTGGACAGGCAGCTGACATCTGTCTTTATTTACCAGCCTGACTGCAGAGCCTCATAGAAAGAGGGGTTGAGAGAGAGAGCTAAAGGGAGGGAAGGAGAGAAAAAGCTGGAGGAGCAACAGAGAGAGGGAGAGAGAAAATCCAACCATGGAAAGGGTGAGCTGATTTTGTTGAATGCTCAGCATGAGGCAGGGGCGGCAGGTAGCCTAGTGGTTAGAGCGTTGGACTTGTAACCGGAGGGTTGCAAGTTCGAATCCCCGAGCTGACAAGGTAAAAATCTGTCGTTCTGCCCCTGAACAAGGCAGTTAACCCACTGTTCCCCGGGCGCCGAAGACATGGATGTCAATTAAGGCAGCCCCCCACACCTCTGTGATTCAGAGGGGTTGGGTTAAATGTGGAAGACACATTTCAGTTGAAGGCATTCGGTTGTACAACTGACTAATAATGGTGACTTTGACTTTGATGAGTCAATTCTTTCTATAGTATAGTACTGTTTGTAAGTCATGAGACAGCTGAACCTTGGATCCCTCTCACGTTCAACCTTCAACCCCTTTATCAGTCACATTACTACAAGATGGAGGCAGTTTATGTTGCAAAGCTTGCCGGTTATATACTCCTAAGCTAATAGAAACACTTCTTTGACAGTGTATTAGTGTAGTCTGGGTCTCTATGTTAGGAATCACACTAGTTAATCAGTGGACTAGATGATTAGTTGATAATAACAGAATGGTTTTGTCAAAATGCCCTACTGGGAATGGCTTTGTTTTAGCAGTTTCCCCGTCTTCATTAAAGCACGCTAAAATATTTATACCTAGTCTTCCTCCAAACTCCTTAAGTGAAGCCTAGAGATCTTCTATCATAAAAATTATTTCTTTACGCACAGTTTAGCCTGATGGAATCTTATGTCTATTTTGTATTGGTAGAATCTGTTGTGTTAGATCAGAAATGAGTTGTTTTACACATGTTCATTGTTAATTTGTAAATACATTTGAAGATTACTTTTAACATCTGTGTTCAATAAGGACATTTAGCTTTCTGGTTGACTGTGGAGATTTGAAACTATCACAGTCTGTTCTTGACAGTTCTTCTGATATAAAACATTTGGGGTATACACACGTGCACACAGACAAACACACATATCGCACCACCGGGCATTACCTCCGCATCAGGTGGCACAGAAAACTCCTAAATACCATAGTTTGGGCAGCTGTTCAGCCACATGATCTTGACTGAACACTGCAACGAGCACAGCACAGCACAGTGCCAAGTGGTATCCTCGGGTCAAAGTACGCCCCGCGCTGTACGTGCACCAACCTTTTTAGTACATGTTTATACCAACTGCCAATGGACTCCTTAATACATAGAGGTCTCCAACAAAATACCTGAAACACAGTGGTGAAATGTTGATGTTAGCCGCACAACATTGAAGAAGGGCCTTCTTAAGTGGATGGAGCTTGTTTATCAGTCTTTAATGGTAATGCGCTCTTTCGCTCGCTCTCACACACACACACACACACACACACACACACACACGGTTACTGATCCTCTCTGCTTACTCTCGCACTCTCTCTCTCTAAAAGTGTTGCGTGTCCTCTCTCCAGGTTGGCTTCTTTCCCAGTGAGTGTGTGGAGCTGATAAACGACAAGGTGCCGCAGTCCGTCACCAACTCGGTGCCAAAACCAGGTACCGTACTTCCTCTCCAACAACCACAGTGAGATGTCCTCGAATCTCCTAACGGTCTTTCCCACTGGGTGCTATGTTGTTTTTGGTGGTGTGTGGATAAAGTATAAAGTACGCCTTATCAAAAAATTTGCGGTTGTTGTGGCTTTGACAATATTAACTATGAACGACTAACTAGATATCTCTATTTCTGCTAGCAGGAAGAAATTGGTTATAGAAAATGTGTACCGTGTATATCAATGTGATAGGATATGATAATGATTGGGGGGGGATTCCCAACAATGATCTCATCTGGAAGTGTGTGGTGTGATGATGTGGTGGATGGGATTTGTGGTATGTCATGGTGACTAAACTGCAGCAGGTGCTAGTGCCACTCTGTGGAGGAGTAAGGGTAATGCTCTACTCAAGTGTCTCTGTCTCAGGCCAGCTGAGGCTAAAGCACCTAGCATTCCACCTGGACAGTTTAGTGACTGCATAGGCCTAGGGATTGATTGAAGAGACTTGTGCATTCAACACAACACAACACTAGACTGCAAAAGAAAAACATACAGTGCATTCGGAAAGTATTCAGACCCCTTGACTTTTTCCACATTTTGATACGTTACAGCCTTATACTAAAATTGATTCAATTATTTATTCTCATCAGTCTACACGCTACATCATAATGACAAAGCGAAAATAGGTTTTTAGAAATATTTGCAAGTGTATAAATTATTTACATACAGTACCAGTCAAAAGTTTGGACACATTTACGGTTTTTCTTTATTTGTATTATTTTCTACATTGTAGAATAATAGTGAAGACATCAAAACTCTGAAATAACACATATGGAATCATGTAGTAACCAAAAACGTGTTAAACAAATCAAATATATTTTAGATTTTGGATTCTTCAAAGTAGCCACCCATTGCCTTGATGACAGCTTTGCACACTCTTGGCATTCTCTTAACCAGCTTCACCTGGAATGCTTTTCCAACAGTCTTGAAGGTGTTCCCACATATGCTGAGCACTTGTTGGCTGCTTTTCCTTCACTCTGCAGTCCAACTAATCTCAAACCATCTCAATTCGGTTGAGGTCGGGTGATTGTGCAGGCCAGGTCATCTGATGCAGCACTCCATCCCTTTCCTTCTTGGTCAAGTAGCACTTACACAGCCTGGAGGTGTTTTGGGTCATTGTCCTGTTGAAAAACAAATGATAGTCCCACTAAGCACAAACCAGATGGGATGGCGTAGTGCTGAAGAATGCTGTGGTAGCCATGCTGGTTAAGTGTGCCTTGAATTCTAAATAAATCACTGACTGTGTCCCCAGCAAAGCACCCCCACACCATCACACCACCTCCTCCATGCTTCACGGTGAAAGACTTGCGGCGGGAGATCATCCGTTTACCTACTCTGCATCTCACAAAGACATGGTGGTTTGAACCAAAAATCTAAAATGTGGACTCATCAGACCAAAGGACAGATTTCCACCGGTCTAATGTCCATTGTTCGGGTTTCTTGGCCCAACATGCATCTTCTTCTTATTGGTGTCATTTTAGTAGTGGTTTCTTTGCACCAATTCGACCATGAAGACCTGATTCACACAGTCTCCTCTGAACAGTTGATGTTGAGATGTGTCTGTTACTTGAACTCTGAAGCATTTATTTGGGCTGCAATTTGAGGTGCAGTTAACTCTAATGAACATATCCTCTGCAGTTGAGGTAACTCTGGGTCTTCCTTTCCTGTGGCGGTCCTCATGAGAGCCAGTTTCTTCATAGCTCTTGGTGGTTTTTGCAACTGCACTTGAAGAAACATTCAAAGTTCTTGAAATTTTCCAGTCCTTCATGGCTTAAAGTAATGATGGACTGTTTCCCTTTACTTATTTGAGCTGTTCTTTCCATAATATCGACTTGGTATTTTACCAAATAGGGCTATCTTCTGTATACGCCCCTACCTTGTCACAACACAACTGATTGGCTCAAACGCATTAAGAAGGAAAGAAATTCCACAAATTAACTTTTAACAAGGCACACCTGTTAATTGAAATGCATTCCAGGTGACTACCTCATGAAGCTGGTTGAGATAACACCAATAGTGTGCAAAGCTGTCATCAGGGCAAAGGATGGCTACTTTGAAGAATCTCAAACATAAATTATATTTTGATTTGTTTCCGACATGATTCCAAAGGTGTTATTTCATATTTTTGATGTTTTCACTATTCTACAATGTAGAAAATTAAGAAAAACCCTGGAATGAGTAGGTGTGTCCCAAACAATTGACGGCTACTGTAAGTATTCAGACCCTTTGCTATGAAACTCGAAATTGAGCTCAGTTCAAGTCAAATGTATTGGTCACTTACACATATTTGGCAGATGTTATTGCGTGTGTAGCAAAATGCTTGTGTTCTTAGCTCAAACAGTGCAGTTGTATCTAACAATACACAAACATAAAAGTAAAAGAATGGAATTAAAAAATATATAAATATTAGGACGATCAATTTCGGAGTGGCATTGACTAAATACAGTAGAATAGAATATAGTATATACATATGAGATGATTAAAGCAGTATGTCAACATTGTTAAAGTGTTCAGTGATTACATGTCTATATATACACTACCGTTCAAAAGTTTGGGGTCACTTAGAAATGGCCTTGTTTTTGAAAGAAAATATATTTTTTTGTCCATTAAAATAACATCAAATTGATCAGAAATACAGTGTAGACATTAATGTTGTAAATGACTATTGTAGCCGGAAACGGCAGATTTTTTATGGAATATCTACTAGGTGTTGAGAGGCCTATTGTCAACAACCATCACTTGTGTTCCAATGGCACGTTGTGTTAGCTAATCCAAGTTTATCATTTTAAAAGGCTAATTGATCATTAGAAACCCCTTTTGCAATTGTTAGGACAGCTGAAAACTGTTGTTCTGATTAAAGAAGCAATAAAACTGGCCTTCTTTAGACTAGTTGAGTATCTGGAGCATCATCATTTGCGGGTTCGATTACAGGTTCAAAATGGCCAGAAACAAAGACCTTTCTCCTGAAACTCGTCAGTCTATTCTTGTTCTGAGAAATTGCCAAGAAACTGAAGATCTCGTACAACGCTGTGTTCCCCTCCCTTCACAGAACAGTGCAAACTGTCTCTAACCAGAATAGAAAGAGTGGGAGTCCCCGGTGCACAACTGAACAAGAGGACAAGTACATTTGAGTGTCTAGTTTGAGAAACAGTCCTCAACTGGCAGCTTCATTAAATAGTACCAGCAAAACACCAGTCTCAATGTCAACAGTGAAGAGGCGACTCCGGGATGCTGGCCTTCTAGGCATAGTTGCAAATAAAAAGACATATCTCAGACTTGCCAATAAAAAGAAAAGATTGAGATGCGCAAAAGAACACAGACACTGGATAGAGGAAGATTGGAAAAAAGTGTTATGGACAGACAAATCTAAGTTTGAGGTGTTCAGATCACAAAGAACATTCGTGAAGGAGGAGTGCTTGACGCCATCTGTCAAGCATGGTGGAGGCAATGTGATGGTTTGGGGGTGCTTTGGTGGTGGTAAAGTGGGAGATTTGTACAGGGTAAAAGGGATCTTGAAGAAGGAAGGCTATCACTCCATTTTGCAACGCCATGCCATACCCTGTGGATGGCGCTTAATTGGAACCAATTTCCTCCTACATCAGGACAATGACCCAAAGCACAGCTCCAACCTATGCAAGAACTATTTAGGGAAGAAGCAGTCAGCTGGTATTCTGTCTATAATGTGGCCAGCACAGTCACCGGATCTCAACCCTATTGAGCTGTTGTGGAAGCAGCTTGACCGTATGGGACGTAAGAAGTGCCCATCAAGCCAATCCAACTTGTGGGAGGTGCTTCAGGAAGCATGGGGTGAAATCTCTTCAGATTGCCTCAACAAACTGAGAACTGGAATGCCAAAGGTCTACAAGCCTGCAAATGCAGGATTCTTTGAAGGACACATTTATTATTTCAATTAAAAATCATCATTTATAACCTAGTCAACGTCTTGACTATATTTCTTATTCATTTTGCAACTCATTTCATGTGTTTTCATGGAAAACAAGGAAATGTCTAAGTGACCCCAAACTTTTGAACGGGTGTGTGTGTGTGTGTGTGTGTGTGTGTGTGTGTGTGTGTGGTGCAGGGTTGAGTAGCCGGGGGGTAGCTGGCTAGTGATGGATATTTAACAGTCTGATGGCCTTGAGATAGAAGCTGTTTTTCAGTCTCTCGGTCCCAACTTTGATGCATCTGTACTGACGTCACCTTCTTGATGATAGCAAGGTGAACAGACTGGCTCGGCAGTGTGCCCCTGGTGATGTGCTGGGCAGACCGTACCACCCTCGAGAGCCCTGCGGTTGCGGGTGGTACAGCTGCCGTACCATGCGGTGATACAGCCCGACAGAATGCTGTCAATTGTGCATTTGTAAAAGTTTCTTAGGGGCCAAGCCAAATTTCTTCAGCCTCCTGAGTTTGAAGACGCGTTGTTGCGCCACCTTCACCACACTGTCTGTGTGGGTGGACCAATTCAGATTGTCAGTGATGTGTACGCCGAGGAACTTGAAGCTTTCCACCTTCTCCACTGCGGTCCCGTCGATGTGGATAGGGGGGTGCTCCCTCTCCTGTTTCCTGAAGTCCAAGATCAGCTACTTTGTTTTGCTGACTTTGAGTGAGTTTTTTTTTCTTTCTGGCACCACACTGCCAGGGCCCTCACCTCCTACCTTTAGGCTGTCTCGTCATTGTTGGTAATCAGGCCTACCACTGTTGTGTCGTCTGCAAACTTGATGGAGTTGGAGGCATGCGTGGCCACACAGTCATGGGTGAACAGGGAGTACAGGAGGGGGCTGAGCACGCACCCTTGTGGGGCCCCTGTGTTGAGGATCAGCGAAGTGGATAGGTTGTTTCCTACCTTCACCACCTGGGGGTGGCCTGGCATTTAGTTCACCTACCTTTGCTTTCCTGGGAGACAGCAACAATGGTAGACATCTTGAAGCAAGTGGGGACAGCAGACTTGGATAGGGAGGGATTGAACATGTCCGTTAACACTCCAGCCAGCTGGTCTCCACATGCTCTGAGGACGCGGCTAGTGATGCCTTCTGGCCCGGCAGCCTTGCAAGTGTTAACACGCTTAAATGTCTTACTCACGTCGGGCACATAGTCCTTGGGAGCGGGCCGCGTCGGTGGCACTGTTATCCTCAAAGCGGGAAAAGGTGTTTCACTTGTCTGGTAGCAAGACGTCGGTGTCCGCGACGTGGCTGGTTTTCCCTTTGTAATCTGTGATTGTCTGTAGACACTGCCACATACGTCTTCTGTCTGAGCCATTGAATTGCAACTTCACTTTGTCTCTGTACTGACGTTTTGCATGTTTGATTGCAATACGGAGGGAATAACTACACTGTTTGTATTCAACCATATTCCCAGTCACCTTGCCATGGTTAAATGCGGTGGTTCGCCCTTTCAGTTTTTTGCGAATGCTGCCGTCTATCCACGGTTATTGGTTTGGGTGGGTTTTAATAGTCACCGTGGGAACAACGTCCCCTATACACTTCCTGTTGAACTCAGTCACTGTGTCTGTGTAAGCGTCAATGTTATTCTCAGAGGCTACCCGGAACATATCCCAGTCCGCGTGATCAAAACTATTTTGAAGCATGGATTCCGATTGGTCAGACCAGAGTTGAATAGACCTTAGCACGGGTACTTCCTGTTTGAGTTTCTGCCTAATAGGAAGAGAGGAGCAAAATAGAGTTGTGATCTGATTTTCCGAAGGGAGGCCGGGGAAGTGCCTTGTAGACATTCCAAAAAGGCGAGTAGCTGTGATCTCGTGTTTTTCCTAAATGAATACTACAGTCAATGTGTTGATAGAACTTCGGTAGCGTTTTCCTCAAATTTGCTTTGTTAAAATCCTCAGCTAAAATAAATGCGATCTCAGGATATGTGGTTTCCAGTTTGCACAAAGTCCAGTGTAGTTCCTTGAAGGCCGTCGTGCATTTGACTGAGGTATTCTAGGTCGGGTGAACAAAAGGACTTGAGTTTGTATGTTATCACAATCACACCATGAGTAGTTAGTCATGAAGCTTACACCCCGGCCTTTATTCTTCCCGGGGACAGTATATCCCGAGAGAGCCATGATTCTGTGAAACAGAATGTTAGTCCCTGGTGTGTCTCTGGAAGGAGATCCTCGCCCTTAGCTCGTCTACTTGATTGTCCAGAGGGTGAACATTTAGCGAGTAACATACTCGGAAGCGGTGGATGGCATGCCCGCCTCCTGAGTTAGCCAAGAAGTGCACTCCGAATACCTCTTTTCCGCCGGCGGCGACTTGGAGCAGCCTCTTGGATAAGTTATATTGCCCTGGGGGGTACGAACAAAGGGTCCAATTCGGGAAAGTTGTATTCCCGGTTGTAATGCTGGTGAGTTACCGCCGCTCTGATATCCAAAAGTTATTTCTGGCTGTATGTAATAACACAAAAAAACGTTCTGGGCTTATAATGTATGAAATAACACAAAAAAAAAACTAAATTCTGCAAAGTTTCTTAACTTCTTAGGGATCGGCGCATGAGGTGACCGTTTTGGAGAGCCTGGCGTGCCCAAAGTAAAATGCCTCCCATTCAGGCCCAGAAAATAGGATATGCACATATTTAGTACCATTGGATAGGAAACACTCTGAATTTTCCAAAAGTGTTAACCATTTGTCTGTGAGTAAAACAGAATGCATATGGCAGGCGAAACCCAGAGGAATTTCTGTCCTGGAAAAAGTGGTTTTGACGAGAAGGGCCTTGGTCAGGGAGGTGACCAAGAACTCGATGGTCACTCTGACAGAGCTCCAGAGTTCCTCTGTTGAGGTTGGAGAACCTTCCAGAAGGACAACCATCTCTGCAGCACTCCACCAATCAGGCCTTTATGGTAGTGGCCAGATGGAAGCCACTCCTCAGTAAATGGCACATGACAGCCTGCTTGGAGTTAGCCAAAAAGCACCTATATGACTCTCAGACCATGAGAAAAAAGATGCTCTGGTCTGATGAAACCAAGATTGAACTCTTTGGCCTGAATGCCAAGTGTCACGTCTGGAGGAAACCAGTCATCGATCATCACCTGGCCAATGCCATCTCTACGGTGAAGCATGGTGGAAGCAGCATCATGCTGTGCGGGTGTTTTTCAGCGGCAGGGACTGGGAGACTAGGCAAAGATGAACGGAGCAAAGTACAAAGATCCTTGATGAAAACCTTCTCCAGAGCACGTAGGACCTCAGACTGGGTCGAACGGTTCACCTTCCAACAGGACAAGGAACGTAAGCACACAGCCAAGGTAGCGCAGGAGTGGCTTCTGGACAAGTCTCTAAATGTCCTTGAGTGGCCCAGCCAGAGCCCGGACTTGAACCCGACCGAACATCTCTGGAGAGACCTGAAAATAGCTGTGCAGCGACGCTCCCCATCCAGCCTGACAGAGCTTGAGAGGATCAGCAGAGAAGAATAGGAGAAACTCTCCAAATACAGGTGTGCCAAGCTTGTTAACCATACCCAGTAAGACTCGAGTGCCAAAAGTGCTTCAACAATGTACTGAGTAAAGAGTCTGAATACTTGTGTAAATGTGGTATTTCAGTAAATGTTTTATAAATTTGCAAACATTTCGAAAAACCTGTTTTTGCTTTGTCATCATAGGGTATTGTGTGTAGATTGATGAGGGGGGGGACAATTTAATACATTTTAGAATAAGGCTGTAAAGTAATAAAATGTGGAAAAAGTGAAGGGGTCTGAATAGTTTCCAAATGCACTGTAACAACTAGATCATTATATTGATGTCTTTGCTTGAATGTGACGTTACCGTATTGGTATGATATGTGTCCAATGAAAATTCCACTACTACCAAATTTCACAACATGATAAATGAAATCAGTAGTTATAACGCTCTTGAATAACCACTTAAACTCGCGTCTCATGTCTCTGTTTGAACAATTTCAATACTAATCCAATGCAAACACGTATTCCTGCTCTATAGCTAGCCAAAACAAACATAAGCCACCTCAGTGCCCAAAAACAAACACAGCCATTCAACACGTGAGTGTACCATAAAGCCCTATTACAATCAGAAAGTACAGCCACAACATTCCGATAGGTGTAATAGAAACTCTGTCATGCTTGTACTGACACCCTCTAACACGGGTAATGCTCTTAGATGGATCGTGAAATGTGCAGCTTATGTCATGTTTTTTTATTTTTTTTTATTTGTTCTTTTTGTCATGTCCCTGCCCATCTTCCGAAAACATCTGAAACCATACCTCTTCAAAGAATATCTTAAATAATACATCCGTCTTACCCCCCTTGTCTTTTCTTACTAGCACTGGCTTTGCTGATAACTTCTTTTTTGAGGACAAGTGTACTGACTATGACTGTGATATTTGGTTGTCTCACCTAGTTATCGTAATATGAATGCACTAACTGTAAGGCTCTCTGGATAAAAGCGTCTGCTAAATTACTAAAATGTAAATGTAATGTTTTGGAATGACCAAACTGCCAAGCCCTTTCCATGGCATCATGTCCTATTCCTATCCTATATCCTGAAATGGTATCCTATTCCCTATATAAAATGCACTACTTTTGGCCATAGCTTCATTAGCGCAAAAAAAAGACACACCCCACAAGATCCGCAATGAGGAATAGTATCATCATCATAACTATGCAGTCTCAGGTTTTGTTAGGGGTTAAAGCCCAATGTTATCTGGCACACAAAAGTTAAAGTCAATGTTTCCAAGCATATTAGATGGTGTGTTGTCAATATGAAAATAATGCATCATGCTGTCTGTCATACTGTCACACATGGTGTCCTGAATGCACACAAAGAAAGAACACTGTGGAAGTTACTTATGTTTGCTTGCCAAACCCTTTTTGCTTTTAGGTGATCTCCTCTCTTTGGGTTGCTATGTTGGTCACAAACCTGACCATTTGCATGCCGTTTTTTTTGTTGCATGGCTTCACTCTGCTCCACAAATGTTTTAATCTTGTTTATTTCACTGTCATCTCCTCTGCCCCCCACCCAACCTCAGCATCCCCCTGCTCGGTTCTGCGGCCTGCCTCCTGGAGTCTCTTCCCACCCTGTGCGTGCTGGTATACACCCCCCTCTCCCCCTCACTCACACAGGCCCCGTTCAAGGCATCCTTCCTTCTTTCCTTTCTTGAAGTAGTCAATGATAAAAAATGACGGGACAGGTAAAAGCCATGCGATGGAGCCATTGCATTCCCCTCTCCAATTATGTCTAATCAGTGATTAGAGAAAGGGAGGAAGGATGCACTTTTAAATAATTTGAACACGGCCACACTTTTCTTACCTACATTGTTTCCTCCTTTCACACCTTGTCAAATTCAATTTGTTCATTACAACACTTAATGCTTCTTTTTACTGCCTGACACCAATTTTGACAGTAAAAGTGATTTGATTTGCTGCCATTTCTTTCAATGACACTTCTACAAAGTTTAAGTATTCACTGCCCAATTATATATAATGAAAGTGTCAGATGCCAAGCTATCTGACTGAGTGACAGTCTCGAAACAGAAAAAAGCTGTTGTTCCTGCCATGTTCCTCCTCTAAACAGAACCATTCTCTCCCTCTCCGTTCCCCCCGCTCCTTCCCTCCTCTCCTTCCCGTCCATCTGTCTGTGCACCTGCATGCAGATTTGGAGATGGAGAGTGTAAAGCAGGACAGTGCATGGGTGGCCGACCCATTAAACCACTACAGCCTGAGCTCAGGTAGACCCGTGTGTCCATCCATACATGTGACATAACCACCCCAGAGCTAACCCCCTACTAACGCACACGCCACGCCACGCCACTGCGGCACTCTGTCCGTCTGTCTGTTCACCAAGTCTTTACAATACCAATGCACTAGGACCAGAGTCCTTAGTTAATTATTAGCTAGTTACTCATTCTTAGTGCACTCTATGATGTAAAAAAGATACTTCAGGAGCCTTCGCTTTGGTGCGTGGGGACCCACTTCAACTGCTAAATCCACTCACTCTCTAACCTGAACACTGTTGTCGGAGTGAAACGTATCCACCTTTATCAGATTCACATGCACTCGACTTGATTAGCTGATTACTAGCCTTTTTCCAATGAATGTGTTGCTTTGTTATTTACCCTTTTCATTTCAGGTTGATCAGGATTCCTTTTTTAACTGTTCTCTGTATATGCAAATGAATGGACTGAAAAGATTATCCTGCTGCTTTTTTCTTCAGACCTCTTGAATTGTCCCCCTATCTGTTTCCCAGTCAGCTGTAGTTGTCTACTCTGTTTGGTTTAACTTGAAAGACTTTCGGCTGTGGCTGGGGTCTAGACTGGCTTGATTTATTCAAGTCCCCCCTTTAAAGCGGGGGCTATAAAATTATCCTTTGGAGCATTAAGCATTGTCCTACAACAGCAAGAAGCACAATTTTCTCTATGGTGACTGAAATTGCTACATTCCTAACAGGGGAACCATGGCGTGTTCAAACGTACACTGACCAGCTCCCCTGCATGGAAAATGCCCTCTGTTGAGATTTCTACCTCTGAAATTTCAGAGTGAGCCGATTGAAATACATCTATTGCAGTTGGCTGCACCTCTGTATGGAGATGCCTTTGAAATTGTCGATCTGAGTTACTGTGTAAAGCCGACAGGGTTCTCTGGGGGGAAAAAAGTTTGCATTTTTAACTTTGGTTTAAAAGGACATCTGCAAACTGTCTCACTTGGATGAAGGGTTACGGTGTAACTGAGTCCTTTTCTGTTACTTTCTTTAAGTCTGATCCACTCATTTAAACACTGAAGTCTGAGCTACAGTGTGATCAGCTCTGCTCCTTTCTCCAGCCCGGCTGCTCCAGTAGGGCAGGCGTTTGTCCAGATGTTCTGATCCCGCTACTCTTTCCATCCCCTACTTCCTCCGTGGGCTGGAGCTGGCTTCCTGTCTGGGGACCAGTCTAGTGACTTGGGCAGCTGTGAAGAGCGCAAACAAGCCAAGACAGCTGGATGTGTCGATGAGAAAAACAAAGTGAAAGATAGAAGGAAGGAGAGAGAGAATGTGTGAAGGAGACAGTAAGATTTGTCCTGCTTCTCCCCATGGGAATTTGGTCGACACGTCCTGGGCCGTGAAACTGTTAGGCACAGAGACCTAGTGTAGTTTGGGCCTGTGAGGAATGATGTGGGGGAGATGTTTCGGAAACTTAAGCCCTCATTCTCTTTGATGCAGGACCAGGGTGCTCTCGCACCTACAATGACCCCTTAGGGTCGTGTTTTTGGTGTGCACACAACTTGTGCATAGTACGCCAAGGTGAATACAAAGGGAATGGTTTGTTTCATTTAAGCTACTTTTAGGAGTGGTTGTTTGAGAGTAACTGAAAGTTATCAAGGCGTTTCCCATGTCAGTTCATTTGAGAATGTCAAACCACATTACACAGTTAATTCTGTGTCCGAGTGGAGATATTGAGAAAAGATTACCTGAGGCTAAAAGGGAAGCTTAATCTTCACCCTGCATGTATTGAATGCACATACAGTGTGTACAGTTCCACAAAACGATGTGTGGTATGTTCTCCCACTATATTTATTGCTTCTGTAGCATTGGCGCCCTGTAATATTGTTGGTGCAGGAATAGTCATCTTTTTCAGAGGTGGAATTTTCCCTTGCATCAGAATCTGCCACTTCATAGTAAATAGAAGATGTCCTTGTTGTTTGGCCTCAAGACAACTCCAACCATAATTTATTAGTTCCATTTTTTACTTAAAATTTCAATAGCTCCTTGATCACATGACATAGGCACTTCAAACCAACTTTAGATTGTTCACAGGGTAAGGGCACACATTGCACGCTCTTTGCTTTTCCCCAAAAGCACCTTAATTTTATATAAATATTGTATAAATATAAAAACTCTTCAACCCCGTGACTTAACCTCATATCAACTCCATTATTACTTGCATAGAGGGATGTTGTACAACCTTTGCTTTTCTCATAAAATTACTCCTAAATGTTATATATATATAAAATATAAACACAACGTGTGAAGTGTTGGTCCCATGTTTCCTTGCCCATTAATTATTTGGCACCTTTTCACCGCTCATTGATTACAATCAATGAGCTCGAGCCATTTTGTTGATCTTCTCTGAAATTCTTTGATGTTTTTTGATTATTTTCAATCACCAAAGATAGATTCATGTGAAGTTATTGTAACAATCATGGGGCAGTCCTGTCATGAAAGGGATATCTCGGGATTTTGGCAATTGAAGCCCTTGCCTACTTCCCCAGAGTCAGATGAACAGTTTCCACTAGTTACCACACCCACAAAGTCAGAAATTGCTATATTGTAATCATCTATGTAAAATTGTCTTAGGTTAAGTATACGGTTAGCAGTGTGGTTATGGTTAATGTTAAAATCACATAAAGACAAGGAATTGTAGAAATAGGTGGGTTTTATGACTTTGTGTCTGTGGTAACTACTGACAACCAGTTTGATGGACGTGGCTAACTATCATTAGCGCAATTGCTAACTAGCATTACACAGCTCTTGAAACTCAAATCAACCCAAACATTCCTATGACAATTACCCTAAAAGGATTATAACTTATTTTTTGAAACAATGGAAAAGTGGTGCGTGCATATGTATTCACCCCTTTGCTATGAAGCCCCTAAATAAGATCTGCTACAACCAATTACCTTCAGTAGTCCGATAATTAGTTAGATTGCACACAGGTGGATTTTATTTAAGTGTCACATCATCACAGTATATATACACCTGTTCTGAAAGGCCCCAGAGTCTGCAACAACACTAAGCAAGGGGCACCACCAAGCAAGAGGCACCATGAAGACCAAGGAGCTCTCCAAACAGGTCTTGTTTCAGTCTTCCAGAGATTTGAGACTGGGACGGAGGTTCACCTTCCAGCAGGACAATGGCCCTAAGCATACTGCTGAAGCAACACTCGGGTGGTTTAAGAGGAAACATTTAAATGTCTTGGAATGGCCTAGTCAAATCCCAGACCTCATTCCAATTGAGAATCTGTGGTATGACTTAAAGATTGCGGTACACCAGCGGAACCCATCCAACTTGAAGGAGCTGGAGCAGTTTTGCCTTGAAGAATGTGCAAAAATCCCAGTGACTAGATGTGCCAAGCTTATAGAGACATATCCCAAGAGACTTGTAGCTGTAATTGCTGCAAAAGGTGGCTCTACAAAGTAATGACTTTGGAGGGGGGTGAATAGTTATGCACGCTCAAGTTTTCCGTTTTTTTTGTCTTATTTCTTGTTTGTGTCACAATAATGTGTCACAATGTTTGTCTTCAAAGTGGTAGGCATGTTGTGTAAATAAAATGATACAAGCCCCCCAAAAATCGATTTCAATTCCAGGTTGTAAGGCAACAAAATAGGAAAAATGCCAAGGGGGTGAATACTTTCGCAAGCCACTGTAGTTATAAGTGTTTTAAAGGCAGACCTATTCTATATGTATGGTTCAAACTCCTTCACAATTCCCTTATGCTCACAAAAACAGTGTTGAATTTTCATTACACTGTTCATCTCCTCTGAGTTGTGGCAATGACATCATATAATGGCATGCATTAAATTGATTCATAGCTTTGCGATACCACATTGATCTTTTGGAGGTATATTTGGCCTTTCAGTTTGAATGTCATAAACATTATCTCGATAAAGGCTGAGATGGATGTCTTACAAAGCAGTTTCATGTGGACTTGCTGAAAATAAGACGTCAGAATGAACTCTGATCCACCCAAGATGTGTTCCGGGATTCATCCGATGGCATTGAGGAGTACACCACATCAGTCACTGGCTTCATCAATAAGTGCATCGATAACGTTGTCCCCACAATGACCGTACGTACCCCAACCAGAATTCATGGAATTTTGTAGTGCCCTCATATCTTATCACTAAACTAAGGACCCTGGGACTAAACACCTCCCTCTGCAACTGGATCCTGGACTTCATCAACACAGGGGCCCCTCAGGGGTGCGTGCTCAGTCCCCTCCTATACGCCCTGTTCCCCCAAGACTGCATGGCCAAGCATGACTCAAACACCATCATTAAGTTTGCCAACGACACCGACAACAACAAGAGCCTATAGGGAGGTCAGAGGCCTGGCAGTGTGGTGCCAGGATAACAACCTCTCCCTCAAGGTGATCAAGACAAAGGAGATGATTGTGGACTACAGGAAAAGTAGGAACGAGCACGCACTCATTCTCATCGACGGGGCTGTAGTGGTGCAGGTTGAGAGCTTCAAGTTTCTTGGTGTCCAATTAACCAAAGAACTGTCATGGTCCAAACACCAAGACAGTTGTGAAGAAGGCACTACAATGCCTATTCCCCCTCAGGAGACTGAAAAGATTTGGCATGGGTCCTCACATCCTCAAAAGGTTTATACAGCTGCACCATCGAGAGCATCCGAACTAGTTGCATCACCGCCTGGTATGGCAACTGCTCGGCCTCCGACCCCAAGGCACTACAGTACATCACTTCCTGCCATCCAGGACCTCTATACCAAAAAGTGTCAGAGGAATGCCCTAAAGATTGCCAAAGACTCCAGACACCCTAGTCTGCTACCACACGGCAAGTGGTACCGGAGCGCCAAGTTTAGGTCCAAAAGGCTTCTTAACAGCTTCTACCCCTGAACAGCTAACCAAATGGCTACCCCGACTACTTACTTTTTTTTTTTACTTATTGTTTACTTAAGTTTTATTTAGTAAATACTTAACACTTATTTTTTCTTAACTGCATTGTTGGTTAAGGGCTTGTAAGTAAACATTTCACTGTAAGGTCCTACTGTGACAAATACAATTAGATTTGAAGACAAATATTGCTCTATTTATTCGTTGTCGTAAGACAAAAGGACCATTTGCATAGTTGTCCTGTGAGACCACACACTTGTGGCTGACGTCGTCCCTCTCTCCTCAGCCAGAACCCTCTTACTCCAATGGGGTATTCAGCTTGGAACAATCAGCCATTCTGGCCTGGTTATGACACGCGGTCCAGCTCTCATAACAAAACAGAGGTCACTGTCTCCCAGGACCATGTTTAATAGGCAGATGCACGTCTACTGCTTGCTTGGGACACAAACTGGCTCACATGGACACCACTGGCAATTAAAGATCTTTTTGGGCCACAGCTTGCATATAATTGGAGAAGACCATTATACTGTGTTAGTGTATTAATCTCTCAATGGTGTCATTTTTCAATATTCTATAGCAGTTTTCCCCATGGAATACCATAGGACCTGCCTTGGTGAAGAATGTAAACATTGGCTCAAGGCAGCACAATGCTCCCACTCTATTAAAATGCATGCTTCCAATCCAAAACAGTTCAGAACAGTTCCTGCATATATTATGACTACATTTGGAGATGTTTTGTTCGTTCTGGTCTTTGGCAAGCGATTTTTTAGCTGTTCGTGCACACGTAATTTTTTCTCAAGGCAAGCTGAAGTCGGTAGCTGGTGATTGGTCAACGGTTTGTTGTCATTCACTTGAGAAATACTGCACCAAACATCTTAGCTGTAAAATTGTGCAAATAAGATCTCCTCAAAAACGTAAACTCAAGAAATCTATCATTATTTTTATCTTAGATTAATTCTGACTATTTTGAGGAAGTGTATACAGGCTACGGCATCTCAAGATGGACAAACTATTGACGCTTTTTTCAAGCTAATGTGTATTAAGGGAGTATGCGAGCACACTGGTTCGCACCAGCCGAACAGAGGTATGCGTACGGCTTTAAGAGAAGCTGTTGTAAATGGGGATGGGGGGAAGGGGGTAACTGGAGTGTGAAGCCTCCAGGGTGAAGCCTGTTGATCGTGAGTAGGTTGCAATAAGGCTCTCCTAACAGAACATGAAGTTGACATAATAGTTGGATTCCGTTTACATTCCTCTCCAGTAGTATTGTTGGACTGATGTTGCAAGTAGATAAGACTTCAATCGACAGACTTTTATCCATTGGACTTTACTTGGAGACGCATGGTTAATTTCATGGCATTAGCATACCTTTTTTGGTCAGTGTGTTATCTCGGCAATCTAAGCAGCAATCTCAATTCCAGAGAAGTTTCAACCAATGCCCCTCTCAAACACTAACTTTGACCTGGTTTACGTCTACGTTTGTTCCTTTGAAACGACCCAGCCAAATGGAGTGGAATGTGGCTGTTGATGCGGGGCCGATAGCAGAGAACGAGCGTGATGTTTGCTATTACGCCGGTAACGGTTACTTTACCACACATCCGGTCCCAGAGCGCACTGGAGCCTCGCCTGTCACGTGCGCTCCAGCAATCACAACAGTTTTGATAGCTCACAGTCTATAGCCTCCATCCAAGCTTTGGCTTCTCTTTGTTTCTCTCTCTCCCCCTCTGTCATTCTTTCTCCCTCTCCACATGTTAGTTCAGCAGCAGCTGTCATGGCGTGCAGAGTGTGGAATTTTTCCTGCCCCAGAAGGAACAGAAGAGGGGAAGAAGAAAAACATTTAATTGAGATCCTTGTATTTCCCACTGATATTCTGATCCAAACGTTTCCCTAGATAATCTTGGGAATGGCCTGAGTAGGAGAAACAAAAATGTTGGCAGGAAATCTGGTTAATTACGAATAGCTTTATCGATCAATGTTGACTGAGAGGATAGCTATGCAAAAGGGCCACATGGAATGTTATTGTTAGTGGTGAGACCAAATCATTATTATTCGAGTCACAACCAAACATGAAACAGAAATGTCGAAGTGTTGCAATAAACGCTACGGCGATGGAATGATGAAACTCCATCAATTATTGTAGGATTAGATGGAATATAGATTTACCACATATGCATTTATGTGTAAAAGCAACCGCAAACATTTCAACAAGAGAACAAAGCGCTATCCACTGGCGGGAGTTTGCCACAATAATAATACATTTTAACAACAAATTCCAAATGCAAGCTTCTAAGTAAAATATAAATTTCAAGCAATTTTGAAATTCCAAAAGACCAGTAGGTCTATGCTAGTAATTGTTGCTTGATGCCTCATTGCTGGTGAGATTATAAAGTAAACAGTTCATTTTCTTGATCACCAAACAATTGTTGGAGCTTCATATTAATTTATTATGGCAATCCTCTCTCCCTACAATTTGACTTTTGCGCTGCACAGCAAATCAGCAATCTGTCTAACTCACCCGATCTGTGTTAAATGACAGTTTGCTGGTCCAATCAGAGGGCAGAGTGTATTTCACTAGCCAAGGGCGATGCTTTGGCTACTCTGGCTGCATGGAGAGTCATCCAGGGAGACTCTGTGCCACAAAGTGAATAACAAAATGTTACAAAACCTGACCAGATCATTTCAAGTCATTGGTCTCAAGTCGGAGTCCCGAGTCATGAGGCCCAAGTCAAGTCTCAAGTTATTTTATTTTATAGTCCACAACTGTTATTAGTGCCCTCTACAGTGGTACTTAACTGTGAACGTTGTAAAGATAAAGAACAGACAGTAGCTGCTTTGTGTTGACTCTGACAGTCATGTATGAAAAGTGTGTCTGTGTGTGTGCCTCTGCAGCCTGCATTATGTTGGCATATTTCATATTGCTGCTTACAGTGCCTTACCAGTCCTAATTAATGACTCCTTCCTTTCAAGATGTCTAAAAAGTGTTTTATTACTGTATGAGCATCCTGAAATATCAATACGTTCAGCCACACCAGTTTTATCACAACAATGCATCCCATAACTGTCAAAATTCCACACATTTTTGAATGCCAGTTGATTTTATTTGTCCAAGAGTTCCTCATGCAGATCTCCGGGTGAGACTGCTGGCTCTAATTTGACTTGCTTTGGACCGTGGAGATCTCCACCCTGTCCATGCATCATGGGAGCCATCCAACCACCAGAGGAGCAGCTCTCTGCCCCGCTAACTATGACTCAGACATTTGATATGTTTCCAGATGCATACCATGATATAAGAAGCTTTCAGCAACTGCTGTTAAAGTTGCATCACCCCGATCATCTAGCCCGGCTGCGAGTCTTAAATTTGAGAGTTCATGTTGCGGAGTACAGTGTGTTGCTCTACCTGTGTGCAATAGTTTAACCGTATGGTTTTCATTTTGGAGGCTTTCGCCAAAGATGTATTAAACAATGAGCTCATCATTGTCCCGCAGTCAATTCGATTCTCTGAAGAGCATCTCTTGAATTGCCCCATTCGCTGTCAGCGGAGTTGACATTGAGCAGAGCAATCTTCAGGCTTGCGCTTGTATCCGCTTCAGTTGATGTGGGTTCCTAAATAACAGTGACAGTCAGTGTAAGCCGATACAATTGCGCCATCGGCACCCACCTGTTATGCAAAGCTCTTTTGATGCCTCAACAGTTGGTTAAGTTTAATAGTTGATGCAACGGTTCAAGTTTGTTACAGAATAGCGTTACTCCAATGTGATTTATAGGATACAATTTTATTTACCCCCGTTTTCTCCCCAATTTTGTGGTATCCAATTGGTAGTTAGTCTTGTCTCATCGCTGCAACTCCCGTACGGACTCGGGAGAGGCGACGGTCGAGAGCCGTGCGTCCTCCCGAAACACAACCCAACCAAGCCGCACTGCTTCTTGACACAATGCCCACTTAACCCGGAAGCCAGCCGCACCAATGTGTTGGAGGAAACACTGTGCACCTGGCAACCGTGTCAGCGTGCACTGTGCCCGGCCCGCCACAGGAGTCGCTAGTGCGCGATGGGACATGGGCATCCCTGCCGGCCAGGCCCTGGATATTTATTTTTATCAGGATATTTTCTTCCTGCAAGCTGCAACGTTTTTATTAGTTGGTTTTACGTAGGCTATTTTTAAGTTGGCAATGGCAATAAAGTAACTTTTTTGTTTTATCATTTTCATTTAGATTTGAATCGAATTTTGATTAACCACAACTGATTGAAGATACATTATTATAAATTAAATTAAACTGTTCCAAGAAAATGTGCATATGAAAACCATAAGTGGCACTCAGATTGGTAGAAATGGTAAGATAAATTGGCATTCCACATGAGAAAGGTTGCCGACTCCTCGTGTAGCGGGAGGAGAATGGTCAGGATTTTTTTTTTCTTGATCTCTTGCTCCCTCTTCAGTCATTTGTCTTATTTCATCCAACAGAGCACTTAAAGTATCAGACAAGCTCAATCCAAATAGTTGATTTTATTAAAACACATAGGGTGTGTCTATATACACGTTTAAACATTTCAACCAATTGATTGGTTGAAAGAACAGACTACTTTCGGTCTACCAATATTTTTTTTTTGTCGGGGACAGCCCTAATCTCTGGTGAAGAGAGTGGAGTCACTCAGACAAGTTGTGTCCCTGGAATAGGGTAGCTTATTTGTTTGTAGTCTGTAGAGGGAATGTTGGTTCCCCTGCAACGTGTCAGCCAATGCGGACGACTTATTTGTGTTCCGTTGGAGAAACGCTATTCTCTTTTTGGGGGGGAAATATGGCTCTGTGATCTACAATTTGCAGTGGAGGATTTGTGAACAAAGGTTTGCGGGCATGCCAGCTCCATTGTTCCCTCCAAAAGCTGCGTTTTTTCATTTGATAGCTTTTCCACATTGTTCCCAATGGATAAAACAACTGAGCCCATACTTGAAAGGCTTAGACCTTTTTCCAGACCCATTAATTGTCTTGTGAAGCTTGGGTCATACAGTCTCAAGAAATCATCACATGTTGTAAAAGGGCTGGCATTAGAAAAAAAAAAAAATAGTTATTCACAGGGACTGGCTTATTCAGACTTTTTCCCACCTCGAATGTGTTATGTTTCCATTGAACCTTGGATTGAACATTTTGCAAAGATCTAATGAAAGCATGCTGACTTTACTGGTGTGCATGCATCACTTTGCACAGCTCACCATTTTAAATGCGTTATTTCACGTTGCGTGTGCGGTCGACACCAGCTGAACACCTGCGAGTGTGAGAGTGTATTAAGCATATTGTGTGTTTCCCTGTTTCCGCCAGTGTCTAAGAAGCACGGGAAGCTGATCACGTTCCTGCGCACCTTCATGAAGTCCCGGCCTACCAAGCAGAAGCTGAAGCAGAGGGGAATCCTCCGGGAGAGGGTGTTTGGCTGTGACCTGGGAGAGCACCTCCTCAACTCGGGCCACGATGGTGAGACTTACACTCTCTCTCACGCACACATACTCGCAGAAGTTCTTCAGCTTTGACCTCATTTGTGGTGTTTGCGACTTGAAACGCACACATGCAAACACTAACATGCTGAGGTGTGTTCTCAGGATGAACAGTTGCCCTTCTTTGTGCGTTATTGTCACTCACAGTATCGTAAAAGGGTTGACTAGTCTCCAGCTAACATTGCTGTAATGCAAGGCTCAGCTCAAACTTGTCTCAACTCCGGTAGAGGCTAGAGCAAGGTTGAGCTGTTGAGAGTTCAGGTGGGCTTTCACGCTTCAGCAAACAAAGGAGAAGAGGGCTATTCAACAACGACAAAAATCATGAGAATGGCTTACCAAGAAAACTTCCAAAAGGACTAACTCGAGATTAAAAGGAGTGGAGCACTCAACAACAACAAAAAGGCATTTTAATCCATTGTACAGGACGCAAACAGATGACTGACGTTTCGACGTCAATCTGATCTCTTCCTCAGAGTGACCGGGCCATTGCACTTAGCTCCTATTTATAGCCCAGTGGCCTATTGACACACAATGTAAAAAAAAATATGAGCGAAATAGTGTCTAAATATACATAAGTGATATTTGGGTGTCTGAATCAGGAGACACAGAGACTCAAAAAAATCAAGGCAACAACATTATAGAAATGAGGACAGTGAAAAATCACTGTTTAGCCCCTTTGGATCCACAGTGTCTGACTACTGCCAGAAAGCCTCTTTGTTTTAATTTACGTACGATATCACCTCCTTGGTGAAAGTAGACACGCTCTATGGCTACAAAGTGCAGGGAGGAAGGTGAGCCATGGTTGGCTTCAATGCAGTGGCACGTAATAGTGTAGTCCATGTTTTTATTTAGAATAGCAGCCTTATGTTCTCCGATGCAAAGATTCAATGCTTGTTTAGTTTGACCAATATAGAGTAAGCAGCCCAGCAGATGCATTTGAGCAGGTATATCACATTTGTGGTGCTACAATTACTGAATCTTTATATTTTGTTTTCTTTACCTGTTCTCGGGTAAATTAATGCAAGGGTGGCAATGTTGCATTAACTTTGGATCACTTTTGAGGATGTTCCATTTTTTCAATACAATGGATTTGACGCAACCGGCACATGGGCTGTTCTCCGTGGAAAAATACAAACGTGGGGGAGTTTTGTCCTGGTATCTGTTAGTGCCAGTAAGTACGCTTTGCCGTTCAGTCTCTCTAGCACGGGTATAGGCCTGTTCAATGACACCCTTATTATACCCGCGTTGCAGGAACCTGGTGCGCATATCATTAGCTTTGCGCTCTGAATCTATGTCTGTACTACAGTTACGTCTGAGTCTTAGGAATTGACCCAACGGTATGTTCCGCTTAAGGTGTACCGGGTGGTTACTGTCTGCGTGTAAAAGTGTATTCCTACTCTGCGGCTTGCGGAAGTTGGTACACTCCAACTTGTTTTCTTTATTTTAGTGGATTGTAAGATCCAAGAACTCTATTTTCTCCGGACTTCTCTCTACTGCGAATTTGAGATTGTGGTCAGATAAGTTAATATAAAAAATGTTCTCTGAGGTTGAGCTGTTGTTGACCCGTACAGCTCTATGGGCCGTGTATGCAGAGTGAATCCGACCATCCCCGGTGCCCAGGGAGGGTTGTCACGGAAACTGAGGCAGCTTACAGAAGGTGCAGTGGTCTAGTCGGCAGTGTGGTAAAGGGTGATTTCTCCTCTCCACTGATCTGGAGCCAGAGAGATCTGGCAACACATGCTTTGTTTGCCCCCAAATCCATCCTGAGCCGTCTGTTCTGTCAGCCATCTTCACCACTGCTAGCCTCTAATGCTCTGTTCAGATAGTCCGCCATCACACTGCATTACAGTGGCAGGACTCATACTGTTGCAATACTACCCATGTTGTCAGTGGTGTGGCTTTAGGAGAAGCAGGCGTCAGTCTAGGAAATAATACTCTAAATGATGGGTTTATCTTTGGCAAATTGTATGCTACGTACATATTCAGCTTATATTTGAATGGCAGTGGTTTTAGATACCGTTCAGTCTTTGTGAATGAAGAGTCAGACAGTCGTCTTCAAATCACAATGCCTTGAGTTGTTCGTTATATAAGCACGTGTTGTGTTTGTTTACACACACATCTATCATGTCAGAAAGGAGATGAGGCTTGCGGTCTCAGATGGTGACTCTTATGACGGACAGCCAGTCAGAGCCGTCGGAACGGTGATAAATGTTAAACGACACAACCATACTTTACCTTTCAAACTGGAGCAGAGCAGTGCTCCCCAACAGTGACGAGATAGGGGATGACATCAGGGATAGATGACATGACATCACTGCACAGCTCCGGAGATGACATCTGTCCTGACTTTATGGGTCAGCCTCAGTTGCTGTATGTCTGTATGAGCAGCACAGCTTTGATACCAAGCTGTCAAATGTCTTGTTTGGATGTCACATAAATGCAGGCCTAGACAGTTTACATACACCTTAGCCAAATACATTTCAACTCAGTTTTTCACAATTCCTGACATTTAATCCTAGTAAAAATTCCCTGTCTTAGGTCAGTTAGGATCACCACTTTAATTTAAGAATGTGAAATGTCAGAATAATAGTAGAGAAAATGATTTATTTCAGCTTTTATTTTTTTCATCACATTCCCAGTGGGTCAGAAGTTTACATACACTCAATTAGTATTTGGATATCATTGCCTTTAAAATGTTTAACTTGGGTCAAACATTTTGGGTAGCCTTCCAAAAGCTTCCCACAATAAGTTGGGTGAATTTTGGCCCATTCCACCTGACAGAGCTGGTGTAACTGAGTCAGGTTTGTAGGCCCCCTTGCTCGCACATGCTTTTTCAGTTCTGTCCACAAATTTTATATAGGATTGAGGTCAGGGCTTTGTGATGGCCACTCTAATAACTTGACTTTGTTGTCCTTAAACCATTTTGCCACAACTTTGGAAGTATGCTTGCGGTCATTGTCCATTTGGAAGACCAATTTGTGACCAGGTTTAACTTCCTGACTGATGTCTTGAGATGTTGCTTCAATATATCCACATAATTTTCCTTCCTCATGATGCCATCTATTTTGTGAAGTGCACCAGTCCCTTCTGCAGCAAAGCACCCCCACAACATGATCAAATCTAATTTTATTTGTCACATACACATGGTTAGCAGATGTTAATGCGAGTGTAGCGAAATGCTTGTGCTTCTAGTTCCGACCATGCAGTAGTATCTAACAAGTAATCTAACCTCTTCTCTCGCTCCCCCCTTCTCTCCTCTCTCAATTCATTTCAAAGGGCTTTATTGGCATTAGAAACGTGTACATTGCCAAAACAAGTGAAATAGACAGGAAATAAACAATCAAAAAATAACAGTAAACATTACACTCAAACATTGTAAAATATACACATTTCAAATGTTATATTATTAGCTATGTACAGTGTTGCAACAATGATGCTGCCACCATGCTTCACCATAGGGATGGGGCCAGGTTTCCTCCAGATGTGACACTTGGCATTCAGGTTTCATCCGACCAGAGAATATTGTTTCTCATGGTCTGAGTGTCTTTTGGTGCCTTTTGGCAAATTCCAAGAGGGCTGTCATGTGCCTTTTACTGAGGAGTGGCATCCGTCTGGCAGAGATCGTTGTCATTCTGGAAGGTTCTACCATCTCCACAGAGGAACTCTGGAGCTCTGTCAGAGTGACCATCGGGTTCTTGGTCACCTCCCTGACCAAGGCCCTTCTCCCCCAATTGCTCAGTTTGGCCAGGCGGCTAGCTCTAGGAAGAGTCTTGGTGGTTCCAAACTTCTTCCATTTAAGAATAATGGAGGCCACTGTGTTCTTGAGGACCTTCAATGTTGCAGACATTTTTTGGTACCCTTCCCCAGATCTGTGTAATACTTGTGTAAATAAGATATTTGTAATACGTTTGCAAACATTTCTGAAAACCTGTTTTTGCTTTGTCATTATGGGGTATTGTGTGTAGATTTATGAATTATTAATAATAATTTAATACATTTTAGAATAAGGCTGTAACGTAACAAGATGTGGAAAAAGTCGAGGGGTCGAGAGGCACTGTATATGTTGACGAGGGTGGGGCTCAAGCTGCATCGCTTTCTCAGCCCTTGGCCCTAATGAAAGGAATCTGTATTTTTTTGCCAATTTTAACCACACACTTATCGTTTGTGTACATGGCTTTTAGAATGTGTTTTCCACCCCAACACCGCTTTCAATCAACTTATATAGCAGACCCTCATGCCAAATTGAGTCAAGCTTTTTTGAAATCAACAAAGCATGAGAAGACTGGTTTTGTTTTGTTTGTCAATAAGGGTGTGCAGGGTGAATACGTGGTCTGTCATATAGTAATTTGGTAAAAAGGTAATTTGGCATTTGCTTAGGACATTGTTTTCACTGCTGTTGATAATGCAGAGAATTTTCACAAGGTTGCTATTGACGCATATCCCACGATAGTTATTTGGGTCGAATTTGTCTTCACTTTTGTGGATTTGGGTGATCAGTCCTTGTTTCCAAGTATTTTGGAAGATGCCAGAGATGAGGATGATGTTAGTGTTTAAGTGTAGCCAATGGTAATTTTTATTCTGTATATTTATTGGGCTTCCGAGTGGCGCAGCATCTCAGTGCAAGAGGCGTCACTGCAGACCCTGGTTCGATTCCAGTTTTTTTTTTTTTTTTTTTTTTTTTGATAAGGAAGCTGAGAGGTCAATTATACTATTTAGGCTTTGTACTGCCACCTTCACTACTGCAGTAAAACTTTTGTCCAGGAAGTTGTCTAAAAGGCATTGTATTTGTTGTTGGCTAATTGTTTTCTAATCCTATTGTAAAGGATGACAGAGGGTGATTTTCCACCCTCCACCAATACCTGCTCTTTTCAAATAAGGGTAGTGTGCTCTTATAGCTGTGTGCCATGCACAGGGATGGTTTGTGTGGAAGGTTAAGTTGCTTGCTTTCCTATTTTTGTAGGGTATGTTCTTTCCTAGCAAGCTTGGTAGCCTTTTAACTTAGCATTCAGTCTTTATACAGTTATATCTAGAGATGATTGTAATGTTCTTTTCTTTCTAGGCTTTATAAGTAGCTTCAGACTGATCATTACTTACTCAGTTCCAGGTTGGATTACATTTTAGGCTTTCTGTTGTGCTTCTTTTGCTGGTTGTTGGTTTGTCAAAGTTTTCTGGATAGTCCTTGGCAGTAACAATCCTTGGTAGTAAAAATACTTCCAGAATCCTTCCAGGTAGTTTTGTCCAAAATCAGGTTGTAGGTTTTGATTTTGAGTGTTGTGTAGGGTAGTGACCTGGATATGTCCTTGTATCCATCTTTTCGTTAAACAAACAATATGCTGAAAGATTCAATAGCTCATCTGCTCATGACCTGCTCTCTCTCTCGCTCTCTCTCTGCCTTCTCTTTCTGTCCCCTCGGTCTGCCCTCTCTCTCTCTCTGCCCTCGCAGCAGGCCATGACATGTTATCTGTTGATCTTGTCCAGATATCTACTGAGACTAGGAAAAGTAAAGGAAATAAGTGCCTGTTTTGAAGCAAAGGTTGGTATGATGTGAGGCTGGCAGGCCTTGGTGTCAGGCAGCTCAAAGCTTTGCAGACTTCAACTTTCAAATATTGCCTTTTGAAAATCAACTTGCAGAATGCCTTTGATTAGATTTTCTCTACGTTGTATTCTTGGTACCTGTGATCAACTTGAAGATTCTTCATAAGACGTTGCTTTTGATCAACGGAAGTTCATGTTTTTCTTTATCAGAGAACATAAAAGCTTCTCTCAATGCAAAAACACTTTTACCTGGTGTTCCCCTGAGGAAGAATATGTGCTCATTCTTTAGAAAGGAGGAAGACGGAAGGTCCCTCTTGACCTTGCAGTGTTCCGGTGCACATCTATTGATTAAAGTAGAGGTGTCCTTTTTTAAAGTTCGAGTGTGTCTTGTGTTCTCTGACATTGTTTCCTGCTCCAGTTCCCCAGGTACTCAAGAGCTGCACGGAGTTCATCGAAAAACATGGCGTGGTGGACGGCATGTACCGCCTCTCTGGAATCGCCTCCAACATCCAGAAACTACGGTAAGACACACGGGCGCACACACACACACACACACACTCTCTCGCACACAGATTTGTCAGTGCTATCCGTTAAACATGGGTCTGCCTCATAGGGCGTTCATAGACGTAATGTCAAGTGTACACCAGCCACCAACTTCTGAGAATTTGTTCTGTTCTGCACAAAAGCCCTCGGTGGACAGAGGCAAAGGTATTTTTATAACATCATGGACCTTGATTACCAGGTGCCATTGTACTCAATGTCAGTTACTTGGACTGTTTGAGGACAAAATGAACAGTGCAAAAATGGGAAGAGAACAGTTAGGGGTTATGTTAATGTTCATAAATACAGCTCTCGTCACAGTAAGTAAAGGGTGAAACCCAACTCCTAAACATAATGCACTTGTGCCATACATGTCTAAAACAATTCCATCAAACATAACTTGCACTTTCAACAGAAATTCCTATTATCTTTTCCTTGGCATGCGAAATGTGGATTTACCCCTGTGTGTGGGCACTGTGGGCATCCCTCAACAACACGTGTGGGTCGATGTGTGTGTACATGCTTGCGCGTGGGCATCGCTCGTCAAAAACCTGTTGACTGGCCCTGAAACATAACCCCTAACTGTTCTCTTCCCATTTTTGCACTGTTCATTTTGTCCTCAAACAGTCCAAGTAACTGACATTGTTGCACTCTGCCAACTGAGAACTCCCAGTATCTCACCCTGTAATTATAACATTTTAGACTGTGAAGAGGAAGGAATGTTTGGCGTCTCGAAGCCAAGCGTGAAATAGTGTGGGTCTTTTGTAGTATTTTATGGGGCAATTCTTTTTTTTTTTTCTCCTGAACAAGTATAATCCTAACCCTGAGATTAATTATTTGCATGGTTTAACTTCTTAGGGAGCGGTGGTGCGCTAGCGCCCCACTCCTGACACTACCAGGTGAAATGCAAGGCGCCAAATTCAAAATCCAAAAGTTGAATTATTAAACATGCATCAATATACAAGTGCTTCATAGTCATCAAAAGCTCTACTTCTTGGCAATATCACAGCGTTGTCAGATTTCAAAAAAGCTTTACGGCGAAAGCACCACATTTGATTGTTTGAGGGTAGCACCTAACATATTTTTTCCATTACCATAATTTCATAAGCCTCCACGGTTCACAGAAAACACATTTCACAGCGAAAACAAATCAATTACCTTTTGAAGAACTTCTGCTGAGGGCTTCCCAAGTGTCCAACGAAGACAATCCATGGTTCTTTTGTCCAAGAACAATCAAACATAATTGATAATGTATCCTTAGGAACACTTTAATGTATATGTTGTATAATATTTCAACCGGAATATAAACTGGGCGATAAGAAAGGAAAAAAACTAAGAACGCGCCAGCCGTGAGCGCGCATTTACTTGTATTGACATCTATGTGGACACTTCCTTATTCCTCCTCTTCTCTGCTCTAAAAGCAGCTAAGAAGAATCAGAACACTTTCTCGAGACTGTTGACATCCAGAGGAAGCAATAGGTACTGCATTCATATGCCCTTATAAGGGCATTTTCATAAGGGAGGGGCTCTAAATGAGGCATTGTGTCAAAACCACTCTTTCCAGGACAGAAATTCCTCAGGGTTTTGCCTGCCATATCCGTTCTGTTTTACTCACAAAATTGTAACACTTTTAGAACATTCTGAGTGTTTCCTATCCAATGGTACTAAATATGTGCATATCCTATTTTCTGGGCCTGAATGGGAGGCATTTTACTTTGGGCACGCCAGGGTCTCCAAAACGGTCACCTCGTGCGCTGCTCCCAAAGAAGTTAACTCAGGATTGAGATTTAGGAACCGTCTTAAAATTTAGATTTCCAATTGTTAACTTCTCAGTATCCAGTGGGTCCCTAGCGGGCTCATCCCGTCACTACCAGGTAAAAAGGTAAAGCGCGAAATTCAAATATCGAAATTTGAATTATTAGACATCCACCAATATACAAGTGTTCCATACTCATCAAAAGCTCTGTTTCTTGGCAATATCACAGCGTTGTCAGATTTCAGAAAGGCTTTACGGTGAAAGCAGCACATTCATTTGTTTGAGGCTATCACCTCACATATTTTCCAATAGCCATGTATCGATTAGCCATCATGGCACACACATAACACATTTCACAGCGAAAACAAATCAATTACCTGTTGAAGAACTTCTGCTGAGGTCATCCTAAGTGTCCAACGAAGACAATCCATGGTTCTTTTGTTAGAAAAAGTAACGTCTTTTATCCATAAATCCTCCATTTGGTCCGTGCGTTATAATCAGAAACGACAGCTTCCACTACTCCGTTGAAACGCGGCGCGCTAACTCGTTAAAATTATACCTATAAACTTGTCCAAAAACAATCAAACATAGTTTTAAATGTAGCCTTAAAAACACTCTTACGTATATTTACTATTATAAATCAGCCAGAATATAAGCTGATCAATAACTAGGCTACAAAAGACACTCCGTGACTTCTCGTGAGCGCGCAAATGTGACCTATCTTAGAATGTGGGGTCCTCGTGGTTTCGTTGTTTTCTCTGGGATGACTCACCCAAAATGGAGGAAAACACCATCCAGAGGCTGGTGACATCACAAGGAAGCTTCCTGGACTGCAAACATATGCCTATATATAGTCATTTTCAAAAGGGAGGGGTTCCAAAATGAGCAATGTGTCAAAATGACTTTTTCCAGGACAGAAATTCCTCAGGGTTTTGCCTGCCCTATGCGTTCTGATTGACTCACAGACAAATGGATGACAGTTTTGGAAAATTCAGAGTGTTTCCTATCCAATGGTACTAAATATATGCATATCCCATTTTCTGAGCCTGAATGGGAGGCATTTTACTTTGGGCACGCCAGGCTCTCCAAAACATTCACCTCTGCTGCCGGAGCTTACCCACTGTTGAATATCCCAACTGAAACTTCACACCTTGGTTGTCTAGGATTACATCATTAATATAATGTGCCATTTATGACAACAACCATTACTCCACTGAATGTACAAAACATGAGGAAAACCTGCTCTTTCCATGACATAGTGACCAGGTGAAAGCTATGATCCCTTATTGATGTCACTTGTTAAATCCACTTCAATCAAAGTCAGTCACCATTATTAGTCAGTTGTACAATCAAATGCCTTCAACTGAAATGTGTCTTCCGCATTTAACCCAACCCCTCTGAATCAGAGAGGTTCAATCAGTGTAGATGAAGGGGAGGAGACAGGTAAAATAAGGAATTTTAAGCATTGAGACATGGACTGTGTGTGTGCGCCATTCAGAGGGTAAATGGGCAAGACAAAGTATTGAAATGCCTTTGAACGGAGTATTGTAGTAGGTGCCAGGCGCACCGTTTTGAGTGTGTCAGGAACTGCAACGCTGCTGGGTTTTTCACACTCAACAGTTAACCGTGTGTATCAAGAATGGTCCACCACCCAAAGGACATCCAGCCAACTTGACACAACTGTGGGAAGCATTGGAGTCAACATGGGCCAGCATCCCTGTGGAACACTTTCGACAACTTGTAGAGTCCTTGCCCTGACGAATTGAGGCTGTTCTGAGGGCAGAAGGGGTGCAACTCAATATTAGGAAGGTGTTCCTAATGTTTTGTACACTCAGTGTATTCACCAAAAAGCGATCAGACAATTTCATCATCTGATGTTTGAACAAAGAAATTAGGGTTTGTTTTTGAATTAAGAGTTATTGATGGCAGCTTCCCGTTAGAAACTTCTAAACATTTATTAAAGGGAGTGTCCTGTCTAGAACGCTCTGTTTATTTACATAGTAGTTCATATTCCATGAATTTATCATGAGTTCTTCAGGTCACAAAACTCAACACAGAACAGTATGACAAACGTATGAACATGTATGCACTCACTACTGTAAGTTGCTCTGAATAAGAGCATCTGCTAAATTACTAAAATGTAAAACTAAGATGAAGAGATGAACCAACACCTCTTTGCAATGAGAGGAATGGTTCTATTTTCCTCTCTTGATTTCTATAGTTTTCTGTGTTACTTACTTGCTCTCTCTCTCTGTCCATGAATATGTCTCGGTCTCTCTTTCTCGCTCAATCTGCTCTTTCCTTCTATCACCCCCTGCTTTCTATCCCTCCCTCTCGCTCTCCATCCATGTCTTTCTATCCCTCCCTCTCGCTCTCCATCCATGTCTTTCTATCCCTCCCCTCTCGCTCGCCATCCATGTCTTTTCTATCCTTCCCTCCGCTAGGCATGAGTTTGACTCGGAGCAGATCCCCGACCTGACCAAAGACGTGTACATCCAGGACATCCACTGCGTGGGCTCATTGTGCAAGCTCTACTTCCTCGAGTTGCCCAACCCCCTGCTCACCTATCAGCTCTACGAGAAATTCTCCGTAAGGACCTGCTCTTGGCACAGCACGGGGACTGCACCCTGAGTGCCCTTCTCCTCGACCCCCCCCAAAAAAACATCACGATTTCTCACACTAACGTGCTGCTGCCGCTTGGCGTCCCCCTAGTTACGAGCCCCTTTTGTTTTGGTTTGAGAGCTCTACAGTGTTGCAATGTTGCGTAATGCCCTTGGCCCAAGAGGAACCCTGCTCTGTCTCTTTGTGGATAGTATTTATTAGGTTTCTCATTGTCCCGAACTGGCGTCCAATTTCCTTGTCCAAAATACATTTTCTTTCTCTGTCTCTGGGGGGGGTATGTTCAAGACCCTCGCCAGGATCAAGTGTCAATTATCTCAAGGTTAATAAGTACTGTATATGTTGTGAGGATGATCTAATCTGACACTTTTCCCCCCTAAGTAAAATTTGAAGATTGTCATAAGCCCTCAGTAATCACATTCTCGATTTACCAAAGACTAAATACACTGTTGGATCACTTATCTTGGAACCCCCACTCCAAAACCTAAGTGAAAGGCACCCATTTTAAACGACTAGTATTACAAATACTACACTCTCTCCGACTTGAAGTAAAACCCCTCACCAAACAAAATGGTCTTGGCTGTAGCCTGTAAAGATGGATTAAATGTTTGCTGGTTGCTATTGAAGAGAGGGGTAGGGATGGGTTGCGCGGGGGAGTGTTATGTCCCCTTGGCTTAGCCAAGCGGTGTGCAAGTGCCTCTACACCGGCCCTGGCCGACTGACTGCGTGGTGGTGTCGTGTTAATTAAGCACTTCTTAACGCAGAGGCACTGATCCCTACCACTCTCCTCCCTCCCCTCCATCTCCCTCATTCCTTTCCGCTCCACAGGAGGCCGTGTCAGCAGCCACAGACGAGGAGCGGCTCATCAAAATACATGATGTAATTCAGCAGCTGCCGCCTCCGCATTACAGGTTAGTGCAAAGCCACGCTGCCCCCTGCAGGAACACACAGGCTACAACACACAATGCTGTCTCCATAACAGGATGTCAATAAACGCAACATTTTCAAAGATTTTACTGAGTTACAGTTCATATAAGGAAATCAGTCAATTGAAATAAATTCATTAGGCCCTAATCGATGGATTTTACATGGCTGGGAATACAGATATGCATCTGTTAGCCAGAGATACCTTAAAAAACAAATAGGGGTGGATCAGAAAACCAGTCAGTATCTGGTGTGAACACCATTTGCCTCATGCAACACATCTCCTTTGCATATAGTTGATCAGGCTGTTGATTGTGGCCTGTGGAATGTTGTCCCACTCTTCAGTGGCTGTGCGAAGTAGCTGGATATTGGCGAGAACTTGAACACGTGGTCATACACATGATCCAGAGCATCCCAAACTGGCTCAATGGGTGACAAGTCTGTTGAGTATGCAGGCCATGGAAGAACTGGGACATATTTATCTTCCAGGAATTGTGAACAGATAGATCCTTACAACATGGGGCCGTGCATTATTGTAATGGCGGTGGATTAACGGCATGACAATGGGCTTCAGGATCTCGTCACGGTATCTCTGTACATTGAAATTGCATTCATTGTCCGTCGCATATGCCTACTCATACTATATCCCACCGCCACCATGGAGCGCTCTGTTCACAACTGGGACATCTGCAAACCGCTCCCCCACACTGTACAGTTGAACCGGGATTAATCCGTGAAGAGCACACTTCTCCTGCGTGCCAGTGGCCATCGAAGGTGAGCATTTTTGCCCACTGAAGTCGGTTAAGACGCCAGACCGCAGTCAGGTCAAGACCCTGGTGAGGACGACGAGCACGCAGATGAGCAAATTAGCTTTTTGTGCTTATGGAACATTTCTGGAATCAACACTTTACATGTTGCGTTTATATTTTGGTTCAGTGTAAATGTTTTTGCTTTGGGAAGGGTGTCAAACATTAACAATGATATAGACACATTATATGAACTACATGACCAAAAGTATGTGGACAACTGCTCGTTCAACATCATATTCCAAAATCATGGGCATAATATGGAGTAGGTCGGGCACTGATGTTGGACAATTAGGCCTGGTTTGCAGTCGGCATTCCGCAGTTGTTCAGGGCTCTGTGCAGGCCAGTCAAGTTCTTCCACAACGATCTCGACAAACCATTTCTGTATGGACCTCGCTTTGTGCACGGGAACATTGTCATGCTGAAACAGGAATGGGCCTTCCCCCAAACTGTTGCCACATACTTGGAAGCACAGAATCGTAAAAAAACGTAATTGTATGCTGTAGTATTAAGATTTCCCTTCACTGAAACTAAGAGCCCTAGCCCGAACCATGAAAAACAGCCCCAAACCATTATTCCTCCTCCACCAAACTTTAGTTAGCACTATGCCTTGGGGAAGGTAGCATCCGCCAAACCAAGTTTCGTCCATCAGAATGACAGATAACGTCTTTCTACTTCTCCAGAGTCCAATGGCGGCGAGCTTTACACCACTCCAGCCGACACTTTGCATTGCATGTGCTGATCTTAGGCTTGTGTGCGGCTGAACCCATGAACCCATTTCATGAAGCTCCCGACGAACAGTTCTTGTGCTGACGTTGCTTCCAGAGGCAGTTTGGAACTCGGTAGTGAGTGTTGCAACCGAGGACAGATGATTTTTACGCTCTACATGCTTTAGCACTCGGCGGTCTCATTCTGTGAGCTTGTGTGGCCTACCGCTTCACAGCTTGAACCGTTGTTGCTCCTAGACGTTTCCACTTCACAATAACATCACTTACACAATAACAGTTGACCGGGGCAGCTCTAGCAGGGTAGAATCAAACTGGCTTGTTGGAAAGGTGGCATCCTATGACGGCTCTGTTTTCTACACCTGTCAGCAACGGGTGTGGCTGAAATATCAAAATCCACTCATTTGTGTAAATCTAGTGTATATTATACAAACATAATGGATGGTTAATGTATTCCACTCAAACAGTTTTAGAACCGTATGATCTTATACAAGTAGGTAAAACGTACTTCTGTAGAATTAGTCATAGAACTGGTGTAAATGTGTGTTTCATCCCCCATCCTGTTCTCAGGACTCTGGAGTTCCTCATGAGGCACCTGTCCCATCTGGCCAACTTCAGCTACATCACCAACATGCACAGCAAGAACCTGGCCATCGTCTGGGCCCCCAACCTACTGAGGTCAGACATTATCTTGTTCAATGTCATGTTATTGTTCATATCTCACCAGTGTTATCATTAGTACTAGTACATATAGGTTGCTCTGAGTAACTGCAGTTGATCTTGTACCGAAAATAGCTATGATATGACAATTTAGGAAACAAGCTAATTCTTCTGCATTTTTGTGGAAGTTGGGCTGTGGCGGTCATGACATTTCGTCAGCCGGTTATTGTCATGCGAAAGACTGCTGGTCTCACGGTATTTGACAGTTAATTAACATAAACATGTTTAACATCTCCATGCATACAAGCCGCTGATGCACGCCTTTGGAACATGTACATTTTAAAAGTATAATACATCAATTTAATATAGACCATCACAATACCTCTATTTGTTTTAGTCCGGTCTAAAGAAACATTCTGATATGAAGAAAATGTATTTCAGAAGAACTGAATGAGTTGGCCTACTGTAGGCCTATGTTATTTGTCTATGCTCCATGTCATAGGCTGTAGGCTTGTTCATTGAGCTGACAATATATGCTTATGTCCCATGCCATTATTTTATTTTATATTACTTTATAGTAAGAAGAATGTAATTGAACTTAGGAAAAATATCCTTTCTATTTTGGAGCGAGTGCGCAAATGAAGTGGCTATGTTGAGCGTTAAAGTGATAATTTGAAGCAGGTCCTACAGTGCATTCGGAAAGTATTCAGACCCCTTCCCTTTTTCCACATTTGTGAGATGTTTCTACAACTTGATTGGAGTCCACCTGTGGTAAATTCAATTGACTGGACATGATTTGGAAAGGTACACACCTGTCTATATAAGGTCCCACAGTGCGTGTCAGAGCAAAAACCAAGCCATGAGGTTGAAGGAATTGTCCGTAGAGCTCCAAGACAGGACTCCACCAATCAGGCCTTTATGGTAGAGTTGCCAGACGGAAGCCACGCCTCAGTAAAATGCCAGAGTTTGCCAAAAAGCACCTAAAGGACTCTCAGACCATGAGAAATAAGATTTTCAGGTCTGATGAAACCAAGATTGAACACTTTGGCCTGAATGCCAAGCTTCATGTTTGGAGGAGACCTGGCACCATCCCTACGGTGAAGCATGGTGGTGGCATCGTCATGCTGTGGGAGAAACTCCCCAAATACAGGTGTGCTAAGCTTGTAATGTTTATTTTTTATAAATGTCCACAAATCTTGTGTAGATTGATGACCAAATTATATATATTTTTTCACCCATTTTAGAATAATAACATAACAAAATGTGGAAAAAGTCAAGGGGACTGAATACTTTCCGAATGATAGATTTAGAGTTATTTGGCAACTTTAATTGTGAATGATACAAACCTTAGACTGTCTTAGAAATCAAAACATATATGGGCTGCATGGTGCGACCTATAGGCTATTGATGATTTGAGAAAGTAGCAAAAAAAAAGCTTGAGGTCTGTTCCTTGCCTCAGGCTGCACAGCTGTTCTCTCATCGAGTGATCATATTTTCACCCATCAGACTATTCTCAATTAAATCTTTACTAATATGTCAAATCAAATGGGCCGGAACACGGGCAGGGGAAAAAAAGACATGTCATCTGTGTTGCACTCGAATAGTGAATGGAGGCCTCGCGCTTTCCCGACAGTCCGTTTTGTGGGCTACTTCGGTTTTATAGCGGAGCATGTGCTTAATATGAGTAGCTGAAAAATAAATGAGCACTTATTTCACTCCATCCATCAACCACTGTTGGAGGAGCATGCTCTCGCTGACTGACAGATGATATTACGCCCAAACTCTGTATGCCATGGGTTTTCCAACCTCGTTCCTACAGCTACCCAGTGCTTCATTTGTGAAACCAAGTGAAATATGTTCGGCAACATGGATAGTAACATTTTTTCGCCACAAAACATATTTCACTAAATTTAACAGCCCCTCTGCATGCTTGGGAAAGGGATAAAGGAGAGAGGAGATGAGATATTCTGTATAGCTAAAGGTTCATTATGAAAATGTAAAAAAATCCCTATTACTAGGTTATTCAAAATTAAATACACATATACTAATTGTAGGCTAACTGTAAGGCGCCCTGCACAATCAATGAACCAACAGCATCGCCTAGGGCTTTAAGTTCTCTCCCAGACTCATGGATATACATTTTGTCCATCCAGTATGCATAATAATACAGTCCACACTCAAAGGTGATTACTCTAATTTGTTGAATTTGGGAGTATAGCCTAGACCAATTATATACCAACGACTTCTTAAATCAGTTGTTTTTCTGCCATGTTTAATTTGCAGTAGGCTATGTATTGTATAATGGCACAATCATCATTTTTATTAAGATTTTTCTTTTGGGCTCAGGCTCAAAAGCCTATGCATTTGGATAAGCTCTATGGGTGTTTTGAAGGAATCATCACCTTAGATGATCATCACTTGCTGTCCATTTAGTTGTGTTAGGCGTCGAAACACCATCCATGTTTCACTGTTTCAACCCGCTGTTGAACTTTTCTTCAAATTCACACAGTGAGGTTAGTTTTAAAAGTATGATAGGCCTACAGTTTTGATGAGATTTTTGATTGCCTTTGCATTGATGTCAGAGTGGTTAGAGGGACAATAGAGCCCTGAGTACCAGGCCATTAGGACCTGATGGTAGTTAGCAAGTTGGGTACTACCAAAGCATGTCCAGGGGGCATAAAAGGAGATGACCGTGACTCAGCGGTCATGTGGAATTTTACTGCGGTCATGGCAGTAGTACGGTCACCGCAACAGCCCTATGTGGAAGAATGAGTCATTAAAAAAAGGTTGATCCCCAATGTCGTCTCCCCAGGTCCAAGCAGATAGAGTCGGCCTGCTTCAGCGGCACGGCAGCCTTCATGGAGGTCCGCATCCAGTCGGTGGTGGTGGAGTTCATACTGAACCATGTAGACGTCCTCTTCAGCCCCAAGCTCAGCTCGCTCATACGGGAGGGATCAGGTACGCATGCCAACCTGTTGGAATGTCATCTATGCTCACAGTGCCGTGGTGCTATCCAAAGCTGGAGGATTAGTTCTTATGCAGGATTCTGCTTGATTCTAATTAATTCCAGTGGCGCTTTTGTCATAGCGCAAGCAGAATCCACTTGACCCAAGTTTACCCTCACCCAATGTTTCCTTTAATTTAGAAAAGTAGCTTACTCAGAACAATCACTTTTTATGCAAGTAATTTGTCTCCTCCATAACATAGTGTACATCAGTGGTCCCCAACCGGTCGATATCGAAGGCATTCCTAGTCTATCACCAAACATTTCTGTAAAAAACAACGATAAAGCCTTGCGTTCCTATTTTTTGTATTTTCCTTTCGCGCTTTTGGCAGTGGGTGCACTTGATTCAGCAGCCCTAGCGCCGGGAAGGCAAAAGTGATCCCATTTTTAACCATTTCATGTGTCTGAAGGAGAACTCTGCCTACCCAGGAGGCCCGGAGAGCAAATCAAGTGCCCCTATAGGCCTACTGCTGGCCAATTCGATAGCTCAGATTCCGCGTCCGCACAGTTTCTGCAAGCCATAGACTGTAAAAAGAATCCTCGAATGCACAGCGGAGTTGATACTGTGAGATTTAAAAACGTTTAAAACCATGAATAGAGAGAGACTCAACGAATACAGCAAAGAGCTGCATTTTTTAAAGTTGTTATTCAGTACCGTCAACACTTTGTTCAACACTTTTAAAAGCCATAAAATGCGCGTTCTTCCACTCACGCTACAACCAGCACTGCAGCTGCAACGAATGAGTACAGCAGTGTTTCCATACGCTTGCGTTATTATTAGTGGCTTATCTTTTTTAATATCCAGGAATATTTCACTTTCTCTGGTCAGGAGTAACCACATGAATTTGTGCATGAGACAGAAATAATGCAGTGCGACTTGAGTTTCGCTATCAGCTGGAAGACTGTGTCCCCTTTTCTCAGCAGAGGGAGGGAGAGCAGATGGATGGTGAGTTGGGTGAGAGGCAGCCTCAGCCTTTTCAAAAAGGCTTTACGGCGAAAGCACAACATTTGATTGTTTGAGGATAGCACCTCTAATATTTATGCATTAGCATAAATTCATAAACCAGCGCGGTTCACACAAAACCCATATCACAGCGAAAACAAATCCCTTACCTTTCGAAGAACTTCTGCTGAGGGCTTCCCAAGTGTCCAACGAAGACATCCAATGGTTCTTTTGTTAGAAAAAGTCATTTATTATATCCATAAATCTCAGTTTGTTTGGCGCGTTATGATCAGAAAATCCACCGTTGAGTCGCCCATTGAACCGTGAAGAGAACACGTTCAAATTATACCTATAAACTTTCTACAAACAAATCAAACATCATATTTAATGTATCCTTTTGTGTATATTTGCTGTAATATTTGCTGTAATATTTCAACCGGACGATAACGTGAACAATAGGAAAGAAAAATAAAGTGGTGCGCATTCACAATCTCGCGCGCGTCAAACCTTGTTTACAAAAGTGGTCCCCTGACCACCTGCCTCTTATCTGTTTTGCTTACTCCTATCGCTCCCAGTCTTTGTATAGAGACTGTTGACATCTAGTGGAAGCCATAGGTACTGCAGTCTCAGTCCTGGTTAAAATAAAAATGAATAGGCAGCCTGGAGAAGGTCAAGTACAGAAAAAACTACAAATCCGGATGGATTTTCCTCGGGTTTTCGCCTGCTATATCAGTTCTGTTATACTCACATCCATTATTTTAACACTCTTAGAAACTTCAGATCCAATAGTACTAATTATGTGCATATCCTATTTTCTGGGCCTGAGTGGCAGGCATTTTACTTTGGGCACGCCAGACTCTCCAATACCGTAACCTATGCAGCCGCTCCCTAAGAAGTTAATGTTTCATAGGCTTACGTTTTTTAATTCATGTTTAAAAAAAAAAATCTGAGTGGTAGATCTCTGCTTGCATTTTGACCCCCGAAAGTGATCTTGACTCAGGGTTGGTGACCACTGGTGATCTTGAAAAGGTTGGTGACCACTGGTGTACATGATGATCACTTCTCCCCTTCCCCTAGGACACAGCTCGTTGTTGCGGCCCAAGTCCCTGCTGGTGTCGTCCCCCTCCACCAAGCTGCTGACCCTGGAGGAGGCCCAGGCCCGGACCCAGGCACAGATCAACTCCCCCGTCACGGCCGATAGCAAGTACATTGAGGTGGGGGAGGGTCCGGCTGCGCTGCAGGGCAAGTTCCACACCGTCATTGAGTTCCCTATGGAGAGGTATGACCAATCTGAAGCCCTGGTATCTTTCTAACGGCTGATGTTTGTCCATGAGTTGTAAAGTATGGAAATGGAGGAGGCATAGATGAGATACAATACTTGGATGGAAATGTCGTACCTTCAAACCATGAATGTATATAGTTACAGTGCATTCGGAAAGTTTTCAGACCCCTTGACTTTTTCCTCGTTTTGTTACATTACAGCCTTATTCTAAAATGTATTAAATAATGTTTTCCCCCTCATCAATCGACACACAATACCCTATATTGACAAAGCTAAAACAGGCTTTTAGAAATGTTTGCAAATTTAATACAAATAAACTGAAATATCTTATTTACATAAGTATTCAGACCCTTTGCTATGAGACTTGAAATTGAAGTCATGTGCATCCTGTCTACATTGATCATCCTTGAGATGTTTCTAAAAGTTGATTGGAGTCCACTTGTGGTAAATGCAATTGATTGAACATGATTTGTAAAGGCACACACCTGCCTATATAACGTCCCATAGTTTACAGTGCATGTCAGAGCAAAAACCAAGCCATGAGGTCGAAGGAGTTGTCCGTCGAGCTCAGAGACCGGAGTCTGTCGAGTCACAGATCTGGGGAACGGTACCAAAAACTGTCTGCAGCATTGAAGATCCCCAGGAACACAGTGGCCTCCATCATTCTTAAATGGGAGAAGTTTGGAACCGCCAAGACTTTCCAGAGCTGGCCGCCCAACCAAACTGAGCAATCGGGGGAGAAGGGCTTTGGTCAGGGAGGTGACCAAGAACCCGATAGACCTCCTGACAGAGCTCCAGAGTTCCTCTGTGGAGATGGGAGAGCCTTCCAGAAGGACAACCATCTCTGCAGCACTCCACCAATCAGGCCTTCATGGTAGTGGCCAGACACTCCTCAGTAAAAGGCACATGACAGCGCGCTTGGAGTTTGCTAAAAGGCACCTAAAGACTCTCAGACCATGATAAACAAGATTCTCTGGTCTGATGAAACCAAAATTGAACTCTTTGGCCTGAATGCCAAACGTCACGTCTGGAGGAAACCTGGCACCATCCCTACGGTGAAGCATCGTGGTGGCGGCAGCATGCAGTGGGGATGTTTTTCAGCGGTAGGGACTGGGAGACTAGTCTGGATGGTGGCAAAGATGAATGGAGTGAAGTACAGAGAGATCTTGATGAAAACCTGCTCCAGAGTGCTCAGGACCTCAGACTGGGGTGAAGGTTCACTTTCCAACAGGACAACAACCCTAAGCACACAGCCGAGACAACTCATGGAGTGGCTTTCGGACAAGTCTATGAATGTTCTTGAGTGGCCCAGCCAGAGCCCGGACTTAAACCCAATCAAACATTTCTTGGGAGACCTGAAAATAGCTTTGCAGCAACGCACCCCATCCAACCTGACAGAGCTTGAGAGGATCTGCTGACAAGAATGGGAGAAACTTGCTAAATACAGATGTGCCAAGCTGGTAGCGCCATAACCAAGAAGACTATGCTGTAATCGCTGCCAAAGGTGCTTCAACAAAGTATTGAGGAAAGGGTCTGAATAATTATGCAAATTTGATATTTCACTTTTGTATACTATTTCCATAACATTTTTTTAAACTTGTTTTTGCTTTGTCATTATAGGGTATTGTGTGTACATTGATGAGGCGGGAAAAAAACCAATTTAATCAATTTTAGAATTAGACTGTAACGTAAGAAAATTTGGAGAAAGTCAAGGGGCCTGAATACTTTCCGAAGGCACTGTACATGGTTTCATATGATATACAAGTGAGTCGTGTTGTTTAGGCAACGATAACAAAAAGGACACGACTTCTTGTTTCCCCCAACTGAGTGTTTCCCTTCTGTCCATTCACCTCCTACAGGAAAAGGCCCCCCATCAAGTCCAAGAAGTCGCCGGTGGGAAACTGGCGCTCCTTCTTCAACCTGGGCAAGTCATCGTCCATGTCCAAGCGCAAGCTGCACCGCAACCCCAGCGAACCCAGTGAGCTCAAGGCCATGGCCATGGCAGGTTAGATTCCCTTTTCTCCCAAACACCAAGCCTTCACTCTCTCTGACCCTTCTCACAAATAGACATTCAATTTTCCATTTGGTTGGAACGGAAACTAATTTATGTGAACTCATGTCTGTCTGTGTCATGTCCCAGGAGGCAGAGGGGACACGGGGACACTCCGATCGGCCAAAAGCGAGGAGTCGCTTACCTCGCTACACAACGTTGAAGGTAATGTATAATGGGACTAGTCTGACTTATCTCCACGGCACTCTGTATGCCTGATGGAGCCTGTTCTCGAGTGCAAGTCTGCTATGGTCCGAGTAGTAATGTAATTGTTTAGATAGTTTTTTCGAATAAAACATTTGTGACTTGTCTTTGAATTGATGAAGATTTCCCCCCTGACTCCCGTAGGAGAGTCGAAGGTGTACCGTCCTCGGCGGCCCCGCTCCAGCAGCGATGCCCTCTCGGCTTCCTTCAACGGTGACCTGCTGGACAGCCACACCCGGCAGCACTGCAACTCCGATGACAATCTGGCCCAGATCCACAGCGGGGGCGACAGCGATGTGGACGACGGGCCCATCCATGTTCCAGCCCTGATTTCACCCCCGCGTTCAGCCGGCGAGGACGTGGACCTTAGCCCCCCAGACATAGGCATGGCCTCGTTGGACTTTGACCCCATGTCGTTCCAGTGCAGCCTGCCTGACGGCTCCTTCTCCTTCCCCCCTGGGGCTGAGCGATGTCGCCGCAGGCGAGGGCACCAGCCTGAAGAGGAGCCCAGGCAGCGTTGACAACGGCTCGGCGCTCGTCTCATCCTCCTTCCTGGGGAACTTCGCCAACCCCTTCCTGTCGCCTGACCTCAGCCCGGCCACAGGAGAGAATGCAGGGAGCAAGAAGCTGGCCTGCTCAGTGTCTTTCTCTGACAAACCCGTACAGGCTGTGTTCCCTAAAAAGTCAAAGTCAGACATTTTGGCTCCTCTGGCCATTTCGGAGCTGTTTGACATGGAGATTTCTAGTAAGCTTACAGAAAGCCATGGTGTTCCCCAGCCTTCTTCCCCTCCCTTGGGACTGGCCTGGGACTCTCCTCTGTTAATGGGCTCAGTGCTGCTAAGGACGGGGGAGCCATCGCTGAGCGAGGCCTTTCAGAAGGAGCTGCACTGTAAGCTCTCTGCCTTCGACACTGAGAGCCAAGACTCCACAGGGGAGGAGAGCACTGCCCAGCAACCTCCAGCAACCAGTAGCAAGGAACAACTAGGTTAGTGGTGCATACAGCTGCTACATTGCATACAGCTGCTACATTGCATACAGCTGCTACATTTTATCACCTATCATGTTTTTTTTTTTATGTTAAAGTTCACCCAAATTACTCAATTATATAGTAGTTTCCTTTCCCTGTAAGCAGGAACAGGGTAAGGAAACCAATATGTCATTTAGGTGAACTGTCCATTTAAATATGATTGTCATGTTTCTCTTTACAGTATAAGGCCTTTGTTTAATTATGCTTTGATTGACAATGCCTGTTTCGTTTCTAGGTTTAGTTTCCCCGCCTCATGCCTTTAACACCTTGCATGGATTTCAGCTCAGAGAAATCTTTCCACATGATGCCGCCAGAGCGCCAGGCTTAACTCTTCCCCCTCTCTCCTACTCTTGAAGACCAAGCCTGCCTTTTTTCTTTTTATTCCCCTCAAACGCACTTTCTCTTCTCTCTGTCCTCACACTGCAGTTCCCTTCTGTTTTTGTCCCCCTCCCAGGAGCCGTAGCTAGTCTGGACTCTCCAAAAGACTCCCCTGGCCCTCTCAGCTCCTCCTCTGTGTCCCTCCTCCCTCCCCCGCCCCCTCCGAAGAACGCCGCCCGCATGCTGGCCCTGGCCCTGGCAGAGTCCGCCCAGCAGGCTTCTATCCTGACCCAGAAGAGGCCCTCCCAGCCCCCCACGCCAGTGTCCCCCGTTAGACCCCTGGAGCCCTCACACTCCCTGGACTGGCCCTCTCCCCCAGCTCTGCGCCCCCAGACGTCCCTCGAGGAGGGACCCAGAGCAGGAGAAGCCCAGACCCCAAACTTAACCCCCACCGCCCCAAACCTTGCCCCTTCCTCCCTTCCCCCTTCCACCACCCCTACTGACAAACAGCCGAGCCAGTCAGTGAGCCATGAGTCCATCAATATGTCCACCAGTGCAAAGTCTCCCTCCACTACTCCCGGAGCCAGCCAGGATATGGATATCACCCCACCGGCTTCCCCCCACCACCAGTGTACCACCACTCCCTCCAGCCCTCCAGCCCATGTGTCCCCCACTCAGAAGAGTCCAGAGAGGCAGCAGCCCGCCATGGGCCAGGTAGCAGTCAGCAGCACTAGATTCTCCACCACCACCCCAGCCACCACTCCCAGGAGCAAGGAGACAGGTGTCCTGCCACAGCCTGCGCCTGAGGTAAATTGGCGAAAATGTGTCATATTTGCAGAATATCTTTGATAAAGTAACTATATAACCAACTGGTATTGATTTTGGTTAATTTTCAGGTCCATGTAGATGAGACCGTCTGGTCGCCATCTCCGAAACCCTCAGAGCAGCGAGTTGCAGTTCCACAGCCTCAAATACTGTTCAATACTCATCCACAGGCCCAGCCTCAACCCCAGCCTCAACCTCAACCCCACTCCCATCCCCAGCCTAACGCCAGAGTGGTCCCCACCCCATCCAAGCCAGTGGAGAGACCATGGGAGGCCATAAAGCCAGTTCAGCCCCGCACGGAGCCTGTGACCCACGCCCATGGGCCCAAGCCGCCAGTGCCTCCCATCCGCTCCATTGAGAGCAAATTGGCAACCGCCGCCCTCAGCCACACAGAGGCCGCCAACCCCGCCATCTTCCACAACATCCTGGCAGAGGCCTCCACGCCAGAGGAGGCCCTCGCCCATCCTCACCCTCCCCCGCGGAAGTCTTCCACCCAGCAGTCATCCTACCTGTACCACACCAAGGGAGAGGCCGCCTTACTGGAGCCTCCTGGGGAGGCCTACTACCACCAACGGGTCATTCCCGTGGGGCAGCCTTCGTACCACTACCGGCCAGATAGTGTTCCCCCACACCTCTCCTACGCGTCAAAGTCAGAGCCCCAGATACCTTACAGTGCCCGTACGGACCATCGCTACAACACCCTAGCTCACCCCAGGTCCTGCCACCAGTCAATGAAGCATCGCGGGCCCCCCAGGGGTGGCGAGTACATATCCCCCGGCCCGGGACACCGCGGCCAGGGCTATGGACCCATGGAGGGGGCCCCGGTCTACCCCACCATCCGTAGGGTGCACTCGCTCCACGTGCCCTCAGCAATCCGCTCGGTGCCCATCCAGCGGACTGAGGTGCCTCCCGACGACGAGCTCTTATACTACCAGCGGCCCGTCTACCAGTGCAATACCTACCAGCAGATGCCGCAACAGTCCTCGCAGGCAGACTACCACGTCACCCAACTTCAGCCTTACTTTGAGAATGGCCAGGTGCAGTACCGTTACAGCCCCTATTCGCCTTGCGCTAATCCGCTGGACGCCCCTTACTACGACGTGGACCCCTACGGGACCATCAGGCTGCGGCACTTCCACTCGTTCAGCAGTCGGGACCTGGGGCCCACCCTCAGCCGGTCGGGGGGCAAGTCGGGCGGCTACCACTACCTGTCCCGCCACATCCTCCCGCCGGGGAAGGAGCACAGCTTCGTCAGCAGAGACATGCCCCCGGGCCATGGCTCGAAGGGAGCCGCCGTCTACTTCGCATGGAACCCAGAGGACTCGGAAAGGCTCCGGATGAACTCCATCCACAGAGAGAGCCGGGCCAGGCAGAAGGTCAAGGGACCTGTCATGTCTCAGTATGACAACGTGGGCCTGTTCATGCCTGGCGACCTGGGAGGGTACGAAACCCTACACCTGCGCAGTAAGTCGGACCCCGGCAAAGCCATACTGATGACTGTTGAGGGTAAAGACGGGCGCTACGGTGTACCGCCGGGCTCCCAGCACGCTCCCCGACACCTTGTGTCTGACCCCGACGTCCTCATGTACATGGAGACGGAGAAGCACTGTCAGGGGAACGGCACCGGGGACAAACAGAGCAACTCCAGGACCTGCCAGGCCTCCCACTCGCACCAAGCCCAACACCCACCCCGCAACCAGGCCCATCAGCTGGACCCCAGCCGACACGACCCGGGGGACGGAGCTCGGAGCTTCCAACCCCGCTACGAACAGCCCGATCCAGACCGCCACCAGAACAGGGCCAAAACCCCCGGTAGTTACCAGGAGAATGATGACCACCAACACCAGTCGGCCCCCGTCAAAGCGCAGGCCCCTCCCAAGCCCGAGCGGTCGCACAGCATCCGAGAGCGGCAGCAGCACTATAGCCAAGCTGCCACGCCCGAACCAGACAGAGACTACTACCAGCCCCACGGTGGGCAGCAGAGACACAGCACCATGGCAGTACAGTCCCACTACGACAACCTGGATGATTACCACCCAGCAGCAGTACCTCAGCCACAGGCCCCCATGCCAAACCCCCGCGGGGTCTTCTCTGCCTCTTTCCCCACCAACCCTGGTTTCACGGGCAGCCACAGCAACCGAGCATACTCTACTGCCTTGGGCCAGGGAGCCTTCATCCCAGCTGAACTGGCCCTGCAGAGGCCCGAGACAGAAATACACGCTGAATGAAGAAGAGACTTGTAAAAAAACAAATGTGTGCAGGTTTTAGTAAGCAATGAAGTGACTCAGCTGGAGATTAAAATGTTCCACAGCCTCTGCAGGACAGTGGACTGTCGTCAGACTCTTTCGCATTATCTTTCTCTATTTTTGATGAATTGTAAAGAAAAAACAAGATGCTTTTTAGAGAATGTACCATACTTTCTTCAACTGTTCTAAGAAGCCACGCGGTCGTGACTCATTGAAATGGTGGACGATCATAGAATGTATATGATATAAGCGAAAGGTCGAAGAAACCAGAACCGCAAAAATTTTAAATATGTGTACAAAGAAGAACTACTGGTAAAAAGGGATTTGTTTTATTTTTGTTTCCAGTTTTGTTTTAACCGGGACTGGGGAGGTATGAGCATAACAGGGATGAAGGTTTGCATTTTAGAAATGCATGTCATCTCCAATCTCTTGTTTACCATTGATATCCATTGTGTACTTTCTGGATGTTTCAGTACAAGTTGTCGAGGGAGGAAATCTGTGTAAGTCATCGTGTCATCCCTCCTGTTTCTGTATACACAAGGCATTACAGTATGTTCACTTTCAGTCTTCAAGCATCTCTGATTTGGGGACGGGGCCCAACAGTACAAAGTGAATTCTAGAACTAGACAGGGTACTTTCACCTAGTACTGTAGGGTTATATTAATATTTTATTTGCTCTGTGATTGTGTATTTTTTGCTATAAAACAGAGTGAATTGAATGATAATGGAATGTTTTGGAACCAAGATTTGTTCTTCATTGCAAGACATTTTGGCAGAGTATTTTTGGCCATGAAAGCATTCCTGCACATGTATGGGTTGATGACCGGGTGTGAGAATGACAACGTTACCTTGGGAGGTGTAACAGAGTAATTCTTAAAATGTGTTTTGTTATAGTCTTGTTTTTTTCTGCCAATTTCAAGGGACTTAAATGGACTGGACAACTTAATAAAATTTGTTCTAACCAAAAAAACTGATATGGTACAACACTTCACAAAAATGTAAATGCTTGGTCAGCCCTTGAGCAAGTTGAATTCACTCCAGCAAATACATTTTGAAATAAATGTACATACAAATTTTCATAGTATGTGAAAAAGATGGTTTATATGTTCCCAGAGAAGTAAACCATAATTTAATTTGAATGGACAACTGTTTGGTTACATTTTAAGAAAAAGTGGAATAACTTATGAAATCAACTGTCTGCTTTCAGGTCAATAGCCAGTCAAATTGGCAGAGGATTCAGATTCATCTCATTCAATTTCAAATGCAAGTCATATTTGCATTTGAAAACCTTTGACTATATTTCAGTTGTAACGCCCATTGGCTTGTGAAGGTACTGTTCTCTTTTGCCTACCTGTTCAAACGGATACTAAACTGAATACTCCCAGATGTCCATCCTTTGTTGTGGGGCACAGTAAGTGGCTAAAGAACCACCTAGTTGTTTTGAATGTGAAAACATCTCTTGTCTCAGTAACTGGAGAGTTATGCTGTTGGATATAACAAATAAAATTGTTCAGGAAATAACAATGAAAATGTGTCTGTCAGTGGGTTCTTTTGCTAAATTGTAGTGTTCAATGCTACTTTTGATGGAGACCCTGAGCCTTTGTCCTAAACAAATTGTATTCCTCATAACACAAAGCTCCCTGAGATGTCTTGACCGTAGACATGGTAAACACTTAAATTTACAGTAGTTGGTCATTATTCTAATAGCAATTTCAGTGAAATTGGCAAGGAGCCAATTACAAAAGTATGTATTTGTGACATGCATTGCCTTTGACTAGAGAAAAAAAAAACAGTTTGGATGTATGACATTATAAAATGTTATGTTTATTTTTGCTTCATTGCATATACTCAGTTTTCAGACATTCTATTTCTGTCGGGCCAATAAGAAAATCTACAAATAGTCCAAGGATGCTTCACTCTAGGTTCAGTTATTGAACTGCAAGACAAATTGTGGGTTTGAGAGGGGGGGGGTCCTTTTACATGAATGCGAATACCACCATGATTTTCTTTTGACTATTGTAAGACTAGAGGAAACTACAGACGAGTTCAACCACAGGTACATTGGATTGGGCACCGCATCCATTCACGGAGTAGCTAAGTCCCAGTGTTAGGTGTATTCTCGTGCAGACTCTGTAGAGCCAAATCTGACCACTTCATTTCTTGTTCTTTCACAGACTCTGTTGATCCTCCATTATCTTGCTCAGCTTCAGGCAGTTCACTCTGCAGGAAAAAATAAAAGTATTAACCACATGAGGGCAAACTAGACTGAACAAAAATATAAACATAAGTAAAGTGTTGGTCCCATGTTTCATGAGCTCAAATGTTGTGCACAAATTTGTTTACATAGCTGTAGGTGCGCATTACTCCTTGGCCAAAATAATCCATCCAATTGACAGGTGTGGCATATAATGAAGCTGATTTAAACCGCATGATTATTACACAGGTGCACCTTGTGCTGGGGACAATAAAAAGCCACTCTAAAAATGCGCAGTTTTGAGGGAGTGTGCAATTGGCATGTTGACTGCAGGAATGTCTTCCAGAGAATTTAATGTTAATTTCTCTACCATAAGCCATCAATGTCGTTTTAGAGTTTGCCAGTATATCCAACCGGCCTCACAATCGCAAACCATGTGTATTGCGAACAGATTGCCCCATGGTGGGGTTATGGTATGGGCAGGCCTAAACTACGAACACAATTGCATTATATTGATGACAATTTGAATGCACAAAAATACAGTGATGAGATCCTGAGGCCTATTTTTTCGGAAGGGGTATCTGTGACCAACAAATGCAGCTCTGTATTCCCAGTCATGTGAAATTCATAGATTAGGGCCTAATGAATGTATTTCAATTGACTGATATGAACCAACTCAGTACCATCTTTGAAATTGTTGCGTTTATTTTTTCCAGTATAGTAGTATTCAGTGGAGTCTGCTGAAGGGAGGACGGCTAATAGTAATGGCTAGAATGGCATCAAACTATCTATGATAACATTCCGCTCCAGCCATTACCACAAAACCGTCCTCCCCAATTAAGGTGCCACCAACCTCATGTGGTAGTATTGTCCAGTTTTATACAGAAGCATGAGTATCAGGCATAAGTATTTTTATTCAGAAACATATTTCTGAAACCATGCCACAGGCATTTTCTCCCCCCAGGGAGAGAAGAGAACAAGCAAGCTACAACAGTGAGCAGATTTGCGGATTAAAGGTATGTATGAGACTGGTACTTGATGGCAAGTATGAATGTCTCGTATTTCTACCTGGTCTCAGAGCATTTTGTATTATTCTGTACGTAAATCTAAAACTCTCCACTTAGTATGGTATATGTTACGAATTCCAATTTGTTGTGGCTAATATTGAGATTCAAAAGCGCAAGCTTTGGATTGCTGGACGTTCGCGTTATATACCCACCCTCCTTTTGTTTTAACGTAACATACTAATTTGAGTGTGCCGGAAATTTACTGTTACATTTAGTCTGAGGCCAGGCGTCTTATTTGGTGGCCAGGCAGTGAGCTGGTTTTCATATCTGTATTTCCTCGTTATCGAAGTTCAACATGAAACATACGTTTATAAGTCGCCAGTGCCGTTAAATGTTTACCGCATCTATAATCCATCCTACACTAGAATCCTGTATTGAAGATATGTTACTAGTTAGAACTGGATATTTGGCAGAGCTGATACTTAAAAATGACTATGACGCGTGTATGCGCACAACACAGTGCTTTGTAGCTATATAACGTAAGCTTGTTTTGGGAAGTGTAGTCCAAATGTTATTTTTGGGCTTTATACATCATTAATTTGGATTTGCCATCTAATAGCTAATACATTGTTGATGCTGCCATCATTATTCATATACACGAATTATATATAAACTAATAATTGAGTGAGACCGTTTTAGAAGCTAAGTTACTGTACACCTAACGTTATATCATGTAGCAGTTATCAAGTTAGCTCAACCTCATCTACAGCATAAACATTGTTTAAAGGGTTTCCTTACCAATGGGATAGTGACATCTTCATAAGGTAGACGGTCTTCCCTCCAAGCATCATCTGTAAGGTCAAGAACCCTGCCGTCTCTTTGAACTTCACTGTCCATTTCTGGGTGTTTTGGTTGCCTGCTAATAGTGCTAGCTAGGTGTGAAGATGGCACAATTCAGTATCCTTGTTTGTTGTGGTAGTTTAAACGTAGAAAAGTAGTCTGGTGTAGCAAGTCAGAAGTCTCAATATAGGCTTATGAAGCTAATTTATTTCTCAAAACAAATGTATCTAATGTAAACACTATACTTTACCCAAACAATGAAGCCTTGCAAAAAAACCTGCGATTCAAATGAGTCGCAGTATTTGGACGTCATATTCTTCGGGACGGGGATCAGTGCGGTGTTCACGGGTTTCTACTAGATAACACAGCCACAAAGTCAAAATCAGCTACACAAGTTTGCTTTCAGGTCTGGCTAGGGTTAGGCATAAGTTTAGCGTTGTGGTTAAGGTTGGGTTTAAAATCTGTTTTTAAGAAAAAAATGTATGGCCTGTGTTAACTAGTGACGACCATGTTTATGTACTAACTATTTGGAACTAAGAAACTCGGAAATTTCCGATTTGCTAACTGGTTGTACATGTGCCGCATTCAACCATTTAGCAATTCGAACATTTCAGACTTTCCAAGTTCCGACTAGCACTAGAACGCGGTTGAGCTACATTCAAATTATGTAATGGTTGTGTCGCAACTGTTCATGAATCAAATGCAGCAAATGTGGCCTTCTAGTGATAGGATGTTCGGAACGAACGGCGCTTTTTGGACGGCTCTTTATGTTAAAAGTTTGGAACGAATCGCATCGTTGAAAAAGCCGTTAATTTGACTCCCTGATTTGCATATATTACTACTGCTTGTTGACATTCAAACAACGATTGTCTGCAAATAAGTTACAAAATCATTCCCTGAAGATAGTGAATCCTCACTGCAGAAACAATAAGTAGTGGTGAGAGCACAGAACCGGTCCCAGCCTTCTGCCGCCAAAGGCAAGAGCAAAAAATTCGCAAAATTTACTTCAAACGACATTGAAGTTAGGTTCAGGATTAAATGTGAAAATATTTTCTGTATGTTTAAAATACAGATTTTCTAGGACGTTGAAAATGCATATTTTCTGGACGGTTCTGAATGAAAGTTGAAAATAGTAAACTCAGCAAAAAAAGAAACATCCTCTCACTGTCAGCTGCGTTTATTTCCAGCAAACTTAACATGTATAAATATTTGTATGAACATAACAAGATTCAACAACTGAGACATAAACTGAAAAAGTTCCACAGACGTGTGACTAACAGAAATTGAGTAATCTGTCCCTGAACAAAGGGTGAATCAAAATCAAAAGTAACAGTCAGTATCTAGTGTGTGGCCACCAGCTGCATTAAGTACTGCAGTGCATCTCCTCCTCATGGACTGCACCAGATTTGCCAGTTATTGCTGTGAGATGTTACCCCACTCTTCCACCTGCAAGTTCCCGGACATTTCTGGGGGAATGGCCATAGCCCTCACCCTCCGATCCAACAGGTCCCAGACGTGCCAAATGGGATTGAGATCGGGGCTCTTCGCTGGCCATGGCAGAACACTGGCATTCCTGTCTTGCAGGAAATCACGCACAGAACGAGCAGTATGGCTGGTGGCATTGTCATGCTGGAGGGTCATGTCAGGATGAGCCTGCAGGAAGGGTAACACATGAGGGAGGAGGATGTCTTCCCCTGTAACGCACAGCGTTGAGATTGCCTGCAATGACAACAAGCTCAGTCCGATGATGCTGTGACACACCGCCCAAGACCATGACGGACCCTCCACCTCCAAATCAATCCCGCTCCAGAGTACAGGACCCGGTGTAACGCTCATTCCTTCGGCGATAAATGCGAATCCGACCATCACCCCTGCGACTCGTCAGTGAAGAGCACTTTTTGCCAGTCCTGTCTGGTCCAGTGACGGTGGGTTTGTGCCCATAGGCAACGTTGTTGCCGGTGATGTCTGGTGAGGACCTGCCTTACAACAGGCTTACAAGCCCTCAGTCCAGCCTCTCTCAGCCTATTGCGGACAGTCTGAGCAGTGATGGAGGGATTTTGCATTCCTGGTGTAACTGTTGTTGCCATTCTGATGTTCGGATGTACCGATCCTGTGCATGTGTTGTTACACGTGGTCTGCCAATGCGAGGACGATCAGCTGTCCGTCCCGTCTCCCTGTAGCGCTGTCTTAGGCGACTCACAGTACGGACATTGCAATTTATTGCCCTGGCCACATCTGCAGTCCTCATGCCTCCTTGCAGCATGCCTAAGGCACGTTAACGCAGATTAGCAGGGACCCTGGGCATCTTTATTTTGGTGTTTTTCAGAGTCAGTAGAAAGGCTTCTTTTGTGTCCTAGGTTTTCATAACTGTGACCTTAATTGCCTACCGTCTGTAAGCTGTTAGTGTCTTAACGACCGTTCCACAGGTGCATGTTCATTGATTGTTTATGGTTCATTGAACAAGCATGGGAAACAGTATTTAAACCCTTTACAATGAAGATCTGTGAAGTTATTTGGATTTTAGGAATTATCTTTGAAAGACAGTGTCCTGAAAAAGGGAAGTTTATTTTTTTGCTGAGTTTATTTTACAGACGTTGAAAATATGTATTTTCCGGATGTTGAAATCAGGCTCATTTTTGGTTCTGAATGAAAGTTGGAAATAAGTCATTAATAGATGTCTATTTTTGGGCCAAATCAAAGCTGGTCCAGACTCGACAAAATCTGAAGATTTGGTCCGGACGAGACGAAAAAACAATGTTAGAATGTGGAAATCAAGGCCAGTCCGGAACTGCACCAAAAAAAGACGTCCAAAAGACGTCAGGGTCAGTCCGTGCTTATGGAGGTGTAGCCTACAGTGTTGCCTGGAATTGAATTGTATCTATCAAATCTTTTGGTCACATACACGTGTTTAGCAGATGTTAATGCGGGTGTAGCGAAATGCATGTGCTTTTAGCTCCGACAGTGCAGTAATATCTAAAAAGTAATATCTAACAATTACACAACATTTACCGAATACGCACAAATCTAGTAAAGGAATGGAATTAAGAATATAAAAATATATGGACGAGCAATGTCAGAGCGGCATAGAATAAGATACAGTAGAATAGTATAGAATACAGTATATACATATGAGATGGGTAATGCAAGATATGTATACATTATTAAAGTTACTAGTGTTCCATTTATTAGTAGCCAATGATTTCAAGTCTATATATTTATATAGGCAGCAACCTCTACGTGCTAGTGATGGATATTTAACAGTCTGATGGCCTTGAGATAGAAGCTGTTTTTCAGTCTCTCTGTCCCAGCTTTGATGTACCTGTACTGGATGATAGCGGGGTGAACAGGCAGTGGCTCGGGTGGTTGTTGTCCTTGATTATCTTTTTGGCCTTCCTGTGACATCTTTGTGCTGTAGGTGTCGAGGGCAGGTAGTTTCCCCCCGGTGATGTGTTGGGCAGACCGCACCACCCTCTGGAGATCTCTGCGGTTGCGGGCGGTGCAGTTGCCGTACCAAGCAGTGATACAGCCCGACAGAATGCTCTTGATTGTGCATCTGTAAAAGGTTGTGAGGGTTTTAGGTGACAAGCCACATTTCTTCGGCCTCCTGAGGTTGAAGAGGCGCTGTTGCGCCTTCTTCACCACAGTGTCTGTGTGAGTGGACCATTTCAGTTTGTCAGTGATGTGTACGTTGAGGAACTTGAAGCTTTCCACCTTCTCCAACACAGTCCCGTCAACGTGGATAGGGGAGGATTCTCCCTCTGCTGTTTCCTGAAGTCCACAATCATCTCTTTGTTTTGTTGATGTTGAGTGAGAGGTTATTTTCCTGGCACCACACTAGTGTTAATTTTGTCACCTATTTTTAATTTAGTCTTAGTCTTAGTCTTGTGCCAAATACCCTTGTTAGTTTTAGTCATATTTAGTCATTCACATATCTTTTTTTGTTAGTCAAGTTTTAGTCGACTAAAAGTCTCGTAATTTTAGTCTAGTTTTAGTCAAAAGAGAACTCAAGGTATCTTAGTCAAGTTTTAGTCAAAAAATGTTAGTCTTTTTTTTTTACTGAGATTATTTCTGATAAACATTTCAGTAAAAAAGTGTTTCACATATCTCAAATATTGGTTAAATGTCATAATTACCTGACAAAATACACTTGTTGAATGATTTTTGTTGAATGCAACTGTTAAATGTGTCTGGTTTTCAATTTCTGATTTAGGCAACACATTTACAAATGATGAACCTGTTCTGAAGAGTATTTTATTTTAACCAACACAATTCAAAAGCTGGGGCCCAACAGACTCCGACTGACAAGTTACAAAGGTTTTTAAAACTCTTTTGGTTGCCTTGTGTCTCATGTTTCTGTTCAAAGCAGAAATAAAATAAATATACCCAGAAAAACTGAAAAGAATAGGCCTACTTTACTGTGGGTCTAAAATACAACCTATTTACAGTCTAGGTTGATCTTGAGAAATAACAAATAAGATTTAACAAGGCTCAACAATTAACAGTTCTGCTGTTACTACAGCTGCTGATACTAAAGGAATGAATTAAACAATCAAGTTCAAAGGCAATATTTGCAACAGTAAGCAAAATCCATTACAAGGTAGAGTGCTAGAAAAAAAAATGGTGTGCTGTTTAATTGAGGGTTATTTAAAGTAAAAAAAAAAACTATAACCAAACTTTAACCAGAGCAGTATGCAGTTATCACTCTAGACTTTGTTAAGTTTTAGAAAAGCACTTCTTTCTAATGTAACTCTTGCTCTGTTGCGGCGGCCACTTGAAAGGTCTCCAGTTAACTTGTTAGGGAGTGGCAGCTGAGGGGTCGGTTTTGGAGAGCCTGGCGTGCCCAAAGTAAAATGCCTCCCATTCAGGCCCAGAAAATATGCACATATTTAGTACCATTGGATAGGAAACACTCTGAATTTTCCAAACGTGTTAACCATTTGTCTGTGAGTGAAACAGAACGCATATGGCAGGCGAAACCCCGAGGAATTTCTGTCCTGGAAAAGTGATTTTGACACATTGCTCATTTGGAACCCCTCCCTCATGAAAATGACCATATAAGGGCATATGAATGCAGTACCCATCGCTTCCTTTAGATGTCAACAGTCTCGAGACAGTGTAAATTTTCAATTTGGATGAATTAGACCAGAGAAGAAGAGCAAACCAGGAAGTGTACTTTTTATGTCAACAGTACCCAGTGCGCGTTCCGACAAAGGCGCGCAGTGTCTTTTACCGTCTTTATCGATCAGTTTATATTCCGGTTGATTTATAATAGTAAATATACGTAAAAGTGTTCCTAAGGATACATTTAAAACTATGTTTGATTGTTCTTGGACAAGTTTATAGGTATAAGATGAACGAGTTTGCGTCACGTTTCAATGGAGTGGAAGCTGTCGTTTCTGATTATAACGCGCAAACCAAATGGAGATTTATGGATAAAATACATTACTTTTTCTAACAAAAGAACCATGGATTGTCTTCGATTGTCTTAGGATGACCTCAGCAGAAGTTCTTCAACAGGTAATTGATTTGTTTTCGCTGTGAAATGTGTTATGTGTGTGCCGTGATGGCTAATCAATTCATGGCTATGGGAAAAATATGTGAGGTGGTACCCTCAAACAATCAAATGTGCTGCTTTCGCCGTAAAGCCTTTTTGAAATCTGACAACGCTGTGATATTGCCAAGAAACAGAGCTTTTGATGAGTATGGAACACTTGTATATTGGTGGATGTTTAATAATTCAACTTTTGGATTTTGAATTTGGCGCCTTACATTTCACCTGGTAGTGTCGGGATTGGGGCGCTAGCGCCCCAGCAATCCCTGAGAGGTTAAACTAAAGACCCGCTCTGCAAACGCTTCGGAAGCTGGCATTGCCAGAAGGTCTAATGCCAGAGGTTTCAGCAGTGGATACATGGTGGAGCTTTGAGAAGACCAGAAATCCATGCCGGATTCTTCTGGGTTTGCATGGGACAGGGCTTCTTTGAATTTTTGGACCTCTTGTCTGATGGAGGCCTTGGAGGTCTTTGGCTTTGATAATGGCCGATGGGCACTAAAAAACCTGAATCTAGGCCGCTTTGCAGAGGCGCCTCTGAGACCTCTGCATTTCCAATGTCCTCATCATCTGTCACCTCTTCCTGGTATGGTACACTGCAGTGATGTACTCTTCAGCTTTACTGAGGAGATTCTGTATGTCGTCATTATCATTGTCAATCAGGGTCTCTGCTGACACACTAGCGTCAACAAAACAAGCAGCTGCAGCAAGAGGAGAGAACTTGCTTGCCGACACATCCAGAAAACAGCTGAAGCGTAAATCCATGTTTGCAGACATCTTCTGTGCCAGTGTAGCTACATCCCTGTAGCTCCTGGCATGAGCAAGGGAGAAGTCTGAAAGGTGGCTCCTCAAGTCCAGTAGTGCAGGGACAACCAGGGAGAAACAACACGTGTCACTTTCAAGCACCTTTGTGTGTTCTGCAAACGGAAGGAGCAAATCTTTGAGGATGGCCACTTTCTGCCATTCACTGGGCAGTAGGCAGTCCCAGCCCATGGTGTCAGCCACTGATGTCACATGGTCCTTTACTTTGAGTAAACGAGACAACATCAAAAAAGAACTGGACCATCTGGTTTCACAGTCTTTGATGAGAATGAGTCCACATTGTTCCAGCAACCGTTCTGTGGCAACAGATGATTTGCGAAACTGTCTCACTAGATGCCGGACCTTGTCCAGTAGACGTTTGATTGCTTGTTCCTTCTTGACCATGTTGACGACAAGCTGAAGGGTATGGACCACACATGGGGTCCTCTCCAAGGTTCCATATCTGACAGAAAGTTTAACACAAAACAACAATTATTTTCATTAATCCTACAATAACTATTAATCTATACAATAGCACTTTATCACTACATGAAATTAATTAAACATATTTATTTCAGATTCTTTTTAGATTCAATACAGTGGGGAAAAAAAGTATTTAGTCAGCCACCAATTGTGCAAGTTCTCTCACTTAAAAAGATGAGAGAGGCCTGTAATTTTCAGGTACACTTCAACTATGACAGACAAAATGAGGAAAAAAAATCCAGAAAATCACATTGTAGGATTTTTTATGAATTTATTTGCAAATTATGGTGGAAAATAAGTATTTGGTCAATAACAAAAGTTTATCTCAATACTTTGTTATATACCCTTTGTTGGCAATGACAGAGGTCAAATGTTTTCTGTAAGTCTTCACAAGGTTTTCACACACTGTTGCTGGTATTTTGGCCCATTCCTCCATGCAGATCTCCTCTAGAGCAGTGATGTTTTGGGGCTGTCGCTGGGCAACACGGACTTTCAACTCCCTCCAAAGATTTTCTATGGGGTTGAGATCTGGAGACTGGCTAGGCCACTCCAGGACCTTGAAATGCTTCTTACGAAGCCACTCCTTCGTTGCCGGGCGGTGTGTTTGGGATCATTGTCATGCTGAAAGATCCAGCCACGTTTCATCTTCAATGCCCTTGCTGATGGAAGGAGGTTTTCACTCAAAATCTCACGATACATGGCCCCATTCATTCTTTCCTTTACACGGATCAGTCGTCCTGGTCCCTTTGCAGAAAAACAGCCCCAAAGCATGATGTTTCCACCCCCATGCTTCACAGTAGGTATGGTGTTCTTTGGATGCAACTCAGCATTCTTTGTCCTCCAAACACGACGAGTTGAGTTTTTACCAAAAAGTTATATTTTGGTTTCATCTGACATTCTCCCAATCCTCATCTGGATCATCCAAATGCTCTCTAGCAAACTTTAGACGGGCCTGAACATGTACTGGCTTAAGCAGGGGGACACGTCTGGCACTGCAGGATTTGAGTCCCTGGCGGCGTAGTGTGTTACTGATGGTAGGCTTTGTTACTTTGGTCCCAGCTCGCTGCAGGTCATTCACTAGGTCCCCCCGTGTGGTTCTGGGATTTTTGCTCACCGTTCTTGTGATCATTTTGACCCCACGGGGTGAGATCTTGCGTGGAGCCCCAGATCGAGGAAGATTATCAGTGGTCTTGTATGTCTTCCATTTCCTAATAATTTCTCCCACAGTTGATTTCTTCAAACCAAGCTGCTTACCTATTGCAGATTCAGTCTTCCCAACCTGGTGCAGTTCTAAAATTTGGTTTCTGGTGTCCTTTGACAGCTCTTTGGTCTTGGCCATAGTGGTGTTTGGAGTGTGACTGTATGAGGTTGTGGACAGGTGTCTTTTATACTGATAACAAGTTCAAACAGGTGCCATTAATACAGGTAATGAGTGGAGGACAGAGGAGCCTCTTAAAGAAGAAGTTACTGGTCTGTGCGAGCCAGAAATCTTGCTTGTTTGTATGTGACCAAATACTTATTTTCCACCATAATTTGCAAATAAATTCATAAAAAATCCTACAATGTGATTTCCTGGATTTTTTTTCCTCATTTTGTCTGTCATAGTTGAAGTGTACCTATGATGAAAATTACAGGCCTCTCTCATCTTTTTAAGTGAGAGAACTTGCACAATTGGTGGCTGACTAAATACTTTTTTCCCCCACTGTATCAAATATCTATTACAGTGAATAAGCTCTCTATAATAACAAACATCATTCACAGACTGACCTTCGTCTGCCTCTTCCTCTTCATCACTATCCTTGGAATCGTTCTCATCAGAACTGGTGTCCTCTTCTTCGACGCGAAATGCAGAAACCATGTTGCTTCCATTATCAGTTATTATCATGATAATTTTTCCGTTTGGGATCCCCCATTCTTCTGTGCACTCCTCCACAAGACTGACAATAGAATTAGCAGTGTGTGGGTGAACCATTTGCTTTAGGTTTAGTAGTATGTGTTCAGCTTTACTGTCCTGAACATTGAAATAGCAAGCACTGACAGCCAGGAAGGAGGCTGTGAGCCCCTTTTTAGTCCATATGTCAATGCCAATGGTTACTTTGCGGGCCATAGCCAGTCTGTTTTTGAATTTGACCTTTTCAGCTAGGTACATTTGGTCCACTAGATTTGTAATTTTGGTATTTTTTGGCACAGTCAGTCTTTTATCTATTTTCTCCATCATGTTGATGAATTCCTCATCTTCTACTGTCCGTGGAGGGTATAGCTATAGCCTCCTCTTTAATGCGTTGTTCCTGGGAGTCTGGTTTGTACTTGATGTGAGAAAAGAGTGCACCTGACATAGATGGCCTCTCCTCTTTCCTGGCTGGTTGCTTGACCACATCTGGAATCTATGGTAAGAATAAATACAATGAGGCCTCATTAAATGCAATAATATCAGGAACACAAGTGTTATAGTGGAAATAAATAACTTAATGAAAAACCTAAGATCAAAACTGTAGGTGGATATATATTTTTTTATATATTATGTAAATGACCAACTGAATGCAAGTTATACATGGTATTGCACACACCATTATTGATGATATTTGGAGCAATATTACATGTAATTGTTAAACTTGATTCCCTTACATATAAATTTGCTTTTATGCCTAATTACGTTCATTTTGATTATGATGTGATTGTGACAGGGGCGCGGGAAGAGGTTTCAGGTTGGGAGTGCAGAGTTTTTTCAGTCACCACTTTTGAATAAGAAACAATATCAAGACTATAAAACTTGTCAAAACTCCGCGAATCACAACAAGTGTATCAGTGAGAACACTCGTTTAAACAGCACATACACTCGAACTTGACTGCACATCACATTTTTGACTTTATTGATACTGCTTTTAATCGTAATGCAGCGGACCGGTCAACGGGACATAAATGAAGCCTTTAAAGAAAAGGGTTATTAGGCTGTCATGTACAATAAAAGAGCCTGCGCAGCGACAGGTAATAGAATTTAACACAAAAAGCCTGCCTTGTGCTAGACGGTGGACTTGCGCTCACGATTTTTTTTTTTTTTTAAGGCGTGTGGACGAATTCTTTCTACGCACACACCATTTTATGTAACACTCTGTGCGTATGTTTTTTTTTTTATTACTACATGGCTTGGTTAAATTCTAATGTAGAATGCGGTGGTCTGTTATTTCTTGATATATATATATAAGCATTCCTAGCAACATATGCTGGTGAGTACAGTACAACTCCGACAGGTCTGATTTCTTACCAACTTAACGTCATGATAGAAATGTAGTGGATATGTTACAATGCATATCAAGTTATTCATAGTCTGGTGGATTTGTATTTCTTGATAACAGACCGCTGCTAAGTATAACACACCGTTGCCATGAAAAACAGAACGTTGCCATGGACACACAGTATTCTAACCGTAGAGACGGAGCGCACTATTTTCTTTTTTCAAATTATTGATTTATTTGGTAGGTAGCCATGTAATAAGCGGGATCCGCTTCGCGTCGGGGTCCTAATCAGCCTGTCGGGGTTGTATTCTCTATAACAACCGCCTCGCTCTACATTATCCCTTACATAATTTAACATAAAAATAAAACTTTTGAAATAGCCAACTCAAAGTGTTTATTACAATTAAATGAATAAATGTTAATGAACAAACATGCATTTACAGCACTTTCAGCGCCCGTGTGATGTGAAGACCCACACATGCATGTGGCAAAATAACATACATTATGCAGGTTATATATATTTTATGTGCCAAAACACCATAGCTAACTTGTTGATTTACAGCGTAGATGCCTAAAATCAGCATTAACTTATGAGACGTTAATTTAGGTTAACTTACCTGAATGTGTGCGTGGTTAGCCTTTAGATGTCGTTTAAGGTTGCTGGTGTTTTTCCCTGTGTGTCATCAGTTATGATGACACATTCTGACTTTTTGTCAGTATCATTGTACTTCAAATGCGACCAAATATCGAGCCTCTTCCTTCGACCTAGCATGTCGTCGTCGCTCGTCACTCGTGTTCGCTGTGGGTGCTGTGTTCTGCAGTTTCGTGTTGCAGCCACAGGCTGGCAGCAACAGGAGTATGAAACCTGTACTTGAGCAACAGCGAACTCATTCGGAATATTTTAAAGGCGTAACAGCTGATGAAAAAGCAGAGACGATTGTAGACCGAAAATGAAGAGAGATTTTATCTTAGTTTTTATTTTATGCAAAACATTTTCGTCTCGTCTTTTTTCGTCAACAATAATGCATGTTAATTTAGTCTTAGTCAGCGTTTTTGAACAGGGGTGCAGTCTCGTCATCGTCTCGTCTTAGTCATGGAAAAAAAGGTTGTTGACGAACATATTTCGTCTCGTCTCGTCTGTCGAAATTAACACTACACCACACTCCCAGTCCTCTCAGCCTCCTCCCTGTAGGCTGTCTTGTCATTGTTGGTAGTCAAGCCTACTACTGTTGTGTCGTCTGCAAACTTGATGATTGAGTTAGAAGCGTGCTTGGCCACGCAGTCATGGGTGAACAGGGAGTACAGGAAGGGACTGAGCACGCACCCTTGTGGGGCCCCAGTGTTGAGGATCAGCGAAGTGGTGCTGTTTCCTACCTTCACCACCTGGGGCCGGCCCGTCAGGAAGTCCAGGACCCAGTTGCACAGGGCGGGGTTCAGTCCCAGGGCCTTGAGAATAATGATGAGCTTGGAGGGTACTATGTTGTTGAATGGTGAGCTATAGCCAATGAACAGCAGTCTTACATGTGTACTTACATGTGTATTCCTCTTGTCTAGATGGGATAGGGTAGTGTGATGGCGATTGCATCGTCTGTGGATCTATTGGGGCGGTAAGCAAATTGAAGTGGGTCTAGGGTGACAGGTAAGGTAGAGGTGATAGAGGGTGATATGATCCTTGACCAAGTGGTAAGCCTACCATTTGTAAAACTCCAAAAAACAACTCAGGACAGAAACAAAAAATTATTTGGTTCGTGCTTACTGGGGTGTAGCCCACCATGTTGGCCCAAATGGAATTTTATGAATGCCCATCCATGTGGTAGGCCCACCGTTTGTAAAACAGGCCATACAGTGAGGGAAAAAAGTATTTGATCCCCTGCTGATTTTGTACGTTGGCCCACTGACAAAGAAATTATCTGTCTACAATTTTAATGGTAGGTTTATTTGAACAGTGAGAGACAGAATAACAACAAAAAAATCCAGAAAAACACGTGAAAAATGTTATAAATTGATTTGCATTTTAATGAGGGAAATAAGTATTTGACCCCTCTGCAAAACATGACTTAGTACTTGGTGGCAAAACCCTTGTTGGCAATCACAGAGGTCAGACGTTTCTTGTAGTTGGCCACCAGGTTAGCACACATCTCAGGAGGGATTTTGTCCCACTCCTCTTTGCAGATCTTCTCCAAGTCATTAAGGTTTTGAGGCTGATGTTTGGCAACTCGAACCTTCAGCTCCCTCCACAGATTTTCTATGGGATTAAGGTCTGGAGACTGGCTAGGCCACTCCAGGACCTTAATGTGCATCTTCTTGAGCCACTCTGTTGTTGTCTTGGCCGTGTGTTTTGGGTCATTGTCATGCTGGAATACCCATCCACGACCCATTTTCAATGCCCTGGCTGAGGGGAGGTTCTCACCCAAGATTTGACGGTACATGGCCCTGTCCATCGTCCCTTTGATGCGGTGAAGTTGTCCTGTCCCCTTAGCAGAAAAACATCCCAAAGCATAATGTTTCCACCTCCATGTTTGATGGTGGGGATGGTGTTCTTGGGGTCATAGGCAGCATTCCTCCTCCTCCAAACACGGCGAGTTGAGTTGATGCCAAAGAGCTCCATTTTGGTCTCATCTGACCACAACACTTTCACCCAGTTGTCCTCTGAATCATTCAGATGTTCATTGGCAAACTTCAGACGGGCATGTTGATAGGTTTGAGAATATGTTTCTTTGCTACACAGGAATGTGTTTGAGCTAAGGCTGATAAATTGTGGAACAATACAGTGGATTGTGCAAACACCTGGTGTCTGGCTAAGGGGCTATGGTTAACCTTGGGAGATAACAGTATGTTGAGCTAAGAACACATGAATAGAAACATTTTGCAAACAAGCAGTTTCTAGGTTGAGACACAAAAAAAGGAGCTGAACTTTTGGCCTCAGTATCTAGGGGGTGAGCGCATAGATAATCTCCACAGCAACAACGCCTGAAAGCTGAAGCGCCTGGGGGCCGGGACCAGCCTGTGCGCCTACGATAGACTGGGCAAGTCTAAACCACGCCCAGTCTCTACTCTGACAGGCCAGCTCAGAAGCGGGAACTACTTCTGTCAGAGTATTAAAAGAAGAAATTGTAAGGTGTTGGCCAGTTCTCTGTTAACCCTGCGTGGTATTACATTGAATCCGTATATACGAAGATTGCATTTACCATTTATTGCTTGAGTGGATAAAAAGACTTAGAACTTACTTGGTGACTCTGTGTCACCTTTTGTCCTGATACCAGATTTGATTTTCGCAACTCTAACAATGTATATGTGCTTTCTTGAGCAGGGGGACCTTGCGGGCGCTGCAGGATTTTTGACCTTCACGGCGTAGTGTGTTACCAATTGTTTTCTTGGTGACTATGGTCCCAGCTGCCTTGAGATCATTGACAAGATCCTCCCGTGTAGTTCTGGGCTGATTCCTCACCGTTCTCATGATCATTGCAACTCCGTGAGGTGAGATCTTGCATGGAGCCCCAGGCCGAGGGAGATTGACAGTTATTTTGTGTTTCCTCCATTTGCGAATAATCGCACCAACTGTTGTCACCTTCTCACCAAGCTGCTTGGCGATGGTCTTGTAGCCCATTCCAGCCTTGTGTAGGTCTACAATATTGTCCCTGACATCCTTGGAGAGCTCTTTGGTCTTGGCCATGGTGGAGAGTTTGGAATCTGATTGATTGCTTCTGTGGACAGGTGTCTTTTATACAGGTAACAAGCTGAGATTAGGAGCACTCCCTTTAAGAGTGTGCTCTTAATCTCAGCTCGTTACCTGTATAAAAGACCCCTGGGAGCCAGAAATCTTTCTGATTGAGAGGGGGTCAAATACTTATTTCCCTCATTAAAATGCAAATCAATTTATAACATTTTTCACATGTTTTTCTGGATTTTTTTGTTGTTATTCTGTCTCTCACTGTTCAAATAAACCTACCATTAAAATTATAGACTGATCATTTCTTTGTCAGTGGGCAAACGTACAAAATCAGCAGGGGATCAAATACTTTTTTCCCTCACTGTATACAGTGTTCCTCACTGAGTTCCCTGAATTCCTATCGGACCTTGTAGTCATGGCAGATAATATTCACATTTTTGGTGACTTTAATATTCACATGGAAAAGGCTTTCGGAGCCATCATCGACTCAGTGGGTTTTGTCCAAGATGTCTACGGACCTATTCACTGCCACAGTCATACCGTGGACCTAGTTTTGTCCCATGGAATAAATATTGTGGATCTAAACGTTCTTCCATATAATCCTGAACTATCGAACCACCATCTTATTACGTTTGCAATCGCAACAAATAATCTGCTTAGACCTCAACCAAGGATCATTAAAAGCATTCTATAAGTTATTGGACAACCCAAAGATTCCTAAATTCCCTACCAGATTCCCTCCACCTACCCAAGGACGTCAGAGTACAAAAATCTGTTAACCACCTAACTGAGGAACTACATTTAACCTTGCGTAATACCCTAGATGCAGTCACACTTAGGGCTGTTGCGGTGACCATAGTCATGAAAGAAGTCAATTTCCACATGACCGTTTAGTCACAATAATTAGGTTTCTCCAAGCTCTGATGCTGCTGCTGGTCATTAGTAGCCTACCAAACGTGCTAACTGCCTGGTACTGTCCCTCTAATATCAATGGGAATGTCTTCGAAAAAATCAAATCAAACCCTTTGAGAGCCCATGAGCTCATGTTGCGCAACATTTCTATAGGCTATGAAATTGTGGGAGAAAACAGAGTGATGGCTGCTAATAAAAAGAGGAGCTTTCTATAGGCTAGGCCTACTATATTTATTTCTCAACTTTCCTAATATTAAGCACATTGCTTATATTTACAACAGGAGTATAGCCTACCTGGCTGGCATGAAAATAAACCACGGGGAAAAGCGTCCTCCATTTGCTATTTAAGTGCATAGATGACATGTATTTTTTCCCGCTGCCCCTGTTTCGATACAGGTGCATGATAATGATCCATTCTAAATCAAAACAAATTTCTCACACATATTATTTAGTATATTGTTAGGATCCTCAGAGAGCCCCAGAGGGCTCTCTATGGCCAGGAGTTCCACATATTTAATAGTGAAACATACAACAAAGAAGCAACGAATCGACAAACGTAGTGCTCACACTCACTAACCAAAACAATATCCCACAACGCAGGTGGGAAACAGAACAAACTAAGTATGATCCCCAATTAGAGGTAACGAATAACAACTGCCTCTAATTGGGAATCATACACAACCCAAACAAAGAAATAGAACAACTAGAACAAAAACCCCCTAGTCACGTCCTGACCTAAATCACCATAGAGAACCCAGAGGGCTCTCTATGGCCAGGATGGGACAGTAGCCCCCCCCCCCCAAGGTGCGGACTGGACGCCGAGCAGCTGAAGGCTCCGGCCTAGGAGCAGGACTGGACGCCGTGCCTGGACTGGGCACCGGTGCAGATGAATGCTCCGGCCTTGGAGCAGGAGTGGACGCCGTGCCTGGACTGGGCACCGGCGCAGAGGAAGGTTCCGGCCTTGGAGCTGGACTGAACGCCATGCCTGGACTGGGCACCGGCGCAGAGGAGGGCTCCGGCCCTGGCACCGGTCTGGGAAGGCGCACTGGAGGCCTGGTGCATGGAGCCGGCACAGGTTGCACCGGACTGGTGACACGCTCTTCAGGGCGAGTGCGGGGAGCCGGCACAGGACGTACCGGGCTGGGAAAGCGCACTGGAAGCCTGGTGCGTGGAGCCGGCACAGGTTGCACTGGACTGGTGACACGCACTTCAGGGCAAGTGCATTTCAAGCGACTTTCAAGCGACAGCCTGCGCAAAAAACAAAGCAGAGCTCATGCATTTCAAGCAACTTTTTTCAAATCATCATTAGAGTTGCATCATGCAGCCTTACAATGTATTCAAAATCAAAACATATAGCCCAGTGTTTGTAGAACAATTACATTAATACCTCTAAATAAAGCATATTGGAGTACATATTTCTTTATGAACTGCTCAACACAGAATAGCCGCATGTTCGCACTGCCTCAAATCATTTGGAGAAAACATTGTATTCTTCAAACTAGCAAATCTTGTCTGCTAAATGAACTAGTGTAGCCCACATCCATTTGGCATAGCCACATCAGGACCTAACAGAAGGACAATTATTTTCTTCTAAAATAGTCTACAGTTTCTTCATCTGATCTGTCTAAAATGAATCATGGATTTATTATTAAGGTGTAGGCTATATTACTTGGATTTATTAGACTGTAGATGTTCCAAAGGGCTGCATCAGTGGCTTGTAAGCTATGTGTGGAAGACAGGAGATGCTAAATGTGTTTATGTTAATTAACGGTCAATTACCTTGAGACCGACAGTTATTTACTTTACAATCACCGGCTGACGAAATTTCATGAAAATAGTCATAGCCTCTAAACCTTCAAGATGCATACTAGACCCTATACCAACTAAACTACTAAAAGAGCTGCTTCCTGTGCTTGGCCCTCCTATGTTGAACGTATGATGATGATATGATGCAGAAAAGCTAATCCATGCTTTTGTCACTTCTAAATTAGATGACTGCAATGGTCTACATTCAGTGAAGAGGTGGCTCCGGAATGCTGGCCTTCTAGGCAGAGTTGCAAAGAAAAAGGCATATCTCAGACTGGCCAATAAAAAGAAAAGATTAAGATGGGTAAATGAACACAGACACTGGACAGAGCATCCCAGAGTCGCCACTTCACTGTTGACATTGAGACTGGTGTTTTGCTGGTACTATTCAATGAAGATGCCAGTTGAGGACTTGTGAGGCGTCTGTTTCTCAAACTAGACACTCTAATGTACTTGTCCTCTTGCTCAGTTATCTCTTTCTATTCTGGTTAGAGCCAGTGTGCGCTGTTCTGTGAAGGGAGTAGTACATATGCGTTGTACGAGATCTTCAGTTTCTTGGCAATTTCTCACATGGAATAGCCTTAATTTCTCAGAACAAGAATAGACTGACGAGTTTCAGAAGCAAGGTCTTTGTTTCTAGCCATTTTGAGCCTGTAATCGAACCCACAAATGCTGATGCTCCAGATACTCAATTAGTCTAAAGAAGGCCAGTTTTATTGCTTCTTTAATCAGAACAACAGTTTTCAGCTGTGCTAACATAATTGCCAAAGGGTTTTCTAATGATCAATTAGCCTTTTGAAATTATAAACTTGGATTAGCTAACACAACGCGCCATTGGAACACAGGAGTGATGATTGCTGACAATGGGCCTCTGTACGCCTATGTAGAAATTCCATAAGAAATCAGCCATTTCCAGCTACTATAGTAATTTACAACATAAAAAATGTCTACACTGTATTTCTGATCAATTTGATGTTATTTTAAATGGAGAAAACTTTTGAACGGTAGTGTATGTTTTAGGAATATAAATGGAACTTTCAACATTCATTTCTACTTATTTTGATAAAAACTGCTGAATGTGTCCAAAAACGTGATGTGACTTATTTATTTTGATGATCTACCAGAAATCATGAAAACAGGGTTGACTTGCTTATAATAAGGCACATATATTTACCAATAACAAACAAGAAAATGTCTCATCTGCTTCAACAATACAGTGACTCAAAAACAACATACACATGGTACAACTTACTGTAACGTGGTTAGTTATGTTTCCACAAATGTGTATTTAATGTTTATCTATTCTAATTGGTTGGTTCAAGTCAGATGTCAATAAGGTGTAATGTCATTGGCTATGCTTGCAGATAGGGGGAGATCGTGAAGTTAAATTCTTCCCAGTCTGATATTGACATGCAAGCGGTAGGTCACGTTCGGAAATACTGTAATCTATTTATGAGTTCACTATGTACATTTCTTGATGTGTATATATACTGAAAGTGTACAGTACCCGTTAGATATTAGGGGCTTCCAGTGATGTGCTTTGTATGTACAGTTCCTTCAGAAAGTATTCACACCCCTTGACTTTTACCATATTTTGTTGTGTTACAGCCTGAATTTTAAATGGATTAAATGTAGAGGTTTTTGTAACTGGCCTACGCACAATACCCCATAATGTCAAAGTGGAATTATGATTTTAGATTTTCTTTCAAATCTATAAAAAATGAGAGGCTGAAATTTCTTAAGTCAATAAGTATTCAACCCCTTTGTTAAGCCTAAATAAGTTCCTGGAGTAAAAATGTGCTTAACAAGTCATATAATAAGTTACATGGACTCACTGTGTGCAATAATAGTGTTTAACATGATTTATGAATGACTACCTCTTCCTTGTACCCCACACATACAATTATCTATAAGGTCCCTCGGTCAAGCAGTGAATTTTAAAACACAGATTCAATAACAAAGACCATGGAAGTTTTCCAATGCCTCGCAAATAAGGGCATGTATTGGTAAATGGGTACAAATACAAAAAGCAGACACTGAATATTATTTTGAGCATGGGGAAGTAACTAATTACACTTTGGATGGTGTATCAATACACCCAGTCACTACAAACATACAGGTGTCCTTCCTAACTAAGTTGCCGGAGAGGAGGGAAACCGTTCAGGGATTTCACCATGAGGCCAATGGTGACTTTAATACAGTTACAGAGTTTAATGGCTGTGATAGGAGAAAACTGAGGATGGATCAACAATATTGTAGTTACTCCACAATACTAACCTAATTGACAGTGTGAAAAAAGGAAGCCTGTACAGAATAAAAATATTCCAAAAACATGCATCCTGTTTGCAACAAGGCACTAAAGTAACACTGCAAAAAATGTGGCAAAGCAATTAACTTTTTGTCCTGAATACAAAGTGTTATGTTTGGGGCAAATCCAATACAACAGCACAGGCAAAATCCTAGAGGAAGACCTGGTTCAGTCTACTTTTCACCAGACACTGGGAGATGAATTCACCTTTCAGTCGGAGAATAACCTAAAACACAAGGCCAAATCTACACTGGAGTTGCTTACCAAGAAGACAGTGAATGTTCCTGAGAGGTAGAGGTACAGTTTTGACTTAAATCTACTTGAAAATATATGGCAAGACCTGAAATGGTTGTTTCAACCATAATTTGGAAAAGAGTAATGGGCAAATGCTGCACAATTCAGGTGTGGAAAGCTCTTCGAGGCTTAAGTCGTTCGCATGCTTCCCAGCTGAAACAGTTCGGTAGAGTTCGTGCATACAGTATATTATGACGACATTTTGTGATGTTCTTGATCGTTTTGGACTTCGGTAAGCTTTTTTTGTTTGTTCGGGCACATTACATTTTTTCTGGAGGCAAGCCAAAGTTCGGGGCCGAAGTCTACGTCCCTTTGTTGATGAAAGGTCAACAGTAGGGATTATTCAATAGTCTTTGTTGTCAATCAATGAGGGATGGATGACTCCTTTTCATGCACGTTTTTTCATTGAAAAATACTGCACCAAACATCTTAGATGTAAAATTACATGACTAAGAGCTCTTCAGCAAAACAGTCTAAATTAATGACAGATTTTCCTGAGTTAGCTTAGATTAATTCGGACTATTTTGAGGAAGTGTATACTGGCTATGGTGTCTCAAAATGGACAAACAGTACTATCGGCGCTTCTTTTCTTGTTTTTCAAGCGAAGCTCTGTGTGAGAACACTCATTCCATTTTGCTAGATGAGTTCAGCTAGGCGCCAGCTAAACTGTAGCATGTTGACGCCTTTACCCAGAAAGACTCACAGCTGTAATTTCTGCCGAAGGTGCTTCTACAAAGTATTGTTGACTCAAGTCTATGAATACAAATGTAAATCAGTCATCTGTATTTCATTTTCAAGAACATTTCTAAAAACATGTTTTCACTTTGTCATCATGGGGTATTGTGTGTAGATGGATGAGAAGAAAAAATAAAACTACAGATCAAGCGAATAAACTACAGATCACCTGGGACCATTGGCTGGCCTTCTTTTCTTTATTACACAATGCAGGAGAGCTTAAAGAACACATCTGTTACATTAGCTAGCTAGTCAGCTAACAGCCAAAATGTGGTTGGCTGACAGTAGTTGCTCAGCTAGCATAAAAACGAGTGCATAAAATGCTGTACAATGACGAAAAATATGACAAAAACATTGACAACTTCATCAGGAAACATAAGGAAACAAAAACTACTCACAGTTCTTGCATTCATGCACAGTGAGGGATAAAATAGTTTAATAATGTTATTAAAAATGAGATTCTCTGCACAGCCACATGTGGTGAGCTGAATTTAGGATTTCTTCTTCTTCTACGATATCATGGTGGTCTGCAAATAAATGTTTAAAGTGCAATCTATTAAACTTTATCCATACCATGCTGAAATAATCCACCTTTAGGATTATTCAGCATGTCAACAACCATTTCGACAGTAACATCTGTTGCCACCAATAACTATTTTGCCTTATCCACTATAACCTTCAATCTGGCATTTCTGCTTTCCACAACCCGAGTCGTGTTGATAACCTTGCCAATGAAAGCTATGAAGTTAACTTTATTCACTATCAAAGTGTCCTTTGACACAGCACATTCATGATCGCAAGATTTCTGAACAGGTCTCAGAACCATGCCAAGACCAACAGACGCACCAGCCCTGACAGTAGATCCACTTAGTACAAGAGCAGCCATGGAAGCTCCTTCAGTCCGCACTGTAGTTCCACCAATCTGTTTTACAGCCTCTGCATATGATACATCATGACCGATTCTATATCTCTGAGCCTCTCTAGTTTCTCTCTGCACCTGGCATCCATCAAATGTTCCCCCCCACAATTACAATACTTAACCTTCACATTGCTCCCACTATCACCAGAATCATGTTCCCCTCCACACTTGGCACATGTTTTCTTTCCTTTACACTGAAACTAAGGAATCCTATCTGTACTTTTCCAGGCATAACTTTCTCAAACCTCAGCTTTCACTTCTTTGATCCTCTTTTCTACTGATCAACCTTTTGGCCTCAATCACTCTGCCTCCCTTCACATTTTTTTAAAGATAGTCTATGGATAAAGATATTGGGTCCCCAGTGATGACTCCCTTCAACCTAGCATAAGCACCAGGGTCATGGCTTTTAATCTTCTTCCCATTAAGCTTTTCCATTTGCAGAATCTTCCCTTACTGATCCTGTCTACCAGCAATCTACCTTTTCCAATGAACCGGGCTAGTTTGACTTCACCTATCTCTTTCTCTACAGCATTGGTTGGTTGGGATAGGGTGTAAATGAGGCCCTGTGGTCTCATCAAACACCATCACCCCTTTCCACTCTGACACATTATTACTCTCGCTTCCTACCTTGGCGCTCTTCATGCTTTCTTTACTAGACTCCACTGCTTTCAGTATCATGATCTCTCTTCTTACTATGTCTTTCCACTACTAATGAACTTGGGCGTTAGGCCAAAGATTATGGATATACTGACAAGATACTTGTCTCTCCGTCCTAACAATGGGAGTCGTTGTCCACAAAGCGGCACGGCAGGCTGTCTAGCACCCACCTATCCTTGCTTTGGATTGTTGGATACATCTCATTATTTTAATACTTTTTTGAATATTCAATTAGGGTTGTTGACATCATCGGCCTGTATTCAATGGAGAGAGACACTATGCTACTAGCCTCGTGCCATGATTATGCATAGCCATCTCGAGACAACTCTGATATAGTGTTTTTTCTCAAAGTTGCGGTGATATCACATGTCCTACTTATATCAGTACACTCGTAGCAACCTAAGCATGACAAAACTTTGATTCAATCAAATAAACCTCACGTAGCAAATAAGCCATTACCTGTTTTATTGAACAAATTCGACACTCATTGACCTCCATACAAAAACTGCTTGCTTGGTGGGTGGAAAAACGGTAAAAACACGCCACCTGCTGGAGGGACAGAGCTGGTGTGGTTACACAGATCTGCGGTTGTGAGGCCGGTTGCATTTTAGAGTGGCCTTTTATTGTTCCCAGCACAAGGTGCACCTGTGTAATGATCATGCTTTTAGTCAGTTGTTTAATCAGGTGGATGGGTTATCTTGGCAAAGGAGAAATGCTCACTAACAGGAATGTAAACAAATTTGTGCACAAAATTGGAGAGAAATAATGCTTTTTGTCCATATGAAACATTTCTGGGATTTTTTATTTCAGCTCATTAAACACTTTACATGTGGCATTTATATTTTTTTTCAATATAGAACTGTTGTTGAAAATGTTGTAATTAATGGTGTTGTGTTGTGCTGTAACTAATCACAACAAACTATCATTTAATGGGTTCAATTAAGAAAAAAAGTTTCTGATTGGGGTGACAAAATCCTACAGTACAAATCTATAAGATCCAATCAGATTACTTTTGATTTCCAATAGGAAAAAAGTTGTCCAATAGAATTCTGATATAGGTTACACAAAAGCTTATTGGATTGCGAGAATCATATAGGGTCCAATAGGATTACTTTTGATTCCCAATAGGAAAAAAGTTGTCCAATAGAATTCTGATACAGGTTACACAAAAGCCTATATTTTTTATTTAACTAGGCAAGTCAGTTAAGAACAAATTCTTATTTACAATGAAACGGCCTACCGGGGAACAGGGGCAGAACGACAGTTCAGTTTTTACTTTGTCAGGTCCGGGATTCGATCTAGAAACCTTTAAAGGTTACTGGCGAAAAGCTCTAACTACTAGGCTACCTGCCGCCCCATCATTTACAATGACGACCTACACCGGCCAAACCAGGACAATGCTGGGCCAATTGTGCGCCGTCCTATAGGACTGCGAGAACCCTACAGGATCCAGTATGATAACTTTTTTATTTCCAATAGGAAAAAAGTTATCATATTTGGAAAAAATCACTAATAATCATATGGGAATTTTGTACGAGGGAATGCACCCAAATGTTGCATATATTGTGTCTTTCTTAGCTTGTGATGTCAGAGGGTGAGGGTAATAAGTGGACTATTACTTTATGCATATGCCACGCTATATGAAACAGCTGTTTTGATAGTTTGGCGCCGACGTTGTTAATTCATTTAGTGATGCCGATGTTTCATAACTGTGTATATAGTCATGTCTCTTTAAATCCACCTCGAAAAATTCGTCGCGCCATGATCACATCAGGCAGTTGTCCAATCAAACGAAAGATGCAAGCCCTTTCGTGACAAGGAAGTATCTTTCCATTGGATGTGTGCAATTACGTAGTTGGTTCTTTAAACAGGGAGTTGCAGATTGGTTACCCGAGTACCTATAGTTTGATGACATTTTACCCATGATCAAGTCGCTTGGTATAGTGGACAACTGCGTCAGGTATGTAACTCTACAGTATGATTACAATACATCTTGTTTATGTATGTAGCTAACATTTACAAATCAGCGATGAAGTTGTTCGTTTAGATGCGTTGTGGGACATTACATTGGGATATGCCATGGGCGCAAATGCATGATGTAGAATGGGGATTAATGGCAGTTTAGTTATGATCTTTTTTTTAGGTTGATATAGCTACAACGTGTGAGCACATATTAGACGAATGTCACTTATCTGAATCATGTTCACGTATTATGAGGTGATATGTTTTGAATTGACTTGTTTAATTTGGGATAGCCTACAATGCTCTGTCTGTCTATAAAGTAATGAACACAATGCAACTTGTTTATTTTGTTTGAGGCCAAATATGGTAGTGTGCTAAGTGGGTACATGGGGCCTTTATTGATACACTTGTAAAAGTATGTAGACTAATTAATTAACACTAATGCATTCTATTGGATTGAGATGTCGAACCTACTTGGGAATGTATTTGTAATTTGTAGTAAGTTTCCTAGATCCTACATAGCCCAAGATGTACTCTTAAGGAGCCTACTGTTAGTCCTTAAGGTCCAAGGACCTTTTGTTATTTTAGACTGGCTCTGGCAGCCAACACAGCCTAAGAACTGCAGAAAACTGGAAGGAAAGGCGGCCAAAGGAGGAATTGGCTTTGGGGGTGACCAGTGAGATATACCGGCTGGAGCGCGTGCTACGGGTGGGTGTTGCTATGGTGACCAGTGAGCTGAGATAAGGCAGGGCTTTACCTAGCAAAGACTTGTAGATGACCTGGAGCCAGTGGGTTTGGCGACAAGTATGAAGCGAGGGCCAGCCAACGAGAGCGTACAGGTCGCAGTGGTGGGTAGTATATGGGGATTTGGTGAAAAAGCAAATGGCACTGTGATAGACTGCATCCAATTTGTTGAGTAGAGCGTTGGAGGCTATTTTATAAATGACATCGCCGAAGTCGAGGATCGGTAGGATGGTCAGTTTTACGAGGGTATGTTTGGCAGCATGAGTGAAGGTTGCTTTGTTGCGAAATAGGAAGACGATTCTAGATGTAATTTTGGATTGGAGATATTTAATGTGAGTCTGGAAGGAGAGTCTAACCAGACACCTAGGTATTTGTAGTTGTCCACATATATGAAGAATACAATTGAACATAGCTGAATAAAATAGAAAGGATATTTTCTCCAAACGATTTGAGGGAGTGTGCACTTGCGGCTATTCTGTGTTGAGCGGTTAACAAAGAAACCGGTACTACTATATGCTTAATTTAGAGTTATGTATGTAACATTAGTTGCGATACAAATGTTAAGCTTTATGTTTTGATTTTTAATACATTGTAAGGCTGCATGATGAAACTCTAATGATGATTTGTCAGTTAGCAAGTTTGGTAGGCTACTAGTGACCAGAAACAGCAGCGGTTCAAACTGTAGAACCCAGTTCCTACGTTTGAATATAAAAAATTATTTTATCAAACAAAACTATGCTACATTTTGTCTCTGGGACCCTCAGGATGACAAATCAGAGCAAGAATACTGAATGTAAGTACATTATTTACCTTCAGAGGTGAATGTATCAAACCAGTTGCCGTGATAAAGGTTTGTTGTTGTGCACTCTCCTCAAACAATAGCACGGTATTTTTTCACTGTAATAGCTACTGTAAATTGGACAGTGCAGTTTATTAACAAGAATTGTAAGATTTCTGCACATACTGTATAAGACGTGCATATGTCCTGGAAAGTTAGCTGTGACTTACGTCATTCTAGTCACATTAGGGCACGTTAGCAACAACCTTCCCAATATAGGGACACCGATCACGTAGAGGTTTTTAACATAACTCCCCCGTACAGAAGACGCCTTCGTCCAATGACATTTATGTGTAGTGTAATGGAACTGAGAATCATGATCAATGGCTAGATCCGACACTTCTCTATATGTTTTACTGTTCCTCCAACCTTGAAGAAATGTCTGGAATAAACTACCAAATTAGATCCTTGGTTTTCCAAAAAATTCAAGGTGATTGCATGTATCTTCTGACCGAACATATGGGATATGCATGCTATCATCTTTCTTAAATACCAAGGATCTACAATGACTAGCCTGTACCCAAATAAGAGTTCCCATCCTGGAAAACCTTTGGTAGTGCCGGGACACTGAAAAGATTGCCTAGTGAAAGACTACAGTAATTTTCCCCTAGGTATTCTCAAATGTCACTGCTTTTAAAAGCACTATCGGTAGCATTCTCCAAAAAACACCTACATTACTAGGCCTGCCTCCCATTTATCATACTGTTATTTACTGTATGTTATCTGAGTTCTAGTAACAAATAGGGCTGGGCGATATGGCCAAAATATATGGTATTTTTCAAATTTTTGACGGTGTGACGTATTTGACAGTATTTTATGTTTTTGATTAATAAAAGTTCAAAATTAGCTTTATGAGTAGTGCGTGACCCTAGGGTGGCAACACATATATTCTAAATTATTTCAATGGGTCTTTCTCCATTCGGATTGTTTTATACTTGGGGCAGCAGGTAGCCTAGTGGTTAGAGCATTGGGCCAGTAACCGAAAGGTTGCTGGATCGAATCCCCGAGCTGACAAGGTAAATAACTGTCGTTCTGCCCCTGAACAAGGCAGTTAACCCACTGTTCCCCGGTAGGCCGTCATTGTAAATAAGAATTTGTTCGTAACTGACTTGCCTAGTTAAATGAAGGTAAAATGAAATACTGTTCAATTCAACTTCAACCTGCATTTCCTGCACTCATTTGAGATCAGTTCCACACTGCCACGATATGGGCAAAAATACTAGGCCTTAATTTTAACCAAATGTTGCAAATGCAATTTAGATCAAAACACTTGGGTGAGCTTTTGGAATTATAGAAATAGAATGTTTATTATAATTTATTATCATTATAATACTTAGAATATAAATAATAGTGGGCACTGAGTACAGTGTTGTTTGACATGACAACAAAATAAAAATTCCATGGACGAGTTATTGTGACAGGGTAGGAACCAAAGTGATGTTCCGTGTAAATCTTTATTCATATAGCCAACATATTCATGCTTCGCCTATTCCTCTTTGATTTAGAAGACAAATGCGCTCCCTGAGTGACAGGGGGTGGGACTAGGTCTGTGTGGAAAGCGCCGTGGAGAGAGAGCGGAGAGGGATGACTCAAGTAGCGGAGTAAACTATAAAAATGGACGTTACACACGGCGTATCACATTTAACAAACCAAACATTCAAAAAACGTTATAGAAGGTAAAGTAAAATCCCAAACCGGTCCGTGCATCAATACCGGTATATAGTAAAATACGGTATACCGCCCAGCCCTAGTAACACACTACTGTATCTGTATGATGAAAATATGATTGATATAGCCTATAGATCTAACATTGACTAGTTGACTACCCACCCTGTCCATAAGCCATGTCCAGTTTACATGTGATGTCACTCTCAAGAAGTCAATTCTACCCACAAATCATGCTACATCTGCGGATTCGCATGCTACATCTGCGAACTCTGTGTCTGAGCCTTCTCTGCGTCTGAGCCTTCTCTGTGGTTTCGAGAAGTGAGAAATGATTTGTCACTTGTGATTTGTGGGTAGGATAGGCTACTTGAGAGGAGGAGTCTAGAAGGCTATGCTCAAAGCCATTACTTATCAACTTGGCAGATTCAGACATGGATCTTGTGCTGAATGTCGCCGACCACTATGTCCTCACCCCCTACGTGTACCCGTCGTCGTGGCCTGAAGACGGGGCGCTGCGCCAGATCATCAGCCTGTTGGTAGTCACCAACCTGGGAGCCGCAGTCCTCTACCTGGGCCTGGGGTGGCTGAGCTACCACTTCATCTTTGACCACAACCTCATGAAACATCCACAGTTTCTAAAGGTATGTCCTTTTTATAATACTCAATACTTGTAGCCTGGTCCCAGATCTTGTTAAACATCACAACACCTGTAGGACACCTGTAGGCAAGAGAACACAAAAGGATGTGGGACCAGGCCACAATATAGTTGTATGCAGTTGAACTGCGACAAACTATATATTTTGAATAGCATCCAGGAATGTTTATTGACATACTGTAAGGTTAGGCTACTACTTGAGTTGGCATTTGCTTCTTGGTTACTATACTATTTTTTTTTGTTTATCTTTACTTTCTTTGTTTAGAAAGTTCATACTATTATCACATATGACCGCCAAGCCCTTCTAGACATCAGATCGACAGTTACTAACCTCGCTTTCGACTTCAAATCCGAAATTCAATTCCGACTCAGCTGTTCCCTTGTTCATACCGGACCCCATTCCATTCTTTCATAGGCTACCAAAACGCCTCCGGCGTATACGCGGTAGAAAAGCCGACATCCTATTGAGACGAAAATAAGATCGACCGGCACTCCCCTTCGTTCTATTGTCCAGTCACTCGAGAATAAGATGGATGAGCTTCGTTCAAGAGTCTCCTATCAGAGAGACTTGAAAAGCTGCAATATTATATGCCATGAAGAGACGTGGCTGGATGACTATGTACGTAGAACTCAGTGGTTTCTCCATGCAGTGGCACGATCGAACGAAGGTAGCCTTGGGCAAGGGGGGAGGGGTGTGCCTCTTCACAAACAACTGGTGCATTACTTCCAATGTGAAGCAAATCTCAAGCTTTTGCTTACCTGATTATAAATTACATCACGGTGAGTTGGAGACCCTTTTATGTACCAATAGTTCTCATCCGTAATTATCACGGTTGTTTTACATCCCTCCACAAACCAACGCCACTTTGGCACTCAAAAAACTATGGGGCCATAAACAAACAAGAAACCGGTTACCTAGATAAACTGTTTCTGGTGAGCGGAGACTTAAACTAGGGGTGCTAAAACTCTAGACACTAGGGGTGCTAAAACTCTAGACAAATGTTATTCTACCCTCCCTTGTCCTCCCTTCGACAAATCTGACCACGACTCTATTCTCCTGCTTCCCGTTTACAAACAAAAGCTTAAACAGGAAGTACCGGTGGCACACTCAATACAGAAGTGGTCCGATGAAGAAGACGCAAGGTTACAGGACTGTTTTGCTAGTACAGACTGGGATACGTTCCGGGATTCATCCAATGGCATTGAGGAGTTTACCACAGGCTTCCTCAATAAGTGCATAGACGAAATCGTCCCCACAGTGACAATACGAATGTATCCAAAAACCATGGATTACGCGCTGGGCAAAAGGATTGAGCTACCGCTTACAAGGAACGGGACATGAACGCTGTCGTGTAGAGTAGGCCAGAAGGCTAAACTGAAAAACCTAACCTCAATCAAATAAAATGGCGGAGCCGCAAAAGTACTTCTGTGCAAGGGTGTTTATTTACATAGTGATTCCAGAAGAACAGAACTGCCACCAAAAGTATACATTATGGGGACAGCTAAAACAGTGCTGTCTCATCAACAGCTCAATCACCCCCTTTTTGAACTGCAATAGAGGCTCCTTTTGTAGAGGAAGCCCCTCCCATCAGAACATAACAAACTCATTCATTAATTAAGCCATTACCAACATCAAAGCCTACATTTTCCACTCAGCTAAACATATCATGAATTATATTCATTGAACATTTGCAATCGGTTTATCATAATACAATATAGCACAATATAACACATTTACATAATCCCATCAATACTAACATGGTGTCTTCCAATACGCCCATTCACATGAACGCGCCATTCGGGACAGGCACTACAAAGCCAGCCCAATTGCCATAGCTCAGGTCCTTATTTCAACATACCCGGATGCTATAGAGCTAGAGAGCGAGAACAGAAACAAACAAACAGCGCACTCATCATTCAATCAATCCCATTTATTTATGAAGCCCTTCTTACATCAGCTGATGTCACAAAGTGCTGTACAGAAATCCAGCCTAAAACCCCAAACAGCGAGCAATGCAAGTGTAGAAGCACGGTGGCTAGGAAAAACTCCCTAGAAAGGCCAGAACCTAGGAAGAAACCTAGAGAGGAACCAGGCTATGAGGGGTGGCCAGTCCTCTTCTGGCTGTGCCAGGTGGAGATTATAACAGAACATGGCCAAGATATTCAAATGTTCATAGATGACCAGCAGGTTCAAATAATAATAATCACAGTGGTTGTAGAGGGTGCAACAGGTCCGCACCTCAGCAGTAAATGTCAGTTGGCTTTTCATAGCTGATCATTCAGAGTATCTCTACCGCTCCTGCTGTCTCTAGAGAGTTGACAGGGACAGGTAGCACGTCCGGTGAACAGGTCAGGGTTCCATAGCCGCAGGCAGAACAGTTGAAACTGGAGCAGCAGCACGACCAGGTGGACTAGGGACAGCAAGGAGTCATCAGGCCAGGTAGTCCTGAGGCATGGTCCTAGGGCTCAGGTCCTCTGAGAGAGAGAGAGGAAGGAGAGAAAGAAGGAGAGAATTAGAGAGAGCATACTTAAATTCACACACAACACCAGATAAGACAGGAGAAATACTCCAGATATAACAGACTGACCCTATCCCCCCAACACAAACTATTGCAGCATAAATACTGGAGGCTGATACAGGAAGGGTCGGGAGACACTGTGGCCCACATAACATTGATAAGTACAGTAAACGTCACTTCAATTAAACATGAAAGCTTGTCTGCGTATTCCTTATACCATACTGTTACTGACGGGAGATAAGAATGTGTGTAATGTATGAACTGAGATCGCTAAGTTAACTTGTGTGTCGACCCACATTGCTAACATAGCTGAAAACGGAGCAGGGAATGTGAGATGAGTGAGTTTGGGTGTGTTAGCTTACCCAATTCTGCCCGCAGCCAGTGATGGACTTCTCCAAGAAATGCGAAAGGACAATATAGGAGGAAGGTGGAATCCTGTTACACCGGCTCTGACGCTTGTCGTATGTTGCAGGGCTTGCAGACGTTAACAGATATAAAAAGGGAAACCCAGCCGTGAGATACCCAGTGATGATTCTCAAACGAGCAAAATGCCTTTTATGCTGGCTTCAAGGAATAATACAACACTGAGTCTTGAGTGGAAAGCCCCTGTTTATCTCGCTCTCCGTGGCCGATATGAGTAAAACTTTTAAAAAGGTTAACAATCGCAAGGACGCCGGGCCAGACTAAATACCAGGGCGCGTTCTCAAAGCATGTGTAGACCAGCTGGACAGTGTCTTCACGATTATTTTCAATCTCTCCCTGTCCCATTCTGTAATACCAACATGCTTCAAACTGACCACCATTGGTCCTCTTCCCGAGAACAAGGTAACCTGCATAAATTGCTATCGCCCTGTAGCACTCACATCTGTAATTATGAAGTGCTTTAAAAGGCTGGCCATGACCCATATCAACAACATTTGTATTTATTAGGGATCCCCATACTCTTCGAGGTCCAAACACATTAAGACACTTACATTACACATAAAACAAAATATATTTAAAAAAATATAACAAATTACTTATAATTAATCATACAACAATATTACAATGTACGTGTGTGTAGAGTGCGTGTGCTAGCGCCCATGTGCGTATGCTCGTCTGTACGTGTGTATCTTCACAGTCCCCGCAGTTCCATAACATGCTGACAAGAATCCAAAGTGGTCAAAAGCCATCCACGGAGCCTCTCCCTCAACGTCAGTAAGACGAAGTAGGTGATCGTAGACCACAGAAGAAAGAGGGGAGAGCAAACCCCCATCCACATCAACGGGGCTGTGGTGGAGCTGGTCGAAAGCCAAGAGTGTGCAAAGCTGTCATCAAGGCAAAGGGTGGCTACTTTGAATAATCTCAAATATAAAATATATTTTGATTTGTTTAACACTTTTTTGGTTACTAAATGGATTCCATATGTGTTATTTAATAGTTGATGTTTTCACAATGATTCTACAATATAGTAAAAATAAAGAACCTGGAATGAGTAGATGTGTCAACTTTTGACTGGTACTGTAAATATATAATCTCAGCAATGTCCCTTTTTCTGGACCCTGTCTTTCAAAGATAATTCGTAAAAATCCAAATAACTTCACAGATCTTCATTGTAAAGGGTTTAAACACTTTCCCATGCTTGTTCAATGAACCATAAACAATTAATGAACATGCACCTGTGGAACGGTCGTTAAGACACTGGGGGCGGTGTGTCACAGTATCATCGGACTGAGCTTGTTGTCATTGCAAGCAATCTCAACGCTGTGCGTTACAGGGAAGACATCCTCCTCCCTCATGTGGTACCCTTCCTGCAGGCTCATCCTGACATGGCCCTCCAGCATGACAATGCCACCAGCCATACTGCTCGTTCTGTGCGTGATTTCCTGCAAGACAGGAATGTCAGTGTTCTGCCATGGCCAGCGAAAAGCCTGGATCTCAATCCCATTGAGCACGTCTGGGGCCTGTTGGATCGGAGGGTGAGGGCTAGGGCCATTGCCCACCCAGAAATGTCCAGGAACTTGCAGGTGCCTTGGTGGAAGAGTGGGGTAACATCTCACAGCAAGAACTGGCAAATATGGTGCAGTCCATGAGGAGGAGATGCACTGCAGTACTTAATGCAGCTGGTGGCCACACACTAGATACTGACTGTTACTTTTGATTTTGACCCCCTCTTTGTTCAGGGACACATTATTTCATTTATGTTAGTCACATGTCTGTGGAACTTGTTCAGTTTATGTCTCAGTTGTTGAATCTTATGTTCATACAATATTTACACATGTTAAGTTTGCTGAAAATAAACGCAGTTGACAGTGAGAGGATCTTTTTTTGCTGAGTTTACAGTGGGGCAAAAAAGTATTTAGTCAGCCACCAATTGTGCAAGTTCTCTCACTTAAAAAGATGAGGCCTGTAATTTTCATCATAGGTACACTTCAACTATGACAGACAAAATGAGGAAAAAAAATCCAGAAAATCACATTGTAGGATTTTTTATGAATTTATTTGCAAATTATGGTGGAAAATAAGTATTTGGTCACATACAAACAAGCAAGATTTCTGGCTCTCACAGACCTGTAACTTCTTCTTTAAGAGGCTCCTCTGTCCTCCACTCGTTACCTGTATTAATGGCACCTGTTTGAACTTGTTATCAGTATAAAAGACACCTGTCCACAACCTCAAACAGTCACACTCCAAACTCCACTATGGCCAAGACCAAAGAGCTGTCAAAGGACACCAGAAACAAAATTGTAGACCTGCACCAGGTTGGGAAGACTGAATCTGCAATAGGTAAGCAGCTTGGTTTGAAGAAATCAACTGTGGGAGCAATTATTAGGAAATGGAAGACATACAAGACCACTGATAATCTTCCTCGATCTGGGGCTCCACGCAAGATCTCACCCGTGGGGTCAAAATGATCCCAAGAACGGTGAGCAAAAATCCCAGAACCACACGGGGGACCTAGTGAATGACCTGCAGAGAGCTGGGACCAAAGTAACAAAGCCTACCATCAGTAACACACTACGCCGCCAGGACTCAAATCCTGCAGTGCCAGACGTGTCCCCCTGCTTAAGCTAGTACATGTTCAGGCCCGTCTGAAGTTTGCTAGAGAGCATTTGGATGATCCAGATGAGGATTGGGAGAATGTCATATGGTCAGATGAAACCAAAATATAACTTTTTGGTAAAAACTCAGCTGTCGTGTTTGGAGGACAAAGAATGCTGAGTTGCATCCAAAGAACACCATACCTACTGTGAAGCATGGGGTGGAAACATCATGCTTTGGGGCTGTTTTTTCTGCAAAGGGACCAGGACGACTGATCCGTGTAAAGGAAAGAATGAATGGGGCCATGTATCGTGAGATTTTGAGTGAAAACCTCCTTCCATCAGCAAGGGCATTGAAGATGAAACGTGGCTGGGTCTTTCAGCATGACAATGATCCCAAACACACCGCCCGGGCAACGAAGGAGTGGCTTCGTAAGAAGCATTTCAAGGTCCTGGAGTGGCCTAGCCAGTCTCCAGATCTCAACCCCATAGAAAATCTTTGGAGGGAGTTGAAAGTCCGTGTTGCCCAGCGACAGCCCCAAAACATCACTGCTCTAGAGGAGATCTGCATTGAGGAATGGGCCAAAATACCAGCAACAGTGTGTGAAAACCTTGTGAAGACTTACAGAAAACGTTTGACCTCTGTCATTGCAAACAAAGGGTAAATAACAAAGTATTGAGATAAACTTTTGTTATTGACCAAATACTTATTTTCCACCAAAATTGGCAAATAAATAAATTAAAAATCCTACAATGTGATTTTCTGGATTTCTTTTTCTCATTTCGTCTGTCATAGTTGAAGTGTACCTATGATGAAAATTACAGGCCTCTCTCATCTTTTTAAGTTGGAGAACTTGCACAATTGGTGGCTGACTAAATACTTTTTTGCCCCACTGTATATACTACACTACACCAACGTTCAAAAGTTTGGTCACTTAGAAATATCCTTGTTTTTGAAAGAAAAGCAAAAAAAATGGGTCCATTAAAATAACATCAAATTGATCAGAAATACAGTGTACACATTGTTAATGTTGTAAATTACTATTGTAGCTGGAAACGGCAGATTTTGTGTTATGGAATATCTACGTAGGCGTACAGAGAACATCACTCCTGTGTTCCAATGGCACGTTGTGTTAGCTAATCCAGGTTTATCATTTTAAAAAGGCTAATTGATCATTAGAAAACCCTTTGGCAATTATGTTAGCACAGCTGAAAACTGTTGTTCTGATTAAAGAAGCAATAAAACTGGCCTTTAGACTAGTTGAGTATCTGGAGCATCAGCATTTGTGGGTTCGATTACAGGCTCAAAAATGGCCAGAAACAGTCTCAACGTCAAGAGTGAAGAGGCGACTTCGGGATGCTGGCCTTCTAGACAGAGTTGCGAGGAAAAAGCCATCTCAGACTAGCCAATAAAAGAAAAGATTAAGATGGGCAAAAGAACAGACACTGGACAGAGGAACTCTATTTATTTTTTATATATATATATATATATATATATATATATATATATTCAGTATGTGTTTATTTATTTACTGGAATTGATGCCTGATCTCAGATCATTGTTGGTCCTCAGAACCAGGTGCGGCGGGAGATCAAATACGCCATGACCTCGCTACCCATAATCAGTATACCCACTGTGGCATTATTTTTCCTTGAGGTCAGAGGATACAGCAAGCTCTATGACCACGTCGAAAAGTCTCCCATGGGTAAGACAATGCTGCGTTCACCGACGTTTATACTGTTCATTTTGTTAGGCAACTTTGTCTAACAGGATTGTCATTATGATACTAATGGCGGTATGTTTTCTCAGGCTGGCCCTTTGTGCTTCTCAGCATGATTTCCTTCCTGTTATTCACGGACGGGTGCATCTATTGGATTCATCGGTTTCTTCACCACAAGAGTATTTACAAGGTTAGCATTACAAAGTCTTGTTACCAATGGGGAAGTGTGCTACTGGGTAGGTCCCTTCACGGTCAATTGAAAGTGGATTGTTGCTCTAGAAGTAATTTTGGTGATGTACAGTTACAGATCAGTCCACAATGACAGACAAATCCTGTATATTAAGTCATAACATTCTGCTCATTTGTCTTATTGAGATTAAGGCAGTTTACATTGTCTCAATGTTGATGAACAAATGTGCAGTTTTCCCCCTCCATTTTCTGGCATACATGTATTTGCTAAGAACTTGTGTATAATGTACAGAGCTAGAACAAAGCCAGTGCTATGTCTTCAGTACCAGGGTGTGTGTGTGTGTGTGTGTGTTTGTGTTATTGTCTGCTGGTCCTATCCTCAATCGCTGGCACACGTGAAAGTGATCAAACAGGGCCATATGTTTTATAGTCTATCTGTTCCTCAGCAAATATGTTCTAAATACAGTTCCGTTTGAATCTGGTTCACTTGAATTGATCATCTCTGTGGCACGTTCCCTCCCCTCAGCACTTCCACAAGCCGCACCACGTGTGGAAGATCCCCAGCCCGTTTGCCAGCCACGCCTTCCACCCGCTGGATGGCTTCCTGCAGGGTCTGCCCTACCACATCTACCCCTTCCTCTTCCCTCTGCACAAGGTGCTCTACCTGGCCCTCTACTACGTCTTCGTCAATATCTGGACTGTGTCTATCCACGACGGCGACTACCGCGTACCCGGACCACTGCAGGAGGTGGTCAACGGGGCGGCCCACCACACGGACCACCACCTCTTCTTCGACGTCAACTATGGCCAGTACTTCACCCTGTGGGACCGCATTGGCGGGTCTTACCGCAACCCCTCAGTACTCGAAGGGAAGGGCCCCCCTCGACTGCATTCGTAGACTGACTGCCGAGGGGAAGATAAGCGCTAATGGGGCTAATGCTAATGCCAATGGGCACACGAATGAGCATGCTAACGGAAGCAGTACAAAGAGTAAGGAGGAGTAGTTGATACGTGTGGTGGTGTGTCATGATGAATGAGTTCTTAGTTGATAAAGCTAAACTAGGTGTCATTGATAAGGAAATGCTCACATACTGCTTCACACATTGGTTGTTTTCATTCATTATCCCATTATAAATAATCAATCTACAGTTGCTTACCTTTAACTGTCCCTTTACAAATCATTGTTTCAATGCTAGGGAAAGAGAGGAGGCAGGAATGTCTTGACATTTCACTGAAAAGCACTGATATACTGAATATGTCAGTGATAAAATTGTTTCGAACATAATTTCAGTTTCTGCATTTGCCACACGAATGCTTAATGAGAATTTTTGCAAAACAGGTCTGACTATTTGTCATTGGGATGACTAGCAGGGAAGACAAAATCCCCAAGCTATTCTCATAGTCATAGGCTATAGAAATCTAGCAGGCCTCTCACCATTTCCTGGATTGTCATCATTGACTTGAGAAATAATTGCTTATTTTAGTAAAGTTCATTGAGTGCATGCTGATTGATTGTGCCTGTTTGGAGGTGTTATGTGTTGTATGGATTTTTTTGGGTATGTCTGAGGAGAGGTGACAATGAAATAGGATGTCTAGTGCTGATTAATGCGAGAAAATGAAAATGCACGATGTTCGTACAACCCCTATGTACTACAAGATATTAAGGTTGGAGTGGTTAATGTCAGGAACTGGGATTCTACACACCATGACTAGTCAGATTTGGTCATGCTCATATCCAGTAGTTAACCCTCTGGGACTTTTCTCCAAGGGATAAAAGTAAAAAGTCTATGACGAATGGGAGTGTGTGTACCTGAATGTTTTGCATTTTAAAGCAGACATATCTGGGGAATTAAAGAAAAGTCAACAACAACAAAAAACAGGGCTGCCCATTTGGAAGTTGAACAAAGTGAATCCTATTGTATGTGGACACATGCACACTAACCTTATCCCATCGGCCACTTACTGTATGTGCTGCGGCCAACTCTTTTTATTGCATAACCACAAATGATAGAGGTTGGCGACAACACTCACAGATGGAATGAGACAATGTGTACAGAAATGCACATAGTCACATAATCTAGTTGTAAATAATTGATGTCTGTAAATGGAAGGTTTTCATGGAGACTTTAGAATTGAGTCATTTAGCAGAGCAACTAGAGTTGAGTGCCTTGCTCAAGGGCACAGACAGATTTTTCACCTAGTCTGCTCAGGGATTTGAACCAGTGACCTTTCAGTTACTGGCCCAATGCTCTTAAGCACTAGGCCACCCGCCACCGTGGATACCTGGGGAAATATATTGGTCATTTTCAATATAACAGTAGTGTGACTTTGTTCTATCCTATTTTCTCAATAAACATGGAAACTAATATGAAAACGTCTCTGTCCTTTTATTTAGAGTGTGCAGGTGGCAGAAAACGAGTGTCTGACAAAAGCCACCTTTAAACTCTTGTCTTTTGAATCTCCAGTGACGTAAGCAGAGTTTTGCAACTTGAAATCTTATCAAAGTCCTGTGGAATCTCCCATTTGAAAGTGCTAGAAAGGCCACAATTATATCACAATATCTGAGAAGCAATATCTGTTAATCCAAACAGTTTGATTTCATAAATTATTCTTTGTGTTGTCTCAAGCCTCTTAAGGATCGGACCCTTTTTTTTCCAAATTTTTGCATAAAATGACATGCCCAAATCTAACTGCCTGTAGCTCAGGCCCTGAAGCAAGGATATGCATATTATTGGTACCATTTGAAAGGAAACACTTTGGGGTTTGTGGAAATGTGAAAGGAATAGATCTGGTAAAAGATAATACAGAGAAAAGGCCATAATGTATTATTCCAACCCATGTGCAATTTAGATTTTTTTAGATTGCAGCAGTGTATGTGCAAAGTTTTATACTGATCCAATGAACCATTGCATTTCTGTTCAAAATGTTCTATCAAGACTGCCCAAATGTGCCTAATTTGTTAATTTATAACTTTTTTATGTTCAAAATTGTGCACTCTCCTAAAACAATAGCATGGTATTCTTTCACTGTAATAGCTACTGTAAATTGGACAGTGCAGTTAGATTAACAATAATTTAAGCTTTCTGCCAATATCAGATATGTCTATGTCCTGGGAAATTATCTTGTTACTTACGTTGTGTTTTTGGCTATGTGATTAAGTGATATGACATGCTTGAAATGGCGCCGGAAGAAATGGCAGCCGTTTTACGGGCGCCTAACCAATTGTGCTATTATGTGTTTTTTCTTATTTTGTACATAATGTTTCTGCAACCGTATCTTACGGCAGAAAAGAGCTTCTGGATATCAGGACAGCGATCACTCACCTCGGATTAGACAAAGATTTTTTCAACAACAAGCAAGATGCACATGATATTCTCAAAACACCCAGCAGGGCCGACATCCCAGTTATTCACAAAAAGAAGCGACGCAGGTACAGGGGCAAAAGAGCCGGATGCCTGGTCAGGACCCGGAGGAGGCGATTGGGAAAGCTGCCGTTACCGTCAATACTACTCGCCAACGTGCAATCATTGGACAATAAATTAGACGAGGTACGATCACGAATATCCTACCAACGGGACATTAAAAACTGCAACATCCTATGTTTCACGGAATTGTGGCTGAATGACAACATGGATATTCAGCTAGCGGGATATACACTGCACCGGCAAGATAGAACAGCACACTCCGGTAAGACGAAGGGGGGCGGTCTGTGCATATTTGTCAACAACAGCTGGTGCACGAAATCTAAGGAAGTCTCTAGATTTTGCTCGCCTGAAGTAGAGTATATTGTGATAAATTGCAGGCCACACTACTTGCCTAGAGAGTTTTCAGCTATACTTTTCGTGGCTATTTATTTACCACCACAGACAAATGCTGGCACTAAGACTGCACTCAGTCAGCTGTATAAGGAAATAAGCAAACAGGAAACTACTCACCCAGAGGCGGTGCTCCTAGTGGCCAGAGACTTTAATGCAGGGAAACTTAAATCAGTTCTACCAAATCTCCATCAACATGTTAAATGTGCAACCAGAGGAAAAAAAATTCTAGATCACCTGTACTTTACACACAGAGACGCGTACAAAGCTCTCCCTCGCCCTCCATTTGGTAAATCCAACCATAATTCTATCCTCCTCATTCCTGCTTACAAGCAAAAATTAAAGCAGGAAGCACCAGTGACTCGGTCTATAAAAAAGTGGTCAGATGAAGCAGACGCTAATCTACAGGACTGTTTTGCTATCACAGACTGGAACATGTTCCGGGAATCCGTCCAATGGCATTGAGGAGTACACCACATCAGTCACTGGCTTTATCAATAAGTGCATCGAGGTTGTCGTCCCCACAGTGACTGTACGTACATACCCCAACCAGAAGCCATGGATTACAGGCAACATTCACACTGAGCTAAAGGGTAGAGCTGCCGCTTTCAAAGTGCGGGACTCTAACCCGGAAGCTTACAAGAAATCCTCTATGCCCTGCGTCGAACCATCAAACAGGCAGAGAGTCAATACAGGGCTAAGATTGAATCATACTACATCGGCTCTGACGCTCGTCTTATGTGGCAGGGCTTGCAAACTATTACAGACTACAAAGCGAAGCACAGCCGAGAGCTGCCCAGTGACACGAGCTTACCAGACGAGCTAAATCACTTCTAAGCTCGCTTCAAGGCAACCAACACTGAGGCATGCATGAGAGCATCAGCTGTTCCAGACGACTGTGTGATCACGCTCTCCGTAGCCGACGTGAGTAAGACCTTTAAACAAGTCAACATACACAAGGCTGCGGGGCCATACGGATTACCAGGACGTGTGCTCCGGGCATGTGCTGACCAGCTGGCAGGTGTCTTCACTGACATTTTCAACATGTCTCTGATTGAGTCTGTAATACCAACATGCTTCAAGCAGACCACCATAGTCCCTGTGCCCAAGAACACAAAGGCAACCTGCCTAAACGACTACAGACCCGTAGCACTCACATCCGTAGCCATGCAGTGCTTTGAAAGGTTGGTAATGGCTTACGTCAACAACATTATCCCAGAAACCCTAGACCCCCTCAAATTTGCATACCGCCCAAACAGATCAACAGACGATGCAATCTCTATTGCACTCCACACTGCCCTTTCCCACCTGGACAAAAGGAACACTTATGTGAGAATGCTATTCATTGACTACAGCTCAGCGTTCAACACCATAGTACCCTCAAAGCTCATCACTAAGCTAAGGATCTTGGGACTAAACAACCTCCCTCTGCAACTGGATCCTGGACTTCCTGACGGGCCGCCCCCAGGTGGTGAGGGTAGGTAGCACGCTGATCCTCAACACTGGAGCTCCCCAGGGGTGCGTGCTCAGTCCCCTCTTGTACTCCCTGTTCACCCACGACTGCATGGCCAGGCACGACTCCAACACCATCATTAAGTTTGCAGACGACACAACAGTGGTAGGCCTGATCACCGACAATGACGAGACAGCCTACAGGGAGGAGGTCATAGACCTGGCCTTGTGGTGCCAGGACAACAACCTCTCCCTCAACGTAACCAAGACTAAGGAGATGATTGTGGATTACAGAAAAAGGAGGACCGAGCACGCCCCCATTCTCATTGACGGGGCTGTAGTGGAGCAGGTTGAGAGCTTCAAGTTCCTTGGTGTCCACATCAACAACAAGCTAGAATGGTCCAAACACACCAAGACAGTCGTGAAGAGGGCACGACAAAGCCTATTCCACCTCGGAGACTAAAAAGATTTGGCATGGGTCCTGAGATCCTCAAAAAGGTTCTACAGCTGCAACATCGAGAGCATCCTGACTGGTTGCATCACTGCCTGGTATGGCAATTTCTCTGCCTCTGACCGCAAGGCACTACAGAGGGTAGTGCGTACGGCCCAGTACATCACTGGGGCTAAGCTGCCTGCCATCCTGGACCTCTACACCAGGCGGTCAGAGGAAGGCCCTAAAAATTGTCAAAGACCCCAGCCACCCCAGTCATAGACTGTTCTCTCTACTACCGCATGGCAAGCGGTACCAGAGTGCCAATTCTAGGACAAAAAGGCTTCTCAACAGTTTTTACCCCCAAGCCATAAGACTCCTGAACAGGTCATCAAATGGCTGTCTGGACTTTTTGCATTGTGCCCCCCCCGCTGCTGCTACTTCCTGTTTATCATATATACATAGTCACTTTAACCATAACTACATGTACATATACTACCTCAATCAGCCTGACTAACCGGTGTCTGTATGTAGCCTCACTACCTTTACAGCCTCGCTACTGTATATAGCCTTCGCTACTGTATATACTGTTGTTTTTATTTCTTTACTTACCTATTGTTCACCTAATACCTTTTTTGCACTATTGGTTAGAGCCTGTAAGTAAGCATTTCACTGTAAGGTCTACACCTGTTGTATTCGGCTCACGTGACAAATAACTTTGATTTGATTTGATTTATTCTATAAAATCATTTCTCTGTAATTAATATTACCTGATTAACTAATCATGTAAATGTAATTAACTAGAAAGTCGGGGCACCACGAAATAATGTTTATAGAGCTGTTATCTTTCGCAAAAACTCTTAAAGACCTAGTAATCTTTTACATCAACAGCAGTCAATTATGAACCCTGACCTTATTTCAGTCTCATCTGAACATCGTAGAATTCTTGGTTATCCTTGTGAACCCTGGCTAACAAGTTGAATCAGCAATACAACATTTGGTTTAATTATTTATTTACTAAATACCTAAATCATCACACAGAATTACATATACACAGAATGGATCATACATTGAATACTAATTATGTCATACATGAAGAACGTCCCTGGTGGACGGAACCGATATGACGGCTGGTTACACAAAGAGAGGGGTTGGCTTGAATGAAAGCGCGGGAAGACTGGAGAACAAAGGGATTTGGTCTCTATCGGACCTTATGAATCTATGCTATCGTAAATAGAGAATCATATGCATTCTAAATAACTGCCCATTTGGAACAGGAAATGCAAGACATATTTACTCTGAGCTGTGCCTCAATAGGTTGGTTGTAGATGGAAGGCCGTGTTGCCCAACAGAGATCTTCCTGTCCTCTGTCGGATGTCTCTGGTGTTAGAACGGTTACGTTGTAGTACCGTCGTCGTGTGGTAGAACGTATACGTGGTAGTACCCTGCCTTTCTAAAGAGATTGTCTGCTCTTTCCTAGCCCCCGTTTGCAGCGGCTAGGAGGTATCACTTCTGGAGTGAATGAGAGTTCAAAGTTCATACTAAGTTCCCATACTTTTAAGCTCGTGCTATATTCTGGCTTGTATCGTCGAAATTCCTAATTTCGGCGTGTCGATAGTCACCTACACTGAAATTCGATGCTAATTTCGTTAGAAAATTATTAGCCCTTTTTAACGCAGAGTCTGCAGGCCTTGCGTACTCGGAACAGAAAGTAAAATTTTCGTAAAAAGCTTATATAAATCAGGGAGAGAGAGGCGTGTTTCATAGTTTACAGCCAATGTCACTGAGTTGAGCATAGTTCACTCATGAAAACCAATTCTCTTATTTAGGAGCTAAAATTACATTTCATTGTTCCACAAATAGTTTAATAATTAAACATTTCAATTGCATAACAATTCCATGTGAATCTGATAACTAGAATGTGTCAACTTTCCAAGATACAGTTTGTCATCCTATCATTAGTAAAATGTCTCAGACGCCCATTGTTCTGACATCATATTCCCTGAGTACCAACGCATCTTTTCAGCTGGTTGGATTACCGCAATATGGTTCCTGTCCCCACCCTTTTGACATTACCATACTCTCTCCATGTTAACAAAGAGATTTTCAACAGTCCCTCTGTAGAGTAGAGAGAGAGAAAAGGAGGGGGAGGTATTTATGGGGGTCATAAACCTCACCAACAGGCCAACGTCATGACACTCACAACCTCATGCTAATCGCATTAGCCTACGTTAGCTCAACCGTCCCGCAGGGGACCCACCGATCCTTAGCAATAATGATGGAATATTCCCAAAACATGTTTGCTTGCATGACTCAGCACTCTTGAGGTGTTATTTCAGACAAAGTACAGCAGAGGGAGCTATTGCATTACCCAAAGTATGTAGATGACAAGGTTATTTTCAGTGTCTTTTCAACTTATGAATAAAAACATCAGGTGAACACACAGCAAAACAACACTTCATTGTGTTTTCATTAGGATCCCTTTCTGTAAAATCAATTGGTACAACAAAGACTCAAAACATGTAGCCCAGAAATTCCTAAATGAATAGCCTGTATGGACAATAACCTCAGTAATAAGCTCTGTACACATGGAATATAACTGGAAATCTCTTGAGCTGAGATGCGAGCAGACAAACACAATTGGCTGTATTTACATGATCATAATTCAATCACTGTATAAATGAATGGACAAAGCCATCGATCACGTGACACCCGTCATTCCTATGTGAAGACTCAAAGGCGCATTGAAGCCAAATGAAGTCGATTAAGATGGCGTCTCATGAAGACGATGAGCGCGTTCCTCTGCCGAGGTGTTGCTGACGCCTGCCAGATCTTACAACGCCTGGATAAGTATTTTAAGTATCAGCTAAAACACATCATATGTAATAGCCATCTGTCAGTCAATGACCCAATTGATAACATGGCACGCAACCATTGGTTGATGCATGCAACATCTGAGCAAGAGGAGCGCAACCATAACATGCATATCTTGAGCTACTCCAGGAAGTGATGTTGCAGGCACCCAATCTTTTTTTTAAGATTGATCAATCTCACCTTGTAATTTGAGAATCTCTGGCATTAAATCCATTTGAAATTGTAGAGTACTCTCGCAGTTCATCAACAGTTTAATTGAGTTATGAACCAAACAAACCAAGTGAGCAATATAAAAGAATAGGAGATGAACATTGCTTTCTTGGCTGGAAGAGTGTTTTGGGGAATAAAAATGTCCTCTGTGTGAACATTTTACGAACACTTGATCTACCATCAAAATCATGCAGCAAATGCACTTAATTATTGGCATGAAATTGTTCATTTTTTATTTAGCTTGGCAAGTCCATTAAGAACAAATTCTTATTTACAATGACAGCCTTCCCCGGCCAAACTCTAACCCGGACGACACTGGGCCACTTGTGCACCGCCCTATGGGACTCCCAATCAGGGCTGGTTGTGATATAGCCCGGAATTGAACCAGGGTCTGTAGTGACACCTCTAGCACTGACCACTGCGCCACTCGCGAGCCCCTAATAATTTGTCTTGCTTCAATTTGCTTCAATCGCTTGGTTGTACTGCTTCTTTGGCAAGGTTGTCAATACTGTAAATGGCTTGGTTGTACTATATACAGTTATGTCCTTATTGGCACCCTTGATTAAAAAAAATGGTAAATAAAAGTGCTATGGTCAGATGACATGAAAATAGAGCTCTTTGGCCACACACCAGTTGTGGGTTTGGCGTAAAAAGAAAATACAGAAGCATATGCAGAAAAGTACCTCATACCTACGGTCAAATATGGTGGTGGATAGTTTAAGCTATGGGGCTATTATGCTTCCACTGGTCCTGTGGCCCCTGTTAAGGTCAACGGCGTCATGAACTTTACCAAGTACGAGAACATTTTAGCCAAAAACCTGGTTGACACTTGGCCGCAAGTGGATCTTCCAGCAAGACAATAACCCTAAGCACTAATCAAAATCCACAAAAAAAAAGGTAACAGACCACAAAATCAACGTTTTGCAATGGCCATCTCAGTCTCCGGACTTGAACCCCATTGAAAATCTGTGGTAAGAGCATACGATGGATGTCAAAGATCTGGAAAGATTCTGTATGGAGGAATGGTCTAAGAGCCCTCCCAATGTGTTTTCCAATCTCATAAAACAATTTAGAGAAAGGATCAGTGTCGTTATCCTTGCAAGGGGAAGGTGCTAGAATATTGAAAACTGGGGTGGCAATAATTTTCACCCATACCTTTTTGTGTTTTTTTGTATTACTTGTTAAACAAAATCTCGTTCTCTGAGCAATCGTATTAGTATAAAATATAATAATTTTAAAAAAATGTAGCGGGGGGACTCTAAGGAACTGCATCACAGTGGTAGAGGGGTCACTAGAGACCCGGGTTCATTCCCAGGTTGTGTCACAACTGGCAATGATCGGGAGTCCTATAGGGCGGCGCATAATTGGCCCAGCAATGTCCGGGTTAGGGGAGGATTTGGCCGGTGGGGCTTTACTTGGCTCATCGTGCCCTAGCGACTCCTTGTGGTGGGCCAGATGCCTGCAGGCTGACCTCAGTTGAAGGTGTTTCCTCCAACACATTGGTGCGGCTGGCTTCCAAGATAAGTGGGCGGGTCAAGAAGCACAGTTTGGCAGGTCATGTTTCGGAGGACATGTGACTCGACCTTCGCCTCGCAAGCCTGTTGGAGAGTTTCAGCGATGAGACAAGATTGAAAAAGGGGGTAAAATACAGAAAATATTTTTACAAAAATGTAAATGTAGCATACAATATAGCTCAGTATTTGTATTATGAATTTTATACATAATTTTTTGCTCATCTTTATCAAGGGTGCCAATAATTATGGACCTAACTATACCTTGCTCCTTCTTTATATTTCTGTAAAAAAACACCTTTGAAAGGATTAAAAAGAGGATGTCTCCATACAGTATTTGCTTTTGACACATGGCCATAGAGGTCTTCTCCTTCACTCTTTCCTTTCATCCTGCGCTCTTCCATTTCATGCCGGTCGCTGGAGATGAAACATCTTTGTTACTCTAGTGCCCTTCGTGTTGAGACGGCAGTCAGTGCTTCAACGTTATTGTCCTCAGTCCTTGATCAGTCTTGCCTTTTGAGCTTGGACAAATGACAGACTGGGAAAGATTCTTGAAGATCACGCACTGATGGATGGGAGAATTTCGAGTTCAAGCCGGATTTGTCTCTCAAGTCCCTAGTTTTGCCAGTGCTGAGCCTTTCAGTTCCCGATCTTTAAGATTTGTAGCATGGTCAGTTTCAAAGCCACCTTGTGCAGTGCATTGTACCAAATACTTTAATCATTACAGCCTTTTCCCCAGACCCCGGTGAAGTTTAGTCCTGGGGCCTCATTTATAAAACGGACTTAGGATAAATTTTGATCTTAAGTATGACTTACGCAGAAAACCACGTATAAGTAGTTATTTATAAAACCTTACTTTGACGTGGAAATTATCTTATCTCTACGCAAAGTCTAGACTTGACGTACAGTTGAAGTCGGAAGTTTACATACACCTTATCCAAATACACTTTTAAAAAATTCCTGACATTTAATCCTAGTAAAAATTCCCTGTCTTAGGTCAGTTAGGATCACCACTTTAATTTAAGAATGTGAAATGTCAGAATAATAGTAGAGAGAATGATTTATTTCAGCTTTTATTTATTTCATCACATTCCCTGTGGGTCAGAAGTTTACATACCCTCAATTAGTATTTTGCCTTTAAATTGTTTAACTTGGGTCAAACGTTTCCGGGTAGCTTTCCACAAGCTTCCCACAATAACTTAGGTGAATTTTTGGCCATTCCTCCTGACAGAGCTGGTGTAACTGAGTCAAGTTTATGGGCCTCCTTGCTCGAACACACCTTTTCAGTTCTGCCCACAAATGTTCTATAGGATTGAGGTCAGGGCTTTGTGATGGCCACTCCAATACCTTGACTTTGTTGTCCTTAACCCATTTTGCCACAACTTTGGAAGTATGCTTGGGGTCATTGTCCATTTGGAAGACCCATTTGTGACCAAGCTTTAACTTCCTGACTGATGTCTTGAGATGTTGCTTCAATATATCCACATAATTTCCCTGCCTCATGATGCCATCTATTTTGTGAAGTGCACCAGTCCCTCCTGCAGCAAAGCACCCCCACAACATGATGCTGCCTCCCCCGTGCTTCACGGTTGGGATGGTGTTCTTTGGCTTGCAACCCTCCCCCTTTTTCCTCCAAACATAACGATGGTCATTATTGCCAAACAGTTCTATTTTTGTTTCATCAGACCAGAGGACATTTCTCCAAAATGTACGATCGTTGTCCCCATGTGCAGTTGCAAACCGTAGTCTGGCTTTTTTATGCCGATTTTGCAGCAGTGGCTTCTTCCTTGCTGAGCGGCCTTTCAGGTTATGACGATATAGGACTCAAGTTATACTGTGGATAAAAATACTTTTGTATCTGTTTCCTCCAGCATCTTCACAAGGACCTTTGCTGTTGTTCCTGAGATTGATTTTTGCACCAAAGTACATTCATCTCTAGGAGACAGAACGTGTCTCCTTCCTGAGCGGTATGATGGCTGTGTGGTCCCATGGTGTTTATACTTGCGTACTATTGTTTGTACAGATGAACGTGGTACCTTCAGGCGTTTGGAAATTGCTCCCAAGGATGAACCAGACTTGTGGAGGTCTAGACTGATTTCTTTTGATTTTCACAAGATGTCAAGGTAGACCTTGAAATACATCCACAGGTACACCCCCAATTCACTCAAATGATGTCAATTAGCCTATCAAAAGCTTCTAAAGCCATAATTTCCAGACATAATTTTTTTGAATTTTCCAAGCTGTTTAAAGGCACAGTCAACTTAGTGTATGTAAACTTCTGACCCACTGGAATTGTGATACAGTGAATTATAAGTGAAATAATCTGTCTGTAAACAATTGTAGGAATAAATGTCAGGAATTGTGAAAAACTGAGTTTAAATGTATTTGGCTGTATATATAAACTTCCCACTTCAACTGTACATATTCTGATTCTATCCCTTTACTTAGATTTGTGTGCATTGGGTAATTGTTAGATTACTGGCCACCCCTCATAGCCTGGTTCCACTCTAGGTTTCTTCCTCGGTTCTGGCCTTTCTAGGGAGTTTTTCCAAACCACTGTGTGTCGACACCTGCATTGCTTGCTGTTTGGGGTTTTAGGCTGGGTTTCTGTACAGCACTTTGTGACATCAGCTGATGTGAGAAGGGCTTTATATATAAATTTGATTTGATGGTATCGGAACTAGAAGCACAATCATTTCGCTACACTCGCAATAACATCTGCTAACCATATGTATGTGACTAATAAAATTTGATTTGAACTTTGCTCCATTTATCTTTCCCTCGATACCAACTAGTTTCCCAGTCCCTGCCGCTGAAAAATATCCCAACAGCATTATGCTGCCACCACCATACTTCACCATAGCATTCAGGCAAAAGAGTTCAATCTTGGTTTCATCAGACTAGAGAATCTTGTTTCTCATGGTCTGAGAGTCCTTTAGGTGCCTTTTGGAAATCTCCAAGCGGGCTGTCATGTGCATTTTACAGAGGAGTGGCTTCCGTCTGGCCACTACACCATAAAGGCCTGATTGGTGGAGTGCTGCAGAGATGGTTGTCCTTCTGGAAGGTTCTCCCATCTCCACAGAGGAACTCTGGAGCTCTGTCAGGAGGACCATCGGGTTCTTGGTCACCTCCCTGACTAAGGCCCTTCTCCCTCGATTGCTCAGTTTGGCCAGGTAGTCAGCTCTAGGAAGAGTCTTGGTGGTTCCAAATTCTTCCATTTAAGAATGATGGAGGCCACTGTGTTCTTGGGGAAAACTTTTTGGTACCCTTCCCCAGATCTGTGCCTTGACACAATCATGTCTCGGAGCTCTATAGACAATTCCTTTGACCTCATGGCTGGGTTTTTGCTCTGATATGCACGGTCAACTGTGGGACCTTATATAGACAGGTGTGTGCCTTTTTCATGTCCAATCAATAAAAATTTACCACAGCTGGACTCCAATGAAGTTGTAGAATCTCAAGGATGGTCAATGAAAACAGGATGCACCTGAGCTTAATTTCAAGTTTCATAGCAAACGGTCTAAATACTGAATAAGGTATCATTTTTAAAATTTTTAATACATTTGCAAAAAAAAAATTAAACCTGTTTTTGCTTCGTTGTTATGCGTTATTGTGTGTAGACTGATGAGAATTCGTTTTAATTTAATCAATTTTAAAATCAGGCTCTAACGTAACAACATTTTGAAAAAGTCAAGAGGTCTGAATACTACCCCTTGACATATTCCATATTTTGTTGTTACATCATGAATTCAAAATTGATTAAATATATTTTTTTACCCAACCCATCTGCACACAATACCCCATAATGACGACGTGAAAATATGCTTTTTGACATTTTTGCACATTAATTGAAAATTAAATACATTAATATCTAATTTGCATAAGTATTCACACCGCTGAGTCACTACATGTTAGAATCACCTCTGGCAGTGATCACAGCTGTGAGTCTTTCTGGGTAAGTCTTTAAGAGCTTTGTGCACTTGGGTTGTACAATATTTATTATTTTAAAAGTTATTCAAGCTCTGTCAAATTGGTTGTTGATCATTGCTAGACAGCCATTGTCAAGTCTTGCTATAGATTTTCCAGCTGATTTAAGTCAAAACTGTAACTAGGCCACTCAGGAACATTCAACGTTGTCTTGGTAAGCAACTCCATTGTATATTTGGCCTTGTGCTTTAGGTTATTGTCCTGCTGAAAATTGAATTTGTCTCCCAGTGTCTGTCGGAAAGCATACTGAACCAGGGTTTCCTCTAGGATTTTGCCTGTGCTTAACTCTATTCCGTTTATTTTTATCCTAAAAAACTCCATATTCCTTGCCGATGACAAGCATACCCATAACATGATGCCACTACCACCGTGCTTGAGTGGTACTCAGTGAAGTGTTGTGTTGGATTTGCCACAAACATAACGCTTTGTATTCAGGATATAAAGTTAATTTCTTTGCCACAATTTTTAGAGTTTTACTTTCGGATGCATCTTTTAGAATGTTTTTATTCTGTATAGGCTTCCTTCTTTTAACTATTTCATTTAGGTTCGTATTGTGGAGTAACTACAATGTTCCTCAGTGTTGTCCTATCATGGCCATTAAACTCTGTTTTAAAGTCACCATTGGCCTCATAGTGAAATCCCTGTGTGGTTTCCTTCCTCTCAGGCAACGGAGTTAGGAAGGGTGCCTGTATCTTTGTAGTGACTGGGTGTATTGATACACCATCCAAAGTGTAATTAATAACTTCACCATGCTCAAAGGGATATTAAATGTCTGCTTTTTTTACCAATAGGTGCCATTCTTTGCGAGGCATTGGAAAACCTCCCTGGTCTTTATGGTTAAATAGGTGTTTGAAATTCACTGTTCGACTGAGGGACCTTACAGATAATTGTATGTGTGGGATACAGAGATGAGGCAGTCATAAAAAAAAACACGCTAAACACTATTATTGCACACAGAGTGAGTCCATGCAACTTATTTTATGACTTAAGCTAATTTGTACTCCTGAACTTATATAGGCTTGCCATAACAAAGGGGTTGAATACTCATTGACTCAAGGCATTTCCGCTTTTCATTCTTTATTAATTTGTAAACATTTCTAAAAACATCATTCCACTTTGACGTTATGGGGTATTGTGTGTAGGCCAATGACACAAAATGTCAATTTAATCCATTTTAAATTCATGTGTGTGTCCGTGTGTTTGTTTGAAACCCAGAGAGAGAGAGTGTTCATGAACCCAATCACTGAACTTGAAAATGATATTTTATTTCCTGCTGGGTGAAATGGGTTTATTATACCGTTTATTATACCGCATGAGCGTGTGGGATGCTGTGTGACTCATTTGTATCCTGGCAACTCGTGAAGGTGAAGGAACACATCATTTAAAAGTTCACTTACTGGGTTAGAAATACTCTGGGAGATGCCGTGCAGAGGTGATGGCCACATTGTGGACAGCCATGCTACAGCACTTCCCTCCCCCATTATGATCATCGCCATGAGGACACCTTAAAGAGAACTGATAATGGTCCAATCTGTCAGCATTTATTTGCCTGCTGTAGTGCCATCATAATCCTTGCGTAAAGGGGAACTCTACAGGTCAGACTTTGTGTAGCATCATTTGTATGTATTTTCTATCATACTCAAGAGAGACTGCTTCTTGGTTATACATCTTCATGGCAGACTGCAGTTTACCCTCCATAACAAATATTTCCTCTAGAATCTAGATCTCACTTGGCCCAGTGTTTAGATCTGCGTTGATGAATGAAATGGGACGATAGGATGCCAAGTTTGGCACAAGGGGAGATTGACTGTCTGTTTGGGACTATATTTCCTCTTGGAAGACATCCATGCCCTGACCCAGTGTTAGTGATTGAGACAAAATGTCACAGTGTGCCGTCTAAATGATCTCATTATGCATCTAACAGCTGTTTTCCCCCTGCACTGTGGCAGTGGTGGCAAAGAGGCAACGCTTCCCAACAGTGTCTCAAGGTTGCAGACCTGGGTTTAAATACTATGTCAACTCATTTCAAGTACTCAAAGCTGGGTTTGATTGAGTTTGCCTGGCACAATGGAACCAATTGAATAATCGCAAAAGTGCTGTACTCCAGGCAGGCTAAAGTAAACTAAAAGTATATGAAAGATTTCAAATAGTATTTGAACCAGGTGTTAGAACCAAAATACTTTTCCAATTGTTTAGTTCTGAACAGAACCCCCCCCAAAAAAAATTTTCCGTTCCACTGTTTCTGACCAGCAAAATAAAGTTCTGAACCGGTTTGAACTCCAAAAAAAGCACTGGTTTATATCGCTCTTTTCTGTTCCTTTTTAAACCTCTGAAATATAGGCATACTTTTTTAAACATTAAATGGACTTCACCAATCAGTGTGGATAGAGCAGCTTGTTGTGGCTCATAAGCGATTTAATCTGTATAGGAAAGTCGTCAAAAGCAAATTGTATTTTGCGGTAACACCATGGTTTAATCACAATGAAAGACAAACACACACACTGTGCTGCCAGTCACAGTGTAGGGCGCGAGATGCAATGACATTTTGAGGATGAGGAGAGAGTGAGTGAGGATGGAACAAGCTTGCCTTGAAAACTGGTTGGACCAGAGCAAAGTTGGACCAGAGCAAACGTTAGCTAGCTAGCTAACAAACTTGTGTGTGCAGAGCAGCACTAGAATAAAAAAAAAAAGTCTTACCTTTTTGTTGTTAGTTCATCCAATGTGGAACGTGATAGATTTAGTATCCTTAACTAGCATTGAAAAAGTAAATCCATTCTTCTCTAATTAAACATCTCTCCCTAATTTCTGAATTACGCTTGTAACGTAGTCAGTAGGCTACAGTAACTTATGCTTCAGAAGGGAGGGGCAGGTAGCCTACACACACACATGCACACCTACTGGCAAATAGTGAGGGTTTTGCATAGGCGCTTTGTTTACATTTTTGTGGGACTGAAAAAAAATGCAAAATGCCCAGAATGTAAAACATTATTAAACGGTCCCCATGCTTTTAAAATAACAATTCTGTTCCGGAACAGTATAGATCACATTCGTTTTCGGTTCAGGTTCTCTTCCTCAAATAATTTCGTTATTTTCTGGTTTTCAGTTCTGTTCTCTGAACCGGTTCCAATCCTTGATTTGAACCCAAGACGGGAAGGTTGGCAGACGGACTTTTGAATCAGCCACTGATATGAATCAGGCAAGTCAGGAGAGAGACCCGCAATTTCTACACAATAATTTGCTCTCGATAAGTAAATAAAGGGATCACAACAAAATGCACTCAGGCAAGAAATACCAGTCTCCGAACTAAGTGCGTTCGCTGACTGAAGAAGCACTTTAAAGACTGATTTTGCTAACACCGAAATGGCATGAATGTGTTAGTCCTGTTAGGTTGAGTGTTAGTTTTACTCATGTGGGTTACCAGCTGTAATTTCTCCTCCAATCTCTCCTCTCCTACTTGAGAAGTGTTACTTATGGCTGTTTTGCCTAAAGATGCTTTTGATGGATTCAGAGTCCCTTTATTTCATCCATTTACGGCTGGCTTAGCAGGCGAGCAAAAACAATTACCTTGCCTGGCGACAGTGGATGAATGTATCCTGTCAATTTATTATGGCTCCCCCAGGAGCGGCAATCTACTGTTTGATCCTATCTATTAGAGCATTCTGGATGGGTTGGCATTTATGTAGTATGTTATGACATCCTCAAAGCTTTTAGATAGGCCCACGTAATCCCCAGGGACACATTATTCCGAATTTTGGTTCATTTTACCCTCAGAGCAGCATTTGGGTGCAGAAAATAATCACCTTAACCCGAGGTCAGAATTTGGGAATTATTTCTGAATCTACCGCAGGGAAGTTTGTAGCAGTCAGTCAACCTCCCTGCATGCCTGTGCTGGCTGGTCAGTACTCGGACTGTGTGTGTGTGTGTACACACTTGTGAGTACCAGAAGTCCTCACAAGAATAATAAACCAACTAAAATTCAGAGAAGTGAGGACATTTTGCCAGTCCTCACTTAGAAAAAGGCTAGTTTAGGCTTAGGGTTTAGGTTAAGGGTTAGAACTGGGGTTAGTGGTTAGGGTTAGGGGCTAAGGTTAAGATTAGGGTTAGGTTTAGGATGAGTGAAAATAGGATTTTGAATGGGAATCAGTTACTGGTCCTCAAAAAGTTCTCACAAGTATAATAAGACATTATAAGTGTGTGTGTGTGTGTGTGTGTGTGTGTGTGTGTGTCACAGGAGATGGGATGCAACTATATAATTTAAATTCATAATTTTACAAATGAATGGGGAAGGGGAGTGTATAAGAGCAAGGGAGGGATGGACTATGCTTTTGTTGAGCATAAAATGCTTGTCCCCAGCCATTCATTGTCGATAATTGATGGATTGCATTCAGACTGCATAATTGGATGCATACGAACCCAGCCTGTGCCATGTGTAGGAGTGAATAATTGTCATACGATAACCTCTCCTTGCCACGGGTTACTGGGCTGGACATGCACAATTCACTATTACAAATGTGATATTAGAAACCCCAATGGATTGGCGTTGCTGCATTGAGCCAGTGGTCTATTCAATTCGAAACATTCTGACCTTACCTTGGTCTAAATGACAGTGAATGTCCACAGGGATATATGGACGAAATAGGTTATTGATTATGTACAGCTTACGGTATAGATTTCTCGTTATTTAAATTGGTAAATTGAGAACAAGCTAAGTTTTACACAGAATGCAGACTATTTTTTTTAATGCAAGCCAGCGCCTGTTTTTAAATCAGGAAAATGAAGGGGTTTGGGGTCAGGCAGGGTGTTCTGGAGAGGGTATACAGCATCTTGGTGGAGAGCATCCTCACGTTCAATATGACAGTCTGGTCATCTGAGCGTGAGGAGCAAAAGTAAACTGTCCAGAATAGTAAAGTAATTGGTCGACCACAGGCACATTTGAGCAGTCTGTTCCACAAGGCAACCAAAAAGAAGACACTGGCTGTCATTTGGCGACCCCTCCCACCCTCTACACCCTCAGTTCCAGAGGCTTCCCTCTAGCCGGCGCTTCAGAATGCCCAAGTAGAACGGGATCAAACATGAATTAGTTCCTTGTGCTGTTGGACTACTAAATACAATTTACTTTGCATCAGTATACCTTATGTAATTATCTACCCAGTGCAGTTGGGACAGCGGTCGGTTGTGATTGAATGTATAAATGTTTTTAGTGTATGCAACATGATGAACTGACTGGTATAAATGTGTATGATGTGAGAATGTATGTACGTGTCTGTGATCCTTTTAATGGAAGGTGACGCCAAAGAACAAGGGCTGGACAATAAAGTTTTATTCTATTCAGTTCTATTTTAAATCCTTAACATGGAAATCCAAATGTCTTTGCATTTGTTTTGTCTTATGAGAAGCGATAAAAGACCTTTAATGATGGTTACTTTGATGATGTTGAATCATGTTTTATAGTGGTTATTAGTTTCTCTCAAAAACACCTTGTGTCCTCCTATCTTTATTAAGCATTTGAAACTTATAACAGGCAAATACATAAAGTTTTGTGCACGGTCTGCATTTCCAACGTGTCCCATTTACAGTCTGCCTCGCCACCACAACTTAGGATGCATGAGAAACTGTTTCGTTTGAAAGTATCTAAGTGCAGATTGCTGATGACAGAGAGAGATGCCATCTAGCTTTGATGATCTATGGAGTAATTAAAAATGCTATTTAATTGAGCAATTCTTTCAGAACAGCTCGCGTAAAGTATAGATGTGAAGCTAATTTATTTATTTTTTGTTGCAGCAAAAGAGAATATGTTATTTTGACAATTTGTACTTTGACATAAGAGAGACAAATTCGTTTTCTGAAGGGAATCTTGAATTCTTCCCAGTCAGAAACATGTGATCTGAGAAGAGAACAAGAGACTCTCTGGTCATTACTGCACATTGGAGAACATGACTTGGAGTGAGGTCACGTTTCTTACATTTTTTTTATACCAATAACTCAATGTTGAGCATCTTCTCTGGTTCATTACCATACTCAAATTAAGATGCCTGACACTCCAAGATGCTTATATAAAGGAGAATGTAATGAAACATTCATGTTAGGTGAATTGGGAATGTGTGTGCATTCATAACTCTTAGTTTTGTTGAAAGCTGGCACTGTGAATGAAAAATAAATACCATTTTGTAATGTGTTTCAACTTGACCCTTGATTAGATCTCACCCCAAACTCCAACGTCAGCAGTTCTAACAACTAAACTTTTTGGGCTACCCAGCCACCCAAGTGGGTGACAGCTCACTTTGTGGGTCTTTCCCATATGTGATTGATTGCCTCATTAACTCTCCAGACATTTCATTGGTTCATTTAGTAATTGTATGTCCACATGACTTGTATATCTTTCTGTTTGAGGTGCGGAAGCCCACAGGAAGTGATGCAGTCCAGAGGCATGGTGGAGCTCTGTTGCAGAGAGTGTGTGGCAAGCGTTTGATGAGAGCACATGGCTACTCAAGGTTGTGAGACTGTTTAAAAAAATGGACGCCTGCCTCCTGAGCCCTATACTACGTATGTGGTTTGAGGAGTTTCAGTAGTCAGGTAACTCTGGATAACCGGTACCACGAAAGTGGCTCACCTTTCAGCCAGGTAAATATCTATGGCAAAAAATCCTTCAGAACTAACCTGCTCCCGGGCAGGCTAAATCAGTGCTAACTCCATGTCCTAAATGAAGTGTCTGAGCCGTGAGTTGAGGACCAATTAAATCAGATTCCCTTCCTCTCGCAAAGATTGCATCATCATCCCCTTCATTTGAGGAAGACGACTGATTAAAGTCAAAGTCACCATTATTAGTCAGTTGTACAACCGAATGCCTTCAACTGAAATGTGTCTTCCGCATTTAACCCAACCCCTCTGAATCAGAGAGGTGCAGGGGGCTGCCTTAATCAACATCCATGTCTTTGGCGCCTGGGGAACAGTGGGTTAACTGCCTTGTTCAGGGGCAGAATGACAGATTTTTACCTGGTCAGCTCGGGGATTCAAACTTGCAACCCTCCGATTACAAGTCCAACGCTCTAACCACTAGGCTACCTGCCGCCCTGCCGCCCAGTGCAGTCAAAGTTGGAATAATACTGTGAAAATGATGATAATGCCCTTTTAGTGTAAAAACTGTTTGAATAGACCACCTGAAATTTCAGCTTGTTCTGGTGGGATGGAGTTTTGGCCTGCCTGGTGAAATCGCCAGGTGGTAAATTAGTTAATAGACCAATAAAAAAGATAGTTCCAAACCTCTCTGCCAATGACAGCTAGTTTTGTTCTCCCCTCCCTAATCATACCACTCCCAGACAGTCCTAGCAAAATTATTGCTTGAGAAATGGCTCTTTGCTAAGAAACTATTTTTCTTTCTTTTTGTTGTTGTTAACCATTTTAATTGCTTGTTCTCACAGTAAGGTACTCTATTGTTTACCCAGGAATTATTTGATAATGAGAAAACAGCTGCATTGGACCTTTTAATATTGTTAATCAAATATTTTGTGTAAAAAAATTCTAATGTTAAAATACCTATCACATTACACATTTAGTAATAACAGAATGCATTTTAAACTTCACGCACATTAAAATTTGTGTATGACTTAATACAATTATTTTATGATAGGAGTGGGGAAAAAGGCGCTAGTCCATTGATCAGCACACCAAAGACGGCATTAACAATAAGTAATAAGACGGTACATTAACAAGCCTGAATAGTTCGGCGTTCAACTAACCACGTGCGACATGCACGCGCAGTTACAAGCCTGCTAGAGTTAGCGGCAGGTGGACAAACTGTCACGTCTGCTCCCGCTCGTCCCTTCCCCCTGGCGCTTGAGGGCGCCAGAGTACCCTGCATCACATGCTCCTGCCATCCATCACTCACACCTGCCCTCCCTCGTCACTCGCATCAGCATTATTGGACTCACCTGGACTCACTTATCACCTGTTAATTCCTCCCCTATATTTGTCAGTTCCCAAGCTCTGTTCCCCGCTGCTGCATTGATTGTTTTTGTCTTTAGTTTTAGTGATGCTGTTCCTGTCGTGCGATGCTATTCATTAAATGTTTACTCCCCGTACCTGCTTCTTCTCTCCAGCGTCATTCCATGTGACACAAACAATATCCACCATCGTGGTACGGCTGAATACTATCTGGAATGTGAAGCTAGCTGAAGCTGGCTAACTTTAGAAAACCCTAAGGATATCTAGCTTCAATTGTACCATACCCCTCAGGACTGCACCGCTTCCTGTGCCCTTTTAAAATTTTCTTCATTATGGTATGTTTTAGTGTGTTCTTAAATCAAAATAAAATCTCATTTTATTGGTCACATACACATGGTTAGCAGATGTTAATGCGAGTGTAGCAAAATGCTTGTGCTTCTAGTTTCGACCATGGAGTAATATCTAACAAGTAATCTAACAATTTCACAACTACCTTATACACACAAATGTAAAGGAATGAATAAGAATATGTACATACAGTGGGGCAAAAAAGTATTTAGTCAGCCACCAATTGTGCAAGGTCTCTCACTTAAAAAGATGAGAGAGGCCTGTAATTTTCATCATAGGTACACTTCAACTATGACAGACAAAATGAGAAAAAAAAAATCCAGAAAATCACATTGTAGGATTTTTTATGAATTTATTTGCAAATTATGGTGGAAAATAAGTATTTGGTCACATACAAACAAGCAAGATTTCTGGCTCTCACAGACCTGTAACTTCTTCTTTAAGAGGCTCCTCTGTCCTCCACTCGTTACCTGTATTAATGGCACCTGTTTGAACTTGTTATCAGTATAAAAGACACCTGTCCACAACCTCAAACAGTCACACTCCAAACTCCACTATGGCCAAGACCAAAGAGCTGTCAAAGGACACCAGAAACAAAATTGTAGACCTGCACCAGGTTGGGAAGACTGAATCTGCAATAGGTAAGCAGCTTGGTTTGAAGAAATCAACTGTGGGAGCAATTATTAGGAAATGGAAGACATACAAGACCACTGATAATCTTCCTCGATCTGGGGCTCCACGCAAGATCTCACCCGTGGGGTCAAAATGATCACAAGAACGGTGAGCAAAAATCCCAGAACCACACGGGGACCTAGTGAATGACCTGCAGAGAGCTGGGACCAAAGTAACAAAGCCTACCATCAGTAACACACTACGCCGCCAGGGACTCAAATCCTGCAGTGCCAGACGTGTCCCCTGCTTAAGCCAGTACATGTTCAGGCCCGTCTGAAGTTTGCTAGAGAGCATTTGGATGATCCAGATGAGGATTGGGAGAATGTCATATGGTCAGATGAAACCAAAATATAACTTTTTGGTAAAAACTCAACTCGTCGTGTTTGGAGGACAAAGAATGCTGAGTTGCATCCAAAGAACACCATACCTACTGTGAAGCATGGGGGTGGAAACATCATGCTTTGGGGCTGTTTTTCTGCAAAGGGACCAGGACGACTGATCCGTGTAAAGGAAAGAATGAATGGGGCCATGTATCGTGAGATTTTGAGTGAAAACCTCCTTCCATCAGCAAGGGCATTGAAGATGAAACGTGGCTGGGTCTTTCAGCATGACAATGATCCCAAACACACCACCCGGGCAACGAAGGAGTGGCTTCGTAAGAAGCATTTCAAGGTCCTGGAGTGGCCTAGCCAGTCTCCAGATCTCAACCCCGTAGAAAATCTTTGGAGGGAGTTGAAAGTCCGTGTTGCCCAGCGACAGCCCCAAAACATCACTGCTCTAGAGGAGATCTGCATTGAGGAATGGGCCAAAATACCAGCAACAGTGTGTGAAAACTTTGTGAAGACTTACAGAAAACGTTTGACCTCTGTATATAACAAAGTATTGAGATAAGTATTTGGTCAATAACAAAAGTTTATTTTCCACCATAATTTGCAAATAAATAAATTTAAAATCCTACAATGTGATTTTCTGGATTTCTTTTTCTCATTTCGTCTGTCATAGTTGAAGTGTACCTATGATGAAAATTACAGGCCTCTCTCATATTTTTAAGTTGGAGAACTTGCACAATTGGTGGCTGACTAAATACTTTTTTGCCCCACTGTATAAATATCTGGATGAGCGATGGCCGAACGGCATAGGCAAGGTGCAGTAGATGGTATAGAGTACAGTATATACAAATGAGATGAGTAATGTAGGGTATGTAAACATATAAAGTGGCATTGCTTAAAGTGACTAGTGATAGTTATTACATCCAATTGTAATTATTTATTTAACTTCTTAGGGAGCGGCAGCTGAGGTGTCGGTTTTGGAGAGTCTGGCGTGCCCAAAGTAAAAGGCCTGCCACTCAGGCAAAGAAAAACTAGGATATGCACATAATTAGTACTATTGGATAGGAAACACTGAAGTTTCTAAGAGTGTTAAAATATTGTCTGTGAGTATAACAGAACTGATATAGCAGGCGAAAACCCGAGGAAATTTCTGTCCTGGAAAAGGTGTTTTTGACACATTGCCTCATTTTGAACCACTCCCTATTGAAAACAGCCATATATGGGAGTAAGATTGCAGTACCTATTGCTTCCACTGGATGTCAGTCTCTAGACAGTGTTTGGTGATGTTAGGTTGCTCTGGATGGTAATAGAAGAATTTCGAACTAGTCACCGGATGTAAACAGAAGAGGAGGCGCGTTCACAGGCTCGCACGCGCTGTGTTTTTTTCCTCTCCTATCGTCCAGTTTATAATCCGGTTGAAATATTATATTAAATATACATAAGTGTTCCTAAGGATACATTATCAATGATGTTTGATTGTTCTTGGACAAGTGTATAGGTTGAACGTGTTCTCTTCACGGTTCAATGGGCGAGTGGACGCTGTATTTTATAAACATAACGCGCCAACCAAACCTATTTATGGATATAATTACTTTTTCTAACAAAAGAACCATTGGATGTCTTCGTTGGACACTTGGGAAGCCCTCAGCAGAAGTTCTTCAAAAGGTAAGGGATTTTATATTAGCGATTTTATGCGTTTTATGAGACCCGCTTTGGTTTTGGATTTATGCTACTGCATAACATATGAGAGGGGCTATCCTCAAACAATCAAATGTTGTGCTTTCGCCGTAAAGCCTTTTTGAAATCTGACAACGCTGTGATATTGCCAAGAATCAGAGCTTTTGATGACTATGCAACACTTTATATTGATGAATGTTTAATAATTCTTCTTTTGGATTTTGAATTTGGCGCCTTACATTTCACCGGGTACATTTCACCGCTAGCGCCCCACTGCTCCCTAAGTATTAACAGTCTGATGGCCTTGAGATTGAAAAACAGCTTCTGTCTCCCTGTCCCAGCTTTGATGCACCTGTACTGACCTCGCCTTCTGGATGATAGCGGGGTGAACAGGCAGTGGCTCGGGTGGTTGTTGTCCTTGATCTTTTTGGCCTTCCTGTGACATCGGGTGGTGTAGGTGTCCTGGAGGGAAGGTAGTTTGCCCCTGATGATGCGTTGTGCAGACCTCACTACCCTCTGGAGAGCCTTACGGTTGTGGGCGGAGCGGTGATACAGCCCGACAGGATGCTCTTGATTGTGCATCTGTAAAGGTTTGAGTGTTTTTGGTGACAAGCCAAATTTTTTCAGCCTCCTGAGGTTGAAGAGGCGATGTTGCGCCTTCTTCACCACGCTGTCTGTGTGGTTGGACCATTTCAGTTTGTCCGTGATGTGTACGCCAAGGAACTTAAAGCTTTCCACCTTCTCCACTACTGTCCCGTCGATGTGGATAGGGGGCTGCTCCCTCTTCTGTTTCCTGAAGTCCACAATCATCTCCTTTGTTTTGTTGACATTGAGTATGAGGCTATTTTCCTGATACCACACTCCGAGGGCCCTCACCTCCTCCCTGTAGGCAGTCTCATCGTTGTTGGTAATCAAGCCTACCACTGTAGTGTCGTCTGCAAACTTGATGATTGAGTTGGAGGCGTGCATGGCCAACAGGGAGTACAGGACAGGTCTGAGAACGCACCCTTGTGGGGCCCCAGTGTTGAGGATCAGTGGGGTGGAGATGTTTTCTTCCCTCACCACCTGGGGGCGGCCCGTCAAAGTCCAGGACCCAGTTGCACAGGGCGGTGTCGAGACCCAGGGTCTCGAGCTTAATGACCAGGTTGGAGGGTACTATGGTGTTAAATGTTGAGCTGTAGTCGATGAACAGCATAGGTATTCCTCTTGTCTAGATGGGTTTGTGCAGTGTGTCGGTGGCACTGTATTGTCCTCAAAGCGAGCAAAGAAGTTGTTTAGTTTGTCTGGGAGCAGGACATCGGAGTCCGCGACGGGGCTGGTTTTCTTTTTGTAGTCCGTGACTATGGTTATGTAACTTATTTGGTATAATGTAAAATAATTAAATCAAGAAAATGTGAATGGAGAATGGTCTTGAGTTCAGCTGTGGAAAAATCACGCCTTAAATAAATGTTTGAAACTGGTAATGTGTAGTCTACCACTCTCCCTGCTCAACCCAGATCCTAAGAACCTGTCACAATTCCACTTTGTGACAGGTCAAGGAATGTAACGTCACTACACAAGATTACAAATCACTGCTACACCAGCACTGTGGCATGGAATGCCCTGTAATGAGAAAAATGAATGTCTATACGCTTTGAATAATGTTTTGTCCCAGAGAGGCTGTTTAAAAATAACTCATGCTGCTTGATACAGTAAGTTACATTGCAGCTTGTTCAGTGTTACTCTTTTTAGCCCCTGCTCACATCAACTAGTTTCTTACTATCCCTGTCTGTCTGCAACCCACGGCAGGCAGGGACGCTTGGTCTCAGACACTTTTTCCTTCAGGTCTTTCCCAGTTATGGAGTCTTTTTTTGTTTCAATGGGAGTCATAGCTACGCTGTCCCCCGCCTAGAGTCTAAGCGTTTGGAGGGAAAGGGAGGGGGTGTACTAAGGTAACATATGGAATTGTTTTAAGATGGTCAAACTGCACCATGGATCATTTATCTGTTTGATATACATGTTTAGGACCTCTGTAGGTATATATACATTTTTTTTGGGGATGAACCATTGAATTTGGCCTTACTGCTATTAACCTATAGCAACACATTGAAAAGAACACATTCATACATGGCAGAACAAAAAATATCAAAAGGAAGTATGTTTTGAAGTATCTGTCCTATATCTAAGAGATGTAAGAAAGCAACATTTTTTAAAATGTTTACTGTGGAATGACCAGTATAAATAAAGGTAAAAAAAATAACACCTTTGACATGGAAATGCCCTATTCACTTCCATACATTTTTCCTGGTCTGACAAACACCGCTGTAGCTCTAAGTATGGGTAGCTGCAGCCCAATATGGTTGACCAGAGTGTGGGCTCGTGGGTGTGTCGAAAGGAGTGGGTGTATGGAAAGCGAATCAGCTAATTGGGCAGATTTGTTGCCACTCGACCGTTTTGCGTGGCTGATTGGGCTGCATGATTGGGCTGTTGATTACCGGCGACCAGTACACCGGTGTTGTATCGAAGTGCCTGCTGACCTGAGGTGCTTCCTACTGGGCAGCAGGTTAATGGTCGTATCGCCGGCGGTAGCTAATGTGGCTAAGTTGGATACCAGCCTACACAATAACTAATAACTAACTAATATTGATAACCATCTAGATGTCACCTTGATACATACTTTTGTATACATAGTGTATGTGGACACCGCTTCAAATTAGTGGATCTGGCTATTTCAGCCACACCCGTTGCTAACAGGTGTACAAAATCAAGCACACAGCAATGCAATCTCCATAGACCAAAATTGGCAGCAGAATGGCCTTACTGAAGAGCTCAGTGACTTTCAACATGGCACCGTCATGAGTTGCCACATTTCCAACATGTCAGTTTGTCGAATTTATGACCGGCTAAAGCTGCCCCGGTCAACTGTAAGTGCTATTATTGTGTTAAGTGGAAACCTCTAGGAGGAACAACATCTAAGACGCAAAGTGGTAGGCCACACAAGCTCACAGAACGGGACCGTTGAGTTCTGAAGCGTGTAGCGCGTAAAAATGGTCTGTCCTCGGTTGCAACACTCACTCCCGAGTACCAAACTGCCTCTGGAAGCAACGTCAGCACAATAACTGTTTGTTGGGAGCTTCATGAAATAGGCTTCCATGCCAGAGCAGCCGCACACAAGCCTAAGATCACCATGCGCAAAACTAAGCGTTGGCTGGAGTGCCGCCATTGGACTTTGGAGCAGTGGAAACGCGTTCTCTGGAGTGATGAATCAAGCTTCACCATCTGGCCCCTTAGTTCAAGTGAAGGGAAGGGAAAACGCTACAGAATGCAATGACATTCTAGACTATTCTGTACTTTCTGGCAACAGTTTGGGGAAGGCCCTTTCCTGTTTCAGCATGACAATGCCCCTGTGCACAAAGCGAGGTCCATACAGAAATGGTTTGTAGAGATCGGTGTAGAAGAACTTGACTGGCCTGCACAGAGCCCTGACTTCAACCTCATTGAATACCTTTGGGATGAATTGGAACGCTGACTTCGAGCCAGGCCTAATTGCCCAAAATCAGTGCTCGACGTCACTAATGCTCTTGTTGCTGAATGGAAGCAAGCCCCGCAGCAACGTTCCAACATCTAGTGGAAACCCTTCCCAGAAGAGTGGAGGCTATTATAGCAGCAAAGGAGGGACCAACTCCATATTAATGCCCATGATTTTAGAATGAGATTTTTCGACAAGCAGGTGTCCACATACTTTTGGTCATGTAGTGTACATACTTTAGAGCGCTATCTCTGGGTGCTAGCAATTTATGAATAATAGAAAGCCATTCAAACCAGTGTATACATATGGCTTGTGAATAGGAACACATGTTTAGTATGTTAGGATAGCTAATTGTTAGTTCTCATTGGTGTCTTTCTTACAGGCTGGTAAAATGTCATGGTATTTACAACGAGAATAAAATGTCAGCAGTGTTTGCACTACGAGGGACGAGTGTCTTCATTATGACCCAATCGCAAACAGATTTGCAGAGACTGTTATTGTTCTTGTGTATGTTATGTTCCACAGGTTCACCCAAGATGATTGGGCATACATTTGTCCTCAGTTGGGTGATGGTTATGTCTCTATAGCCAAGGATAATGTGCTAATTATTGTGCATGTGGACCTTGCATTAAAACCATTTATAGCGATTCTTCCAAGAATCATAAAGAGACTGTTCTTTGCCTTGCCCGTGTACCTCTTTTTGGACCATGTAGAACCCTTGTTCCTGTAGAATAACAATGTTAGAACCCTTGTTATAAGCTTCAACAGTGGTTGTTTAAAACAAGGTTAAACTATCTGCCCAATCTCCACCATGTAGCCTTAAAAGCCTGAAGCAGGACATGTAGCTCTCTTGGGGGCCCAGATAAGTCGCTGTTAGGAAACAGACTTGGTTGGGGCACAGTTGGAAGATGATAAAGGGACATCTGTGTACTGTGGCCACATCAGTAGTCCTTTCGCCCGGAGCCATGTATGTTTTTCGAAAGACTTTGAGAGAAAATGATTGCCATAGCAAAAAGTGTCTTTCCAGCTGGGTTTAATAAATTATTTTAACAGCGGTATGTTAATAGCAAGTGGGGCTAGGTCAATCACTGTGTGAGGCGGCGATGACTCTAAGCAGATCGACTTATAGTGTCAAGGAGAAATCTTTAAAAACACACACCAGAGAGAAAAATAGAAATACATTTACCCCACTGTACAAACCTACTGATAGATGCTTGATCAGCTACTTGCCGCAGGAGCAGTTTGATTCAACGGACTGTTGCCTTGGTGACCTGTGTTCTCGTTTTGAACAATTGCCTAATTTAATTGGTGCTTTGCTTGATTGCTCTGCCTAACTCCATTCCGGTCCTTGCACTTCAAACATCAAAAGCCGTCTCCAGAGGTAGTCATGTATTGTCCTAGCAGAAGAAAAGCTGAATGTCAAGGGACTTTATGACACAATTTCATTATAAAGCTGACTTCTTTCTGAATATATACTGAACAAAAATATAAATGTTTGAAATGCAACAATTTCAAAAATGTTACTGAGTTACAGTTCATATAAAGAAAGTCAATTGATATACATTCATTAGGCCCTATCAAAATGAGTTTTTCCCCACAAAAGGGCTTCATTACAGACATAAATACTCCTGTTTCATCAGCTGTCCAGGTGGCTGGTCTCAGATGATCCCGCAGTTGAAGAAGCCAGATGTTGAGGTCCTGGGCTGGCGTGGTTACACGTGGTCTGCGGTTGTGAGGCCGGTTGGACGTACTGCCAAATTCTCTAAAACAACATTGGAGATGGCTTATGGTAGAGAAATGAACGTTAAATTCTTTGGAAACAGCTCTGGTGGACGTTCCTGCAGTCATAATGCCAATTGCGCGCTCACTCAAAATGGAGACATCTGTGGCATTGTGTTGTGTGACAAAACTGCACATTTAAGAGTGGCCTTTTATTGTCCCCAGCACAAGGTGCACCTGTGTAATGACCTAGCTGTTTAATTAGCTTCTTGATATGTCAAACCTGTCAGGTGGATGGACTATTTTGGCAAAGGAGAAATACTCACAGGGATGTAAACACATTTGTGAACAAAATTTGAGAGAAATAAATGTAGGGAAATTCTGGGATCTTTTATTTCAGATCATGAGACCAACACTTAACATTTTCTGTTCAGTGTGTATATATAGATTTCTAAAGAGAAAATGCCTTGAGGGTAACATGCATCCTCCACTTTCAAGAAGTGGTAAAAGATGAAGTGTCACTGCATGGATGGCACATCTTGACAGGCCCATTTTGATTAAGAAAGATTTCCCTCTCTCAAATATCAGTTACAGCCATTTACATTGTTCGTATAATTTATAATTGATATTGCACTGTCGAGAACGAACCTGCAAGTAAGCATTGTTAGATGGTGTATACCATGTGTATCCCATATATACGACTAATACACTTGAAACTGAAACATTTGCATAGAGAAAGATTTGACAAAAAATATGAAAATGGCAATATGTGTTTAGGTTACAAAAATAAGTGTCCTAAGGACTGAATAGTGGTATTAACATCCAAGGTCAACCTGGTGTCTATAGAGTGCAGTGGAACAGGATCTGATTCCCCTCAACCTCTAGCTCATGTAAATGCCTGTCATTCATCATCAGTAATGTACTGTAGCTATTGTTTTTCTCTCCTTTTAAAGCTGTAGGTCACCGCTTTCTGTGCTGCTTACCGGTTAACTTAAAAATAATGAGTAATTGGATGAGTAGACAAGGTATCTGTTTACTTCAGTGGTCTTTCAAACCGCTGACATTAGCATTGGGAGCCTTTGTCTGTCTCCTGACATTGTCCTGACATTGTCCTGACAATGTCCTGACATGGTCCTGACGTTATCCTGACAATGCCCTGACATTTACCTGATATTGTCCTGACGTGCTTCTCAAAACTTGACAGTCACCTTACAAATGTCTCATAATGATATCCTTCTTCAAAGTATTGTATACTACAGTATTGTATTATATAACACAGGTACTGTACTGTAGATCTAGCGATCAGAGGGAACTTCACCGCATTACACTATAATGGGCAAGGAGAATGATAAAGGTAAACATGAAAACTTTCAGATAAAGCCAGTGATTTGGGTAGAACAGGGGGCCCCTCTCTTAAAGCCGGACTGAGTTCCCCTTGCCTACCCATCGACCACTGTGTTAGACATAATGCTGTATCCAGTACATGTGATACTACATTATGGTAATTGTTCAATAAAATCTGTGCAACATCACAGATTCCAAAAGCATATTCATTGGCTGCTTATCGTTTCTATTGTTCATGATCATCCCTGTTCACCGCTGTACATAATAATAAGTGGAGTTGCACAAGTTGAAGGCAACGCTTGAAAGTAGGGTGACCACATGTCCTGGATTTTGGTCTTTTGTTTTGCAACCAAACAATCATGTCCCGCATTTTATCAACAAATTCAAACACCACTAATTTAGAAAAAAGTTGATTTGTACAGGGGTGCAACTTTCACTGGGGATGGACATCTGAAATTGCGTTTTTGTCCCCCGCAGTTATATCATTGGAAGGTGATACAAAACAAGGCAACGGTGTGCTTTAGGACCATGCGGATGCCTCCAAGTGGTTGGGTAGACTGTTTGGAGTATTTAACCGACTGGATTTAGGACCACGTGGACACCACTGAGTGGGCTGAAAGGTTGTGTGAAGGCAAAGCTTCTGGAAGGCTGGCTGGACCAGCACAGGAGAGTTGAGCATAGTTCAGTGTACGTGTTGCGCTCTTTCACCGAGTTGCAAGAGGAACAGAAACGGACTACTCTTTAGTTGCGTGATGTAGCTGGCAAGGTAACTGCTGTTTAACTTAACATTAAAAAAAAACTAGTGTTTATTCGCAGTGCTGGACATGTTTTGAAGCCTTTGTTTTGTCACGTTTCAGAAGTAAATTAACTTGGCAAGCTTTTCGTTGATGTACCATTAGAGACAGAGCTGGCCAAAAGTTGGCTTACATTAGCTATTAATTTTGCCTCAATCAAACTAGACCTGAACCAAACGATGAAACCATGGGCCAAATGATTGAAGGTTCATATTCTGACATTTTTTCAGTGCAATGTGAGTTTTATTTGTCAGTAGGTCAACGTAACGTTTTTGATCTGTAATTTCCACTAGCTAATTCCCTACTTTTCACACTGACACAGTAATAAACAGCTCTAACCTTACAGGCTTCACTGTCATGGTCCACAGCAGAGGTCTGCTCAGGACCGATTTCTTCATCCCACTCCTGCCGGCTTTCTGTCCGACTCACACACACTCTATGGCAAGAACTGGTCCCAAACCCAGACGCAGTCCCGCAATGTTATTTTAGGCGTCTGTGACACAGCTCACTTGCCAGCCATGCTCCCAGCTATTTTGTGCCTTATAGTCAATATCAAATGTGCAAAACTAACTTAAGAAATAGGTTAAATTATCAGAGATTCTCACATGGCCCTTACATTGTTTTACTGGGCCATATCAGCCAATATGCTAGATGTAGTTAGACGAGAGCAGAGTTGGAGAGACTTTCACTTTCTCTTGAGCTATTTTTATAGTGTGAAGAGTTGGAAGATTTTCAGATGGAAAAATATGGGTGATCAATATTTAGTCATTTCTAGGCAATGTAGTAAACTACAGCCTAATCATAGGCCTATTTAGGAAGTACATTTCCTTGGAAAGATAACTGTCACATGCTCCTCCGTCAATGTATACATAGGCTATAGCCTACTCTATTTAATTGAGACCACAGGCACACCTGATCTCGCAGGTATGGCTACTGAACTGGAGGCAGCAAGAATGATGAGAGCAACACTTGCTACATATTGCATAGTCCTACAGGATATAGACTACCTTTTAGGAGGACGATTTGCAGGTATGGGTAATCCATACTAATTGAAAATGAAAAGGCGCAACGCTCGCTCAACATAGTAGCCTTGTGCCTTTTTCTTTTCAATCATGATTACATTTTTTGATTGCGCTTCGCCTCACGTTGGTTGAGTGCCCTCCACTTTTCATTATCAATATTTATTTACAGACACTTTAGTAAACTACAGTCTAATCATATTTAAGTTAATTTCATTTTCAAGTTAACTGCCATGTGATTCGCCGCCCCTGTAGGCTCGATTTCAATGAGACCACACATACTACTAGGATAGGTAGGCTACTGAGGTTGAAGCAGCGAATTCTGTGTGGGAATGGGAATAATGCAAAAAATGTGCTTTTAATGCATTAGGTAGGCTAACGCATACAAAGCAGAAAGAGGACCGCTTCAAAATCATCTGTGGGACGCCAAAAAATAATTTCATCCCAAAGTCGTCTGTCTGACCGACCCCGCCTGTAGCATGATAAATGTACAGTTGAAGTCGGAAGTTTACATACACTTAGTTTGGAGTCATTAAAACTCGTTTTTCAACCACTCCACACATTTCTTGTTAAACTATAGTTCCGGCAAGTCGGTTAGTACATCTGTTGTGCATGACAAGTAATTTTTCCAACAATAGTTTACAGACAGATTATTTTACTTATAAGTCACTGTATCACAATTCCAGTGGGTCAGAAGTTTACATACACTAAGTTGACTGTGCCTTTAAACAGCTTGTAAAATTCCAGAAAATGATGTCATGCTTTAAAAGCTTCTGATAGTAATTTGAGTGAATTGGGGGTGTACCTGTATGTATTTCAAGGCCTGCCCTCAAACTCAGTGTGTCTTTGCTTGACATCATGGGAAAATCAAAAGAAATCAGCCAAGATCTCATAAAAAAAAATTGTAGACCTTCACAAGTCTGGTTCATCCTTGGGAGCAATTTACAAACGCACCAAAAGGGCCCATTCCTGTTGACAGAGCTGGTGTAACTGAGTCAGGTTTGTAGGCCTCCTTGCTCGCACACACATTTTCAGTTCTGTCCACAAAGGTTCTATAGGATTGCGGTCAGGGCTTGGTGATGGCCTCTCCAATACCTTGACTTTGTTGTCCTTAAGCCATTTTGCCACAACTGGAAGTATGCTTGGGGTCATTGTCTATTTGGAAGACCCATTTGCGACCAAGCTTTAACTTCCTGACTGATGTCTTCAGATGTTGCTTCAATATATCCACATAATTTTCCTGCCTCATGATGCCATCTATTTTGTGAAGTGCACCAGTCCCTCCTGCAACAAAGCACCTCCACAAAATGATGCTGCCACACCCGTGCTTCACGGTTGGGATGGTGTTCTTCGGCTTGCAAGCCTCCCCCTTTTTCCTCCAAACATAACGATGGTCAATATGGCCAAACAGTTCTATTTGTGTTTCATCAGACCAGAGGACATTTCTCCAAAATGTAGGATTTTTGTCCCCATGTACAGTTGTAAACCGTAGTCTGGCTTTTTTTATGGCAGTTTTGGAGCAGTGGCTTCTTCCTTACTGAGCGGCCTTTCAGGTTATGTCCATATAGGACTTGTTTTACTGTGGATATAGATACTTGTGTACCTGTTTCCTCCAGCATCTTCACGAGGTCCTTTGCTGTTGTTCTGGGATTGATTTGCACTTTTCACACCAAAGTACGGTCATCTCTAGGAGACAGAACGCGTCTCCTTCCTAAGCGGTATGACGGATGCGTGGTCCCATGGTGTTTATACTTGCATACTATTGTTTGTACAGATGAACGTGGTAATTTCAGGCATTTGGAAACTGCTCCCAAGGATGAACCAGACTTGTGGAGGTCTACAATTTTTTTCATGAGGTCTTGGCTGATTTCTTTTGATTTTCCCATGATGTCAAGCAAAGAGGCACTGCGTTTGAAGGTAGGCCTTGAAATGCATCCACAGGTACATCTCCAATTGACTCAAATGATGTCAATTAGCCTATCAGAAGCTTCTAAAGCCATGACATCATTTTCTGGAATTTTTCAAGCTGTTTAAAGGTACAGTCAACTTAGTATATGTAAACTTCTGACCCACTGGAATTGTGATACAGTGATTTATGTAAACTTCCGACGTCAACTGTATAGTTGTAGACAGAACCTGGTTGGAGAAAAAAAAAGTAAACATTAAATAACGTTTCTCTTCTTTGTCTGTCACAGTGGTAGGTCTACTATAACTCACAGCATGTTGTCAGGCTAGGTGTACCACCCCAGCTCTTCAGTTTTAAGACTATATCTGTGTTAGATCATTTGTGAATAGTGTGATTGTCACCTCAAAGTAGGTTGAACACATACAGCAGCCACAGCTTGAACCTGACTTACTTGACTGACATGAATATCCTAATCCGGTCCTGCTTTAAATTATGTGCAGCTTATAAAGGCTTCATAAAGCCTTCATAAACACTACAAAAATGTGTTACAAATCTATAACCATATGTAATGCATTACTAAGGGTTAATACATGTGGCATACCTGAGTGACATAACCACCAATGTCAAATGTGACATAATCCACTATGTCAAATATTACATAAACCTGTGCTTTATAAAGGGTGGAATAAGCACTGCTTAATAAAGGCCATATAAATCATATTAAATTGAGACCACACAAAGTATGTATAACCTTGTCCTGCATCTTGGTATAGCATTGCAATGCCAGAATATTGGGTTTGATTCCCGGGACCACCCATACATAAAAAGTTATTCACGCATGACTAAGTCGCTTTGGATAAAAATGTCAGCAAAATTGTATATATTTCATTAAAACATTTCTAGAATGTCCCAACCTCCTTTCTTTCTTGGGTGCATAGTCAATACTGGACCTGACCTCAACTTCCCCCAAAAGGCTGTGCTGCAGGATGACACTCTAAAGTGCAGTCATGCACAGCAAAAAACAAAATTCCGATTCTTGGTTTAGTTTTTCCAGGTTTCCTTTTTTTTCTTCTGGTTTACCACAGTTTTTCACACTTTCTTTTACAGAAAAACTTCAAATTTAGATTTTTGTGTTCACAACCTTGCTTAAACCACATCAGGGGATGACTTTTGAGGTCTGGTGAAAAATCGAAGGAAATTTGATTTAAGTGTAGTTGCCCTTTAATTCAGTGAGCATGCCCTGCACTGTTGTTTGGTTAGTAGTTTTCTGTAGTGCAGTAAGCGCACATGCGATGTGATTCGGCTGCCACTGGAATGGGTGGAGTAATTATTTAGACAATTATTTATCATATATTATCAATGGCTGACACTTTTCTACTATTACATGGGTGACTTTGTTTTACAGTCCCGTCTTGAGATTTGTAAATGAAAGAGGAATATAATAATACGACTTGAATAGTTTCCCATCTTCCCATTTAGAGTTTCTGGCCCAGCACAGAAATGCCCTTATCCAGATAGTAGGTCTGTTAGGAAATTCCTTTGTCACACTAACTTTCTTTGATGTTATTTTAAGGTTGGAACCAACATGCAGTACCTCCAGCAGGAAGAAAGGCAAGAACCATTCGTCCACCAGCTCAGGGACAAGCTAAGCTATTTAAAGCCCTATGTAATGTTCAATGTAATTGCATTGCTGGAATTGTTTTAACTTCATGGATTTGTATTGTTTTAAATGTAGAAATAAAAGAAAATGTACTTCGGGATCGGTGTCCCTTCCATGGGACGGTTGAGCTAACGTAGGCTAATGCGATTAGCATGAGGTTGTAAGTAACAAGAACATTTCCCAGGACATAGACATATCTGATATTGGCAGAAAGCTTAAATTCTTGTTAATCTAACTGCACTGTCCAATTTACAGTAGCTATTACAGTGAAAGAATACCATGCTATTGTCTGAGGAGAGTGCACAATTTTGAACATGAAAAGTTATTAATAAACAAATTATACACATTTGGGCAGTCTTGATACAACATTTAACAGAAATGCTATGGTTCATTGGATCAGTCTAAAACTTTACACATACACTGATGCCATCCAGTGGACAAAATCTAAATTGCACCTGGGCTGGAATAATACATTATGACCTTTCTCTTGCATTTCAAAGATGGTACAAAATAACTTGTTATCTTTTACCATATCTATTGTGTTATATTCTACTACACTGCTCAAAAAAATAAAGGGAACACTTAACACAATGTAACTCCAAGTCAATCACACTTCTGTGAAATCAAACTGTCCACTTAGGAAGCAACACTGACAATAAATTTCACATGCTGTTGTGAAAATGGAATAGACAACAGGTGGAAATTATAGGCAATTAGCAAGACACCCCCAATAAAGGAGTGGTTCTGAAGGTGGTGACCACAGACCACTTCTCAGTTCCTATGCTTCCTGGCTGATGTTTTGGTCACTTTTGAATGCTGGCGGTGCTTTCACTCTAGTGGTAGCATGAGACGGAGTCTACAACCCACACAAGTGGCTCAGGTAGTGCAGCTCATCCAGGATGGCACATCAATGCGAGCTGTGGCAAGAAGGTTTGCTGTGTCTGTCAGCGTAGTGTCCAGAGCATGGAGGCGCTACCAGGAGACAGGCCAGTACATCAGGAGACGTGGAGGAGGCCGTGGGAGGGCAACAACCCAGCAGCAGGACCACTACCTCCGCCTTTGTGCAAGGAGGAGCACTGCCAGAGCCCTGCAAAATGACCTCCATCAGGCCACAAATGTGCATGTGTCTGCTCAAACGGTCAGAAACAGACTCCATGAGGGTGGTATGAGGGCCCAACGTCCACAGGTGGGGTTCTGCTTACAGCCCAACACCGTGCAGGACGTTTGGCATTTGCCAGAGAACACCAAGATTGGCAAATTCGCCACTGGCGCCCTGTGCTCTTCACAGATGAAAGCAGGTTCACACGGAGCACGTGACAGACGTGACAGAGTCTGGAGACGCCGTGGAGAACGTTCTGCTGCCTGCAACATCCTCCAGCATGACCGGTTTGGCGGTGGGTCAGTCATGGTGTGGGGTGGCATTTCTTTGGGGGGCCGCACAGCCCTCCATGTGCTCACCAGAGGTAGCCTGACTGCCATTAGGTACCGAGATGAGATCCTCAGACCCCTTGTGAGACCATATGCTGGTGCGGTTGGCCCTGGGTTCCTCCTAATGCAAGACAATGCTAGACCTCATGTGGCTGGAGTGTGTCATTTTGACTTGTTTTAAGGACATTACATCAAAGTTGGATCAGGCTGTAGTGTGGTTTTCCACTTTAATTTTGAGTGTGACTCCAAATCCAGACCTCCATGGGTTGATAAATTTGATTTCCATTGATAATTTTTGTGTGATTTTGTTGTCAGCACATTCAACTATGTAAAGAAAAAAGTATTTAATAAGATTATTTCATTCATTCAGATCTATGATGTGTTATTTTAGTGTTCCCTTTATTTTTTTGAGCAGTGTATATTCTTTCACATTTCCAACTTCAAAATGTTTCCTTTCAAATGGTACCAAGAATATGCATATCCTTGCTTTAGGGCCTGAGCTACAGGCAGTTAGATTTGGGTATGTCATTTTAGGCGAAAATTGAAAAAAGGGGATAATCCTTAAGAGGATTAAACAGTGTTCTCTCATGATCCACAGGTTACTGTAGGGTGTGTGAGGTATTTCAATTGGTTGATGGACCTGCAAAGCTTGCGCTTGTGTGTGTGTGTGTCAGAACCAAGATGATTTGGAGTAGTCCAACCTGAGACTACCGCACCAGGTATTCCTCTTCTGTTCCCATGCTGCAGGCCAGGGCTTGATTATAACCTGCTACAATGGGGCTAACCATTTTGTGGCAGATTTTTCAGCAAGAGAGTGGGTGAGTGTGTCAAAGACCTGACTAGGTCCAGCACCACGCAGTATGGCTTGTTTTTTGTTGTGTGCATGTTTGTGTAATGAGGATCATGTAACTTGGTTTGAGAAGACACATTTCTTTAGGTTGGGGGGCTTTCATCTTGGTGTAACGTCATCCCTAGGCTATTGCACACACAGCACATACAAGCCTGGGATATCAACCATTCCAAAGTTGGCCTTAGTGGGAGTGACCATAGAATTCTATAGGTAAAGTATTGGTCATCGTCACTACTTAACACAGTCAAAAAGTCATAATTATTGCTAACCCCTGCCCATTTCCACAATTTAACTTCATAAAACCTGATTTTAAACCTAACTAATGAAGGCAAAGTTTGATGCATTGATCCACCAGACCTTCATTGACTCTCACAGCTCAAAACTTATGTCAAAAAAGGGAAAACTAGTAGAAATTGCTGCCTTTGAGGGCTTGTGTTCAGTATCATGGTGGCAGCTGTGAGTGGCTGAAGCGATCAGTATAACTCTGATTCTCTGTTGCCTCAATGAATGATTGATTGCATTAAAAAGCCAACTGATGAACCGGTTCCTTTGACAGTGAAACATGGTCACAGATTGCGGTTTTGCAACTTTCAATATACTTGAGTGAAGCAATTAAATTGTTCATCATTAAATGTTCTGTGTTAGATTGGACAAATTAATATACTGTGGTAAATGTATAATTCAGATTTCTTCAATAATGAGTTTTGTTTCACTGACAGCTACTTAACAATACATGAGTATTTGACGTTTTTATTCAGGAAGGAAGCGATAAAACTAATCAGTGATGCTTTCTGAAGGCCTATGCATTGTTAAGTGGAATAAATGTTTTGGCAGTTTAACTCTATTATACCTACAATATCTATAGTTACCTTGGAAACTAATGTTGTCACACATCCACTCTGAGAAATGTGGGTGACATTGTCCATTGGCCCTCAAGCCATTGTGCTTGCTAGGCCCCTGAGCTGGCCTATGGTACAACTAGGAGCCATGTCATGCTTTCACCAGTGTCTTCCTCCCATCAAAGCCCCTTTTGCTCAATGGCCAAGATGGTTTCGGTAAATGTGTTGCCTGGAATCCTCTTCTCCCTGCAGATGATGAGGTTTGCCAAGAGTTGGCAGGCCATCACACACACACTCTCTGGAATCAGAGTATGTTGGCCACAGTTCCTCTGATGCCTCTTGATATTTTTCTATCTAGCTCCTTCAAGCATATCCATCCTCCCTGGAACCTCACAGCCAGACTTCTCCCTCTCTTCCATGCAACAGATTTCACGCCTGCTCTCCATCCGTCCTACACAGGCTAGTTTTGGTTTAGATGCCCTGTTGCACCAGGCTCCAAACCACCTGCTGCCTATAAAACCATTGACTCACTGCTGCAGCACAACATTTGGACTATTGTGTTATATTCACTATAATGATAATTATAGAATTGCTTGTTTTGGTATTGCATTAAGTTATGATCAAGGGTAGAAGTCTGCCTTTGTTAGCACAAGTGTACCCAGGCTTGCTCTGTAGTGCTGTAGCGGATGTGTAACTGGTTTGCAGAGAAGTCAGGCGCAGGAGAGCAAAACTGGGTAAACTTTGTCGTTTAATAAACAACCCCAAAACGGTTCAAACAAACACGGGAGTACATGGGCACAAAAATAGCCCGTAACGCACCAGTATACAAACGTGAACAAGCACTACACAGAAACAATCCCACACAAAGGCATGGGGGTGGAACAGAGGGTTATATACAAAACATGGAATTGAGGGAATTGAAACCAGGTGTGGAAAACAGACAAAACAAATGGAAAATGAAAAGTGGATCGGTGATGGCTAGAAGACCGGTGACGTCGACCGCCGAACACCACCCGAACAAAGAGAGGCACCGACTTTGGCGGAAGTCGTGACAAGTGCTGCGGTTACCTATGGGAGCTTGTCAATGATATACAGTGAGGGAGTGGAAGAGAGAGAGAGAGAGCGAAAGAGAGGCAAAAATAGGACACATACAGTATCTCACTGAGCATGTTGTGCCTACTGAGATTCACCTAGAATCTACTGCACTAGACTGCTCTCTTTCTACACCACCCCCCTCTCCCACCCCCGTTTCTTTCCTTTTGTGATTTTTGCTTCTCTCTCTCCATTCCACTTTGTCTGCACCTCTCCCTCTCCATCCCCTTGTTTCTTTCTCTGTTGTTTGTGTGAGTGTACACTACAGAACATGTCTCCCTTTGGCTTGTTTATCGCCCGTCAGCCTTTCTATGAGCCGTGCTCTAATGAAGCCCAGAGTTTATAGGGGGGCTTATTGACCATGTTTACATGTGCACAGTATTCAGGATAATAGCTCATATTCCGGTTAAGTTCTTACTCAGGATAAACTGTTTACATGCACCTTTGATATCCCACTCATGAGTATCCCTGTATCCATAAATAAACAGAATATTCTAGACCACCTTTACTCCACACACATACAAAGCTCTCCATTTGGCAAATCTGACCATAATTTTATGCTCCTGATTCATGCTTACAAGCAAAAATTAAAGCAGGAAGCACCAGTGACTCGATCAATAAACAAGTGGTCAGATGAATCAGATGCTAAGCTACAGGACTGTTTTGCTAGCACAGACTGGAATATGTTCTGGGGCTCCTCCGATGGCATTGAGGAGTACACCACATCAGTCTTCAGCTTCATCAATAAGTGCATCGATGACGTCGTCCCCACAGTGACCATACGTACATACCCCAACCAGAAGCCATGGATTACAGGTAACATCCACACTGAGCTAAAGGCTAGAGCTGCCGCTTTCAAGGAGCAGGACTCTAACCGGGAAGCTTATAAAAAAAAACACCATCCCTGTGCCCAAGAACACTAATATCCTGCCTAAATGACTACTGACCCGTAGCGCTCACGTCTGTAGCCATGGTGCTTTGAAAGTCTGGTCATGGCTCACATCAACACCATTATCCCAGAAACCCTAGACCCACTTGCATACTACCCTAACAGATCCACAGATGATGCAATCTCTATTGCACTCCACACTGCCTTTTCCCACCTTGACAAAAGGAACACCTATGTGAGAATGCTATTCATTGACTACAGCTCATCGTTCAACACCATAGTGCTCTCAAAGCTTATCAATAAGCTAAGGACCCTGGGACTAAACACCTCCCTCTGCAACTGGATCCTGGACTTCCTGACGGGACGCCCCCAGGTGGTAAGGGTAGGTAACAACACATCCGCCACGTATGATCCTCAAAACAGGGGCCCCTCAGGGGTGAGTGCTCAGTCCCTTCCTGTACTCCCTGTTCACTTATGACTGCACGGCCAGGCATGACACCATCATTAAGTTTGCCGATGACACAACTGTGGTAGGCCTGATCACCGACAACGACGAGACAGTCTATAGGGAGGAGGTCAGAGACCTGGCCATGTGGTGCCAGGACAACAACCTCTCCATCAACGTGATCAAGACAAAGAAGATGATTGTGGACTACAGGAAAAGAGGACTGAGCACACCCCCATTCTCATCAACGGGGCTGTGATGGAGCAGGTTGAGCGCTTCAAGTTCCTTGGTGTCCACATCACCAACAAACTAACATGGTCCAAGCACACCAAGACAGTTGTGAAGAGGGCACGACAAACCTAAACCTATTTCCCCTTAGGAGAATGAAAAGATTTGGCATGGGTCCTCAGATCCTCAAAAGGTTCTACAGCTGCACCATCGAGAGCATCCTGACTGGTTGCATCACTGCCTGATATGGCAACTGCTTGGCCTCCGACCGCAAGGCACTACAGAAGTTAGTGCATACAGCCCAGTACATCACTGGGGCAAAGCTTCCTGCCAGGAACTCTATACCAGGCGGTGTCAGAGGAAGGCCCTACAAATTGTCAAAGACTCTAGCCACCCTAGTCATAGACTGTTCTCTCTGATATCACACGGCAAGCGGTACCGGAGCGCCAAGTCTAGGTTCAAGAGGCTTCTAAACAGCTTTTACCCCCAAGCCATAGACTCTTGAACATCTAATCAAATGGCTACCCAAACTATTTGCATTGCTGCCCCCCCCCTTACACCGCTGCTACTCTCTGTTGTTATCATCTATGCATTGTCACTTTAATAACTCTACCTACATGTACATATTACCTCAATTACCTCGACTGGCCGGTGCCACCACACATTGACTCTATACCGGTACTCCCCTGTATTTAGTCTTGCTATTTTACTGCTGCTCTTTAATTACTTGTTGCTTTTATTTCTTATTCTTTTTTTTTTTGTTAAACTGAATTGTGGGTTAGGGGCTCATAAGTAAGCATTTCACTAAGTTCTACACCTGTTGTAATCGGCACGTGACTAATAACATTTAATTTGATGTGAAACTGTGCCTGTGCAGACCGCGAAAAACAATAGTAAACGGGATAAGGTTGGTTTATCTTTGTGTACAGACTGTACGGTGGATGATTTATTGATACCACCTAAGACTTAATAAACAATAACATGACTATGGCATGAGAACTTAAAATGTAGGTCTGCAAGGCAGGAGGTTCCCGATGATGTGCAAGCACCACTCGCCGCACAGCTGAATATATCAAGCTATTGAAATCCCATTCTTATAGTCATTCTACACTGTCAGGAAAAGTATAGGAGTCACAACTTACTCTGTACAATAATTACTTACATAGTTGGCTACTGACCGGGGTACTGTAGTACAATGATAGTGATCAGCTGAAAATGATGTAAGATGACTCATAGGGCATGGATGACCAAATGACTGGATGTGCCAGGTAGTACAGTAGGTAGATCTAGAGGTTATTCATGGTGAAGTTTTTGGTGCCAACAGGGATATGCAGAACAGTACGAGCATTACGTTAGAGACACATTAACAAGACAAATGCTTTCCACATTTCCACTTCAAACCAACTGCATGGGTTGTCATCTCGCTCAGTCTTAATAATACATTTCAATTATAATGCACAGTCTTTCTCAACTTGAGATCACTCTCCTCAATCTGTAGTGTATCTGTTGAAAACAATCTGTACAGTGTGCAGCAGTTTTGTGAGCAACACAGTTTTGATGGAACTAGCAGTTAATGGCGCAACATTGGTAGGGTTGCCTCTCGCACAAGTTGCCAGGTTTGAAGAGTTTGGCGACGTGAAAGATTGCAGATTCCCCGTGTACATATTCATTGGGGGATCATCCTCACAGAATGCAATAGTCTTCTCTTGCATATCATCTCAAATTAACAGCTACTGACAAGATAAGAGGTGATTCAGGCAAGAGAATTTCATCCTGCACATCTGAAAGCTCAGCGACCCGTGCGCAGTAATGACTCAGCAGCAGCAGTGCAGATGCAATGCCTAGCCCTGGGACAGTGCACAGCAACACGTATTCAAAGGCAAGGTACCGACAGCGGATCGCTTCCCTTAAATAGAAATCCTTTTTTATAGGCAACATGAAAAAGGAAGAAGTCTGCTTTGGAGAGCACAGCCCCTCTAGCAGACTTGGTAATCATGTGGAGAGTGATTTGAGAGTGTTGCTACTTGTTGCCTTGTGACTTCTTAGAATAGATGCTACTCAACCAGCACACTACTATAGGTGAATGTCCTAGGCTGTTTCAGACTAAGCTTTGTATGTTCAACACAGCATGAGAAGGTGAGGAGGGATATTTAGTACATTTAAAGTAAAAGGATTCAAGTTCCAGGTTCTTTGAGGGATGAGACATATAATTGATGGCCGGGAAATTGCAGCTGCTTAAACCAAACGATGACAGGGAACTCAGAATTCCAAAGAGCCTTCTCACTGATTCAACCTTTTTGTTCCCCTCATACTCCTGGGAATCCTTGCTTCAATTGCCCGTGCTGCTCTGACAGGGAAGATATGCCTTGTTGTCAATTTGGATTAGGTACAAGGAGATGTCAGGAAATGGCCCTACGTATATTATTGTCAAAAAGTGCAGGAGCTAGGGGGGACATGCAAGAGCTGTCTTAGGGGAAAAAAACATTACGTCAAGTGTTTTGATTTTGTAGAGAGTTAAAGCTGTCTGCTTCTCTGACAGTGACATTGGCAGTGTTTTGATGATGCAATACCAGCACCAACTCCTGTCACACTTGGTTCTCTTGGGCCTTGGTGTTCTTACCTATCTAACTAGTTTACTATTTTGAGGAGAAATAATAAAATGTCTATATTAACAAGACATCCTATTTTTAACAGCTTCCAAACACTGCTTGTCTAACTTGTTATTTCGGAGATGTAAGTTATGCACTATTTTGGTTGCGGCTTATAAACAAGCCGAAGACTTCAAACATTCAAATCCCATTATGGGTATCCAGGTAGAGCTAAATGAACAAGGACTCAAATAATCCAAATTGGTGCAAGCTCTTCCTTTGTGTCAGAATGAATAGACAAAGATGTTCTCAGTCGCTATTTATACTTGATAAAACCAGGGAATCAGACAACCACTTTTCCCCCAAACAACAGTGAAAACTCCAATGGCAGACAGACAGGCAGACAACCAGGCAGGCAGGCATCCGGCTAGATTTGCATTTATCCTGCTGAAAAGCTTTTGAGATGCCACCACTCTGTCAGTCCTCGAGGAGGAAAGAAGGCCGTCACTCAGTCTCTTCAAGCGGGCCACACTGCAGACAGCCAGATTACCTTACATGAAATACAGACAGCCAGGAGGGGTCGGAGGTCTGGCCGAAGTGGTGAAAGAGTGTGTTACACAGGGTGGCTCAACGGCAGCGAGGTGAGGCTACACTAGACTGGGAGTCTCGACTTCTCTTAGAGCCAATTAAGGAGGAGCAGGGTATTTTAAGACGGCCGTGTCTTTTCACCAAACCACAGGTGGTGCGTTGAGATAGCACTCCGAAATCAAAACTGTTCCACATGGCATAGTCGCACAATGCGAAAGTGAAATGGGACGTATTTTTGAGGATCTTTCATTTCTATCTGAATGCATTTAAATTTCTGAATTAATTATTTCCTCAATCTCAAATGAACCTTGATATGTGATTCCATTGTCATTTTTGAGTATTGCCCCTCCAGTATCCTAAAATGTATACTATTGAAAGCAAGTCTATTTAGGTCCTAGAATGATTTCTCCACATAATGATTTTTTGGGGGGTTGGGGTTGGCTGCATTTCATGATGTAGCATCATGATGTAGCATCAGTGTTGGGTAGGTTACTTTCTAAATGTAATCCGGTACATTTACAGTAAAATGTGCAAAAATGTAATCAGTAAAATAACTTTTGGATTACCCAAAGTAATGTAATCTGATTACTTTCAGTTACTTTTGGATCATTTCCCCCTTAATTAAGCGACATTAGAAGAAGACTGAAAGGGTGCATCAAACGCATTTGGTGTGTCATCATAGCCGTCTGTGACTTGTGGTCAGATTCGCTCAGGTGGAACAAACAAACTTGCACCTTTTTTTCATTGCTGAATTGAATGTCATTGAGAAAAAAGAAAGGTGTCATAATATACTTTTTTTTCCACAAACATCCTTTCTGAATTTAAAAGTAATCAGAGAAGTAAGTATCTAGTTTTTCAAAAGTATCTGTAATCTGATTACAATATTTTAGCTGGTAACGTATATGATTAGTTTGTTTTTTGTAATCAGATTACACAACCCTGTTAGCGTTATATAGGCACCATTCTGGCCGTTTCAAGATTGACGCGCAGTTCACACTTGACAACAACAGGATAGTGTCTCACACTCGTGCTTGCAAAATGTTGTCCTGTATAGCAGGTGAAAAACCTGCCTCAGCGTAGCTCCTATGTTAGGTGTGACCTGGCTCTGATGTTAGAATGGTATTTCAAGACCAATGTGTTGTGCTTTCTCTATGTTGCACCATCATAGTCTCAATAGAATCCTCTGAAAAGACAGGGTAACCTCTTCCTTGTGTTACGAAATCAATAACTAGCCTACTGATTTTGTTGCACTCGATATGTCTAGGGGTCTTAGGTGTTGAATGTGCATATGCCCAGGGAGACAGCGACCTTACCTTGGTCCGGGGCCAACTCTGTCTCTATTTACCTTTTGGTCAGCCAGTCTAAGCGGATTATTATTTGTTCAGATGGTGACGAAACATAAATGTGCACCAAAGGCATGCCCAAACTAAAGACTCACAAAAACAAACGAAAAGCCTCAAGGCCACCAAACAACACAATCAGCCTCAGGGATTGCAAGCTGGGAAACTGACTGGCGATCACTTAATTGGCAGCACCTGTCTTCTTATCAACCAGGCTCAGCATATCTGGACATGGTTGCTGCTGCCCCTAGGGGGAATGGAGTGTGGAAGTGGTAGTGAGCTGTAGTGTGCTGTCTAAACTACTTAACCTATTCCATTTGACTAGTTGTCCCTGATATTTTTCTCTCCAATAACTCTACAGAAAGTTAATGAGAAAAGTGGTGCTCACCTCAACTCTCACTAACAAGCTAAAAAAACGATCTTCCTTTCATCTATCAAAAGGCTTAGTGTGGCTGACTTTCTCCGAGCTAGCCAAGCGGGGAAGACCTGAAGTTTGCTTTCATGGAAACGGAGGTAAGCTCTCTGAAATATCAAATGAATGTTGCCATGTCCAGAAGACAGCTGTCCTCTTAGCTGGCCACATCAAACTTCTCCGGGGTGATGCTCAGCGGTACTGCACACCTTGCTTGCGTCATTGAAAGATTAGATGATTCATGAAAACCCCCAATTAACTGATTTGACTTCCAAGAGACATTGATGAAAAAGTATTTTTATGTATATCTTTCTCCCCCTTTCCTCACTAAGTTGGTGAAACGCTGAATGAGTTGATGAGTGTGGCAGCAACTTTCTGAACACAGTAAAAAAACATTTTTGCTTGATAGTGAGTTTAGTATGATAACGTACAAAGAGTGGATGATTAGAGACAGTATTACTTGAAAACAAACTACATGACCAAAATGCCCCCAGTGTCTAAAAATGATAGTGTAGACAGTAGTGTAGTGTAATACTAGTGTAGATGTTCAGTAGAGGGTATTGTTTCAGTATCGCACAACTTCATTGATTCAATTCAATAGAGAGAATCCTTCCATTTTAATTTCCAGAACGTAATGATGCCGTTTAAACCTGCAGTGTTCACTATTAACACACACTATCTGATAAAAGCAAAATTGTCTCAAACTGAAACAAAAACAAGCATCAGTCTATTCTGGTGCCAAGTAATGTCATTCTCCCAAATCCTACAAGTTGTTTTCCTTATCCCACGACGATTGGGGTCTGTCATGTGTAAGTGGTCCATCGGAGGAGTGCTTGGTGTCTTGACAGGCCTCCCCCTCTTTATTTAGCCCCCATTCCTGTTTCCGCCTCACTCCACTGACAGTAGGAAAACAGCATATATATTTTGCCTGTTATTGAGGCACCTGCTGACGTTATTTGAAATCAAGCATGACAACGTGGTAATAGCAGGAATTCAATCATCCATGTACCTGGCTCTCCTTCACTTGACATTAAACAAGTAGTGGTCTAGCTTACATCTTCTCTGAGGAAAGCTCCAGTGATGTTAATAGCGCTTTTGTGAGAGTTGTTTCTTTCTCAAATTTTTTTTTCTTCAATTTTCTTTCAACTGCAGAGTCGAGACAAAAGTGGGGCCCCACTGTAATTTGGTACCCAAAAAGAGATGTCTTTTGAAGTGCCGGAAATGTTGCCTGAGTTGTCAATACGTTCAGAATGCATTTCATAAATGGATGCATAAAAAAATTGCCAGCCTACCCCAGCAACAGAATATTCTGCGTTTTCATGTTCAGGTTTTTGAAGATCAATATTCAGTTTCTGATAAGAGGCCAGAGCTTTCATTCTTTAGTGATTATTTACTCTTATGGTAACAGTAAGTATCCAAATTGTAAAACTTGAACATATGAAAAGCATCTTATGTCATCTGAAAATAGAGAGCAGTGGGGACTGGTGATTCTTTACTTAGCCTACTTGTTATGATAATAGTAAGTGTATATGCCCATTTCAAAACAGTTGTTTGTTGTGAAAAGCATCTTATCACTAATACAAAAATATTTGAAATTTTACAGTTGTAGCACACCTGCTAAGTCTCTCGGTGTCGTATGCATCTATTCCTCCAATCATTGCAATCTATTAATCTCTTAATTATTTTATATTGCCATTCTTTGAAACATGAATGCATGAAACATGAATCACAATACTGTGACAACAATAAATGTTTCTATAATAAAAACACAAATTAATAAATAAAACATTATATACATTATTATACATTAGTCCCATCTATCTTTTGTGACTGTGTTCTCAGTTCAATTATTATGTGCTGCAACCGGGAAGTTGCCTCTGTTTTCAAGCTTCTACAAAATGAATAGGCTTTGATCTCTTTTGAAGTTGTCAGTTCAAAATAATTCTGTTCAGCCATCTACAAAAAAGCCTGATATTTTTTCTCTCTCCAATTGCTTTGTCATACTGACTGGCAGCTACGATGAATAGCAATTAGGTGACTGTGAATAAGATGATCTACCTTTCTTTTCAACTGTGTCTACTATCTTCAAACACATATTTACCATACACATTGCCACTCCGTCTTGTACGCACAGACACTCAGACACATTTAACAGTTCAATGTAAACGTGGCAAAACACTTTTACTGTGAACAAATATTAATCATATCATCGACTTTATACCTTCAAAAGAGAGCCTTTAGATTACATTGTCACATTCTAATCTGGTTGCTTTTATTTCTGCTTGCATTAAAGATACAAAGGACTTTAATTCTTGGGTTGGCAATATTTACATTTCAAAACATGAACTTCATCTAAAAACTTTTGATGAATCTACTTAAACAGACTCCCTGAATGCTCTTGTATTGCATTAGTGAGTAGCCCAATATTTGCAGCCATCCCACTATATTCATAGCTATGTTTAGACCGATTCTGTGGCTTAAATGTAAATAATCTGCCTTTATTATGACTTGCTATTGTCATGAGCTTGGTGCTATCGGTGAAGTGTATCCTTAGGATGGGAGGTTTGTGGTCTGAACCCAAGCTGAACTCTTCAGTATGTCTGAGCTGTGACAGTATGGTTAAATGCATTTACCTCATACAAAGCACTCTGAGGCTCACTCAGTTCAATAAACATTTTGAAATCAGATCATGAAGATTGACAGTAGTTAACGTTTGTCATTGGGTTGACTGATGCAAAATGCATGTTGGTATTACTTAATTTGTCCACTTACAGCCATTTTGTGTGTGATTTAACAAAAACATGACTTGGTGTTTCCATTTTGGCCTTATGAATGTGGGCCCTGGCAGTGCTTAAGCAAAAGGTAGACCCTTGCTTTGCTGGTGGGGACCGGGCGAAGTCAGTGATCTTGTCCCGCTCACTGCCCCATTCTATCTAGCCCTGCCTGCCTGCTATCAGAGCCAGCCACACTAATGTGATGGACAGTGGCAGGCATTCGCCACTTCTTTCTCCAACAACAGCGCTTCCAGATTTGTTAGCTTCACAAACATGGGCACCACGCAAAGTATCTCTCAAGCCACCACCAGTCAATGCCAACCTGGCGAGATAATAAGATGGCTGCCAGACACTGTCAATATTTCTCTCTTTGCACAGATAGCAGCCTGGCTAGCTGCTCCCTGATGAAAGTAATGTTGACTGAATGGGTTTGAGCAGGCCTCTGGTGTGGCGCGCTAGACAGCAGGAGAGGAGAGTGAGGAGGAGCAGGTGGAGGAAAAACTCCAGTAAAGCAGTTAATTAAAAACAGACGCTGAGGGAATGTGGAGGCGGGAGAGTGCTGCCAAGCCAGTGCTGTGGTCTGTTCAGGACAGCACCCCATGCATGATAAAGGTGGCAGTGGCACTGCACTCTAAAGCACTATAACTCTGGTCTGTAGGGGAGAGTGGGGTACGTTGAGCCAAGGGGTAAGTTGAGCCACCCTTGTTTATAGGAAACCATACACAAAATGAAAAATTTGACCAAATATTTAGGAAGAGGTCATCATTTCATGGAGTCTGTGAAGGAAGAAACGAAATGGAAAAAGTGGTTAGGAAGTTGGGTACAAAAAAACAGATTTTCATCAAATTAATTTATTGTGTTAGAGGTTTCATGATGCTTTTATCTAAACCAAAGTCAATCATTTAAAGATTATTCTATACATCAGTTGGGGTCTCTAAGTTTCAATATGAGGTCCTAAAGCCAGCATGAAAGTGCATCCTTGTAGCTGTGTGGGCTAATATAGTCAAAATTTTTGCCTTGGGGTAAGTTGAGCCAAAATGAAGTGTTTTCTTCCCAGGCATAATGAAAGGCATCATCGCTGGGATATGAGGTAACAACAGGGACTGGCCTGTGTTTAAAAAAGTACAAAGTGTTAGGTGATAAGCCTGTGTTAAAAGATGCTTAAAATGACAAAAAAGCGATTGTGATTGGTTTTAAGAAGGTAGTGGTAATATTTCATTCAGTACAGAAATGTGTAGGCAGCTTAATTTACCCTGTCCCGTGGCTCAACTTACCCCATGAACAATCTGTTTTCAAAACTGTAATGTTTTTCATGAATTCTGATTATTTCCAGGGATACACAACATCCTGAAATATACGTGTATATATATTTGTTCGAGCGAATACTATATTTCCTTTTGACGGAGTGATGCTGAATGTAAAAATTGCAACTTACCCTACTCTCCCCTACTGGCCTAAGACCTGTGGAGTTGGGCCATATTCGGGAGTTTTTCTTTTGATCATTCGGCTGTGCACATGATTGATTTGCGTGGGTCTGTCGGTCTAGTGTGGACGAAGCATTATTGATTTCATGTCGTTAATATAGAATGATCCAAGAACAAATGCATATTGACAAGGATGCTGCAGCGAATAAATATTGACAAGAGAGCAGACATGCTTAAAAATGTAGGTTTTATTATCCAAACATTCTGCCCATATATAGTTTTTGTACTTTATGCCTAGTGAAAGTCTACACACCCCTTACACAGTTGTCCCATTTTGCTGCCTTAAATTAAATGTAAAAAGTGGTTAAATTAGATTTGTTTCCCTACATATCTACACAACCTGCTCCACAGTTTAAGTTAAGAAAAAGTATTAAAAAAATGCGGTTACACTTTACTTGACACCCAGCGTCATAACACGGCCATAACCATGCCCTTTATGACACTGTCAAGAAGCATCATGACCCTCCTGTGTCACTTTTCTTGGAATAAGAAAACACACTTTATGACACTGTCATAAAGCATTATGACCATCCTGTGTCACTTTACTTGGACTAAGAAAATGCACTTTATGACACTGTCAAGAAGCATTATGACCATCATAATCATATAAGCCAGATAGGCCTATCACGTACACGCCCTTAAGTCAGTCATCAGTCAAAGAGAGGGCGTCTTGTCCTGCTCCTGGAATCTGCTCCTGCATTCATCCCATTCATCAGAAACAGAGCATTGGGGTAGGTGCATATCTGACATCAATGTGTGCACAATTACAATAATAATTGAATATGGTCAATTTCAGAAAATGTTAAAATAGTAGGCTATAGTGTAATGGAATGTGTTGCCTTGTTTGGTAGCTTTTGAGGGTTTTGACACTTATGTAGGTGTCATAACCAGCAATAAATTAACTACCATGGTAGGTTTGATGTTTTTGACATTCTTATGTAGGTATCATAACCAGCCATAAAATAATGCAATATATGCCACAACAGGTCTAAATGTGTCATGAGTATTATGACCATATTATGACAAGTTATGTAAGCTGTTATGACATGGTAATGACCGTATCATAACGTGTTATGCTGCTGGGTGTCAAGTAAAGTGTTACCATACTTGATGGAAGCACCTTTGACAGCAATTCAGCTGTAAATCATTTTGAATAAGATTCTGACAACTCTGAACAGCAACATACACTGAGTGTACACTGAGTGTACAAAACATTAGGAACACCTGCTCTTTCCATGACAGACTGACCAGGTGAATCCAGGTGAAAGCTGTTGAATCCACTTCAAATCAGTGTAGATGAAGGGGAGGAGACGGGTTAAAGATGGATTTTAAGCCTTGAGACAATTGAGACATACAACACATCACAGAGTGAAACTCTTATTTTAATGTAATGTGGTGGCAGCATAAAGTCAAGGGTATGCTTGACACCAGCAGACTGGGGAGTTTTTCAGGATCAAAATAAATATGAAAGGAGCAACGCCCAGGTAAAAAGTTAGTAAAACCTGCCTAATTTTTCTTTTTACCTAACCCCAGGATTAGGGTTGCAAAGGAAGGTATATTACTGGAAACTTTTGAATTTTACAAGTAAACTACCAGAATTGGTATCATTCAATGATTGTATGTAATCTATCACAAGATATTTGGTGGTCCTTTGGGTACTTCAGATTATCAAAGGTGTCTGAAATTATCTCTGGCCCTCTGTGTGGCCTTATCACATGTAAAATATGACAATTAAATAAGAGGATTTAAAAATATATAAATGACAAATCTGTAAAACATTAGCCTAAATATAAACCATCAATTTAGTTAATATGTGGTAAGTAGTCTTGCACAAGCCTTGGCTTGTGAAGCTGTAACAGTATACATCTGTATACATTTGGCACTTCTTTGGACACTGTGCTAACAAACCTCCAAATGAGCTCCTTCCGTGGCCTCCAACTGCTTTTAAATGCTAGTAAAACTAAGTGCATGCTCTTCAACCAATTGCTGCCCGCACCCTCTCGCCCGACTAGCATCACTACTCTAGACGGTTCTGACCTAGAATATGTGGACAACTACAAATACCTAGGTGTCTGGTTAGACTGTAAACTCTCCTTCCAGACTCACATTAAGCATCTCCAATCCAAAATGAAATCTAGAAATTTCACACAAAAAAAAGCCTCCATCACTCATGCCGCCAAACATACCCTCGTAAAACGGACTATCCTACCGATCCTTGACTTCGGAAAATAGCCCCAACACTCTTCTCAGCAAATTGGATGCAGTCTATCACAGTGCCATCTGTTTTATCACCAAAGCCTTATATACTACCCAGCACTGCGACCTGTATGCTCTCGTTGGCTGGCCCTCACTACATATCCGTCGCCAAACCCACTGGCTCCAGGTCATCTAAGTCTTTGCTAGGTAAAGCCACGCCTTATCTCAGCTCACTGGTCACCATAGCAACACCCACCCATAGCACGCGCTCCAGCAGGTATATTGCACTGGTCAGCCCCAAAGCAAACACTTCCTTTGGCCGCCTTTCCTTCCAGTTCTCTGCTGCCAATGACTGGAACGAATTGCAAAAATCTCTGAAGCTGGAATCTTATAATCGCCCTCTCTAACTTTAAGCATCAGCTGACTGAGCAGCTTACCGATCACTGTACCTGTACACAGCCAATCTGTAAATAGCACACATGACGACCTCATCCCCATATTATTACTTACCCTCTTGCACCCCAGTATCTCTACTTGCACATCATTATCTGCACATCTATCACTCCAGTATTAATGCTAGATTCTAATTATTATCGCCTCCAGGACCTATTTATTGCCTACATCCCTACATTTGCACACACTGTACATAAATAGAAAAATCTATTTTGTGTTATTGACTGTACGTTTGTTTATGTGTAACTCTGTGTTGTTGTTTTTGTCGCACTGCTTTGCTTTATCTTGGCCAGGTCGCAGTTGTAAATGAGAACATGTTCTCAACTGGCCTACCTGGTTAAAAAGGTGAATTTTAAATAGGGCAGGAGCCTATGTCCTGTAGTGTGAAGCAACTTGATGTACAAGTACAGTTAAAGTTGGAAGTTTACATACACCTAAGCCAAATATTTAAACTCAGTTTTTCACAATTCCTGACATTTAATCCTGGTAAAAATTCCCTGTCTTAGGTCAGTTAGGATAACCACATTATTTTAAGAATGTCAGAATAAGTTGAGTGATTTATTTAAGCTTTTATTTCTTTCATCACATTCCCAGTTGGTCAGAAGTTTACATACACTCAATTAGTACTTGGTGGCATTGCCTTTAAATTGTTTAACTTGGGTCAAACATTTCGGGTAGCCTTCCACAAGCTTCCCACGATGGGTTGGGTGAATTTTGCCCCATTCCTCCTGACAGAGCTGGTGTAACTTATAAGTCACTGTATCACAATTCCAGTTGGTCAGAAGTTTACATACATTAAGTTGACTGTGCCTTTAAACAGCTTGGAAAATTCCAGAAAATTATGTCATGCTTTAGAAGCTTCTGATAGGCTAACTGACATAATTTGAGTGAATTGGGGGATTACCTGTGTATGTATTTCAAGGCCTGCCCTGTGTCTTTGCTTGACATCATGGGAAAATCAAAAGAAATCAGCCAAGATCTCAGAAAAAAAAGTGTAGACCTCCACAAGTCTGGTTCATCCTTGGGAGCAATTTCCAAACGCACCAAAAAGGCCCATTCCTGTTGACAGAGCTGGTGTAACGGAGTCAGGTTTGTAGGCCTCTTTGCTCGCACACGCTTTTTCAGTTCTGCCCACAAATTTTCTATAGGATACTGGTCAGGGCTTGGTGATGGTCACTCCAATACCTTGACTTTGTTGTCCTTAAGCCATTTTGACACAACTTTGGAAGTATGCTTGGGGTCATTGTTCATTTGGAAGACCCATTTGAGACCAAGCTTTATCTTCCTGACTGATGTCTTGAGATGTTTCCTCAATATATCCACATAATTTCCCTTCCTCATGATGCCATCTATTTTGTGAAGTGCACCAGTCCTTCCTGCAGCAAAGCACCCCCACAACATGATGCTGCCAACCCCGTGCTTCACGGTTGGGATGGTGTTCTTCGGCTTGCAAAGCTCCCCCTTTTTCCTCCAAACATAATACTCATTATGCCCAAACAGTTCTATTTTTGTTTCATCAGACCAGAGGACATTTCTCCATAAAGTATGATCTTTGTCCCCGTGTGCAGTTGCAAACCGTAGTCTGGCTTTTTTTTAAGTGGCTTTGGAGCAGTGGCTTCTTCCTTGCTGAGCGGCCTTTCAGGTTATGTCGATATATGGATTCGTTTTTCTGTGGATATATACTTTTGTACCTGTTTCCTCCAGCATCATCACAATGTCCTTTGCTGTTGTTCTGGGATTGATTTACACTTTTCACACCAAATTACGTTCATCTCTAGGAGACAGAACGCGTCTCCATCCTGAGCGGTATGGCGGCTGCGTGGTCCCATGGTGTTTATGCTTGCGTACTATTGTTTGTACAGATGAACGTGGTACCTTCAGGCGTTTGGAAATTGCTCCCAAGGATAAACCAGACTTGTGGAGGTCTACAATTTTTTTCGGAGATCTTGGCTAATTTCTTTTGATTTTCCCTTGATGTCAAGCAAAGAGGCACTGCGTTTGAAGGTAGGCCTTGAAATACATTCACAGGTACACCTCCAATTGACTCAAATGATGTCAATTAGCCTATTAGAAGCTTCTAAAGCCAATGACATAATTTTCTGGAATTTTCCAAGCTGTTTAAAGGCACAGTCAACTTAATGTATGTAAACTTCTGACCCACTGGAATTGTGATACAGTGAGTTATAAGTGAAATAATCTGTCTGTAAACAATTGTTGAAAAATGTACTTGTGTCATGCATAAAGTAGATGTCCTAACCGACTTGCCAAAACTATAGTTTGTTAACAAGACATTTGTAGAGTGGTTAAAAACTAGTTTTAATGACTCCAACCTAAGTGTATGTAAACTTCAACTGTACATCCCCTGGACAGGATGCTAGTCTATCACAGGGCCTTACCCCCAATCTCTTTAATGTTGAGTGCCAAGCCAGAGACTCATCAGTCTTTGGTATGACTCGGCCAGGGATTGAATTCACAACCTTCCAATCTCAGGGCGGACACACTAACAAGGCCACTGAGTTGGTTAATATGTGGGGTTGAGCATAACATCATTTTTTTTACACACTTTTATTTATTGTACTATGTCAATATGTGTTGCCAATGTTTTGGCGTCAAACTGGTGGCATTTGTCAAAAAAAGTCCATAGTTGGAAGAGTTGCAGAGTTAATTGAAAATAATGCCTATGTTGACTAGATGCTTTTTTCATTAATTAGGCAATTTTTTCTTGAATTAGAAACTCATGGACAATATTATACTATATATGAATCATTTAAAAAAAAAAAGTTATTCAAGTATAAATTACCAAAGTTTCGATAGATTGCCATAGATTCTGTTAATTACCAAAATTACAGTAACTTTGGAAATTACCTGTAGTTTTGCAACCCAACCTGGGAGTTTTATTTTTCAGTAGGACATTTAAAAAAAAAAAAAATATATGTATGCAAAAGACACACCAGAATGGCTTTCCAAAAGGTGTTTAGTGTTCCTGAGGGGTCTAGTCTCAATCCACAGTCTAAATTCAAGCACAATACCAGTGTCTACATACAGTATGTGAAAAACGGCACATTTATAAAAAGTTATCCCTGATTACATCATCAAATGTTAAAATATAAGTGATTTTCAAATACTGAGATTCGCGGTGACGTGGGGAGCAAGAAAACACCGCCCCTCTGGCTAGAAACTTGTTGCAGGTTTTGAAAATCACTTTACATTTTAATCCTACCCTGTGATGTCACAGAGACGCATTTTTTAGGACTTCTTATCTTTTTAACTACAGATCATAGAAACACACCGTTTTCACATATGTAGACACTGGTTTGGTGCTGGAGCTAATGAATATGAGGTTGAGCAGTGACTGAATTGTCTTTTAAATCATAAATGATTCCTAACCAAATTTACAATAACATTTTTTTTCAAAAACAATTGATACAGTGGGTATCATACTGTATGTGTTAACCCCCCTTAGAATTTGTCATATACTGTGTTACAAAGTGGGATTCAAATGGATTTGTCATTTTCACTATAAAAATGAATAAAACACTTACATACCTTCAAATAAGTATTTGCCCCCTTGAGTAAATACATGCTAGGAACACCTTTGAGTCTTCTTGGCTAAGTCTCCAAGAGCTTTGAACACCTGGATTGTGCAATATTTGCCCATTATACTATCAATGTGTTGGGGATTATGGCTAGACAGCAATTTTCTAGTCTTGCCATCGTTTTTTTTTTAAAGTAGATTTGAGTCAAAACTAACTTGGCCACTCAGGAATGTTCACTGTCTTATTGGTAAGCAACTCCAGTGTAGATTTGGCCTTGTGTTGTAGGTTATAGTCCTGCTGAAAGGTGAATTCCTATGCCAGTGTCTAATGTGAAGCAGACTAAATCAGGTTTTCGTCTAGGATTTGGCCTCTGCTTAGCTCCATCCTGTTTCTTTTTATCCAGAAAAAAACTCCCTAATCTTTGTCAAGCATACCTGTACCATGATGCAGGCACCACCATGCTTGAAGCAGTTACTCAGTGGTGTTGTGTTGGATTAGCTCCAAACATAAGATTTTGCATTTAGGCCAAAAACTTTATTCCTTTGCTGTTTTTTTTTGCAGTATAACTTTAGTGCCTTGTTGCATACAGTGTGAATTTGTATTCTGTATATTTGTATTCTTCTTTTCACTGTCATTTAGGTCATCATTGTGGAGTCACTAGAAGGTTGTTGATCCATCCTCAGTTTTCTCCCATCACAGCCATTGAATGCCATAGCTGTTTTCAAATCACCAATGTCCTCATGGTGACATCTCTCATGTCAACCCCTATTATTTCACACAGAGTGAGTCCGATTTGTTAAGCCACATTTTACTCCTGAACTAATTTAAGCTTGCATAAAGGCGGGGTGGTACTTATGCAGCAACTATATCCTAGTTATTTAATTTGTATTACTTAGTAAACACTTGTAGAATTTTCTTTTCACTTTGACATTATGAAACATTTTGTGTAGCTCAATGTAAAAAGAAATCCCAATTAAATCTATTTAAATCCTACTTTGTAACTCAACAAAATGTGAAAAAAATCCAAGGAGGTGAATATTCGATAGCCACTGTATATGTTGCCCTAAGAGTTGTGTAGAGTTGGTAGAATCTTATTCAAAATTATTTACAGCTGTAATTTCTGCCAAACGTCCTTCCACCAAGAATGAACTCTGGGGTGTGAAGACATACACAGACCTTTCTTTTCGTCCTAGTGTTATCGCATGATTTGTAGTATTGTGCCATTTGTTGTATTGGGTGCCAGGTACAACAAACCTAAAGGACTTTGTGTGTAATATTTGTAACTTGGGTTAGTTGGGTACATTAATCCAAGACAGATTGAGGAGCTAGGGACTGCCCAAAGGCAAAATCTAGAACCATAAACTCTCTAACAGGAATTTAAGAGCTACTGTATGCTCACCTACTTTCTCCTTGCCAACAGAGTGCAGTGAAATGGAATGCAATCGAAGTCCTCTAGTTAATTATACGCTATGGCTTTTATTTGATGGATTCCTAATGTTTTAATTTATGTCTGTTTAATTAATCTTGTCACATTTAATAGCCAACCCTATTAATTTAACAAGGGAAAATGGAGCAGCAATCTTAGCGATGAACGTAACAATGTTCTTTCAGAGGCCTACTGAATGTTTTTACAAAGCCCAAACTTATTGGCCTCTGGTTGTAATAGTGATGTGTGTTATTGAATGATCGTAGGTGTTCTGCATTGTGATATAGCTAATGCAATTAAATCTCATCTATCAAAAATAAAGGTTAAGGAAAGATTGGTTTGATTAATTAGTTATTGTTTCAACCTGATTGTGTTGCCATATATCCAGATTGCATAGGCATATTTATTTTTCTAACCTACATGTATAGCCAACCTATGATAACACAAGGGCAAGCTGCTGAGCATGTAAAGTGATGTAGGTCCAGTTAATAGTTTAGAAGGTTAAGACTTAAGACTGTCTCTTCCCAATGCAGTATCCACAGCAGATACTTCATTCAAGTACAGTGCCATCAGAAAGTATTCACACCCCTTGACTTATTCCACAGTTTGTTGTGTTACAGCCTGAATACAAAATGGATTAAATCGTTTTATTCTTCTCGCCCATCTACACCCCATAGTTTTATTTTTTTATTTGTACTAATTTATTGAAAACGAAATACAGATATCTAATTTACCCCTGAGTCAAAACATGTTAGAATCCCCTTTGGCAGTGATTACAGCTGTGAGTATTTTTAAGATTGTACAATATTTTCCCATTTATTGTTTTCAAAATTCGTCAAGCTGTTACATTGGTTGTTGATCATTGCTAGACAACCATTTAAGTCTTGCCATCGATTTTCAAGCCAATTTAAGTCAAAACTGTAACTCGGTCACTCAGGAACAGTCACTGTCTTCTTGGTAAGCAACTGCAGTGGAGATTTGGTCTTGTGTTTTAGGTTATTGTCCTGATAAGTGTCTGGTGGAACGCAGACTGAACCAGTTTTTCCTCTAGGATTTTGCATGTGCTTAGCTCTATTTTGCTTATTTTTTTATCCTGAAAAACTGCCCGGTCCTTAATGATTACAAGCATACCCATTACATGATGCAGCCACCACTGTGCTTGAAAATATGGAGAGTGGTACTCTCTGTTGTATTGGATTTGCCCCAAACATAACACTTTGTATTCAGTACAAAAAGTTAATTGATTACCATATTATTTTTTGCTGTATTACTTTAGTGCCTTGTTGCAAACAGGATGCATGTTTTGGAATATTTTTTATTCTGTACAGGCTTCCTTTTCACTATGTCAATTAGGTTAGTATTGTGGAGTAACTACAATGTTGTTTTCTCCTATCACAGCCAATAAACTCGAAGTGTTTTAAAGTCACCATTGGCCTAATGGTGAAATCCCTGAGTATTATATTTTTTTGTATATTGTACTTGGTCAATGTCAGGCGTATAAAATCTGAAGTTATTTGATCTCATCACCAAAAGCCTAGGAAATGCTCTGTAATGCTGTCCAGTGAGTACACTATTGCTAAAGGACAACTGCCTGAAAGTGGCCATTGCTCCCAATGTCTTCTGCACTTGTATGCATAGTGTATGCACAGTGCACAGGTTATTAGCACAAGATTAGACTTTCTCTAGCTTTGAATCATTAAATAAAAGGCGAGTGTTTGAAGCTCCTCGATGTAATGATCCCCGGCAACTTGGAGAGTTCAAAGTAAATTGGCTAGGGCAAAAAAAGGACAATCTCACAGTTTTCTCCAGTGATCAAAATAGAAAAATCAGCCAGCTATATTAAATAGAATTTCCATCACTGCTCAACCAGTCACACAAATAGGTTATCTAGGATAATGGCTGTGAGGCTTCATTACCTCCTTATCAAATTAGATTTATCTTTCTCATCGAGGCAGATTGGAGAATGATTACTGATTTAACCAAAATAAGTCTCTTCAAAACGATTAAAAAAATGTAGAAATGACTCTAATGAAATGGAAATTAGTATTTTTCATCCTCAGACTATTGTTGGAAGATTGCTAAATCACTCCACATAAAGAGGAGTATAAGGAGATGAATAAAATAGCTGTTTGTGTGTCTGTCTGCCACTATCTTTTTGGAGTTCTGAAGCATATATGAAACAACTTCACAGATAAGTTGAAACTCCATATAGTTAAAGTATAGTTGAAGTAATTCAACTTATTCTGGGATGCAGTTTACAATGAGCACAGATATACAGAACCACAAATGCTTTCTCACAAGGCAATCTATGTTACATGCTGTGCCAATGTCATTCCTGACGTAATATAGTGCTCCAATTATGCATAGAAAAATCGTTAACACGTGAACACAACTGGAGGTACAGTCACATTCAACATTATTGGCACCCTTGATAAAGATGAGCAAAAAATACAATATAAAATAACTACACTGAGCATTATGAGATTAGAGAACACTTAGACCATTCCGCCATAATCAATCTTTCCAGATCCTTGATATCCTTCTTATGGACTGCCCTCTTTAATTAAAACCACAGGTTTTCAATGGGGTTCAAGTCCGGAGACTGATTTGGTCATTGTAAAACGTTAATGTTGTGGTGAATTAACCATTTCTATGGATTTTGATTTGTTCTTAGGGTAATTGTCTTGCTTGAAGATCCACTTGCAGCCACGTTTCAGCCTCCTGGCAAAGGCAACCAGGTTTTTGGCTAAAATGTCCTGGTACTGGGTAAAGTTCATGATGCCGTTAACCTTAACAACAACCCCAGGACCAGTGGAAGCAAAATAGCCCCAGAACATCAAATATCCATCACCATAATATTATATGGTGTGCTTGGCCAAAAGAGCTCCATTTATGTTATCCAACAAATGTAAACGCCGGAAGTTTGCTGAACAGCATTGGTACTTGGATTAGAACCGGTGCTATGGTCAGATGACATGGAAATAATATATACTCTAAAATATGGTGGTTGATCTTTGATGTTATGGGGCTATTTTGCATACACTGGTCCTGGGGCCCTTGTTAAGGTTGATTAGTGGTTAGGGACAGAAGATAGCCTAGTGGTTAGAGTGTTGGATCAATAACCGAAAAGTAGCTGGTTTGAATACCTGAGCCGAAAAGGGGAAAAATCTGCACATGTTGAGTCTTCAGTAATGTTTACACTTTGAAAGCATTGAGAAATCCAAACAGATATGTGGAATCATAGAACACCTAGAATGAAAAATACATCATTAGCCAGTGCAAGTGAGGATAAGATACACTTGATATGTCTGCTGGGTGACAGGAGTAGTAGTTTCTTTGGACATCACCTTATAAGCTCATCAGTAATTCCTGCTAGTATTCCCACAGTCTTTGCCCTGGCAATGTAAGTCCCTGGTCTGCATGGGGCTTTAGTGGACAATCCAGTTCAACACATGGTCACAAACTCACTCAACAACTTAGAGGTAGCGCGCTCTGCCCAGCACTGGTGCCTGCCTCTCTGAATGATGAAATAGGAGGCAAAGTAATAGATGTGACAAGAAGAAGGGCCCAAGAGAGGTCAAACGAGTGTACCAGTCAGATGCTGTATACTCTTGCCAAGCCCCCTCAAGGACTCCTTAGAATGCATGACCTTAAATGACTCTGCCAGAGTATCTCCCTTCCCCGCTCTACACTTCAGCTAATTAGTCAAAAGTAACAAGGAAGACTAGCCTTTATTGGCTTTGGAATGCAATCAATCACCGCCGTGCACATAATTGATACGAAAAAAGGCCAAAGCTAATTGTCCACCGAAATGTACTGCCAGCCAATCAGTTCCATTATCTCTGCACAGGCCAGATGCTAAATTAGATGTAATGAAGTTATACATGTAGTAATTTGCTCGTTTTGGGAGGTAAAGCGAGATGTTTGTTATCTCTTTGATTCTACATATCCTTGAGCCTCGGGTTGATTTGTTTCTACTTTGATTGATGGTTTAATTGCATGATCCCGACAGGTTCTTTTATTTATCATGTAAAAAGCTAATACCAACATATCTGCTCATCAGAACACTATATTAGAACATGTGACAGGGAGAAGGTTGTAGCTGTTACGTCATCTTGTTTAACAAGGTGAGGTCCTCGGATAAATACAACTAAACATTAACAAAACAGATTCTAAATATCAGGGTTGAGCATGGAATTGATACGACAGATTGCAATATAATTAATTAGGCTTATGTAACCCAATATTGCAAGCTATGGTATTGCAAAAAATCTGGAACACAAGTAGACAGTTTTCTGTCCTACATACACAAACAAACAAGTATGGATATCGTAATGCATTTTGGAAATACAACCTGTAAACACAGAGATACAATAGGAGGAAATGTAAACTATTCATGTTAATGATGAATGCAAGTGGGCTCAGACATCGGAATTCGATTTTTTGGAGTCCATGGTTCCTTGAAGGATTTTGTTACTTTTGCTCCGACTCTTGTAATTAAATCAGGGGCCACCACAGATTATCTTTGGGGCCACCATGGATTTTGCCTCAAATCCAATATGGCATCCAAAATCAAATATGGCTGTCATAGTACCATTTGATGGAGGATAAATCAATGAAAGGCATTTTTTTCAGAATTCTATACAACGCTCATGCCCAGAAAGACTGTTTTGGTGTAATTTTATTCTTAATCCAAAATGGCCAACATGATTACATTCAAACACCTTCACCTGCATTTAAATTGTCCTTGTTTATTTTATTTGTGTTATTCTGACTTTAAAAAGGGTTTCATAAGGCTCTTTGGTATATCTAGGAGTGGCACTGCCTTGCCTCTGTTGTGTCTAACAGGGTGAGGAGACAAAGTAGCCAGTGGTGGTTGCAGTTCTGGGGCCTGACCAGCTTGCATAGTCCATCTGTAGAGGCTTTACAGATGATCATACTGTCAACAAATTATCTGTTGATAAGCAACTGCTTGCTAAGGTTACAGTCAGGGTAAGGTTTAGAATAAGGGTTAGGGTTAAGGTTGGGATAAAGGTTAGGGTTAGTAGATAGTTGAAATGTTACTGATAGTCTGTAGAGCATACAGTATACTGTACAGATGGACTATCCAAAGAAGTGTTACCAGCCAGTATCTGTCCTGTATGACAGGCTGGTTATTAATGGAGCTGTGTGGGGATCAGTTTCCAACTCTACAACAGTTGAGTGCAGGCACTCAGCAGATACAGCTTGCATGACAAGGAGACCCATTGACTAACTGGAATGTTATCTCAGCCTGAATGATGCAGGGGATACTCAAGTAGTGGAATGGTTGGTTGTCTGGTTGTGAAGGAGAGTCTATGAAAGGGCTGTCACAAACATACCTGCCCTTAGATCTTTCAAACACCTAATTGACCTGTGGGTAGAGTCTTATGTTGAATGTGGCAAAAAATGCTTTAGGTCACGGCCTACATATTCCTTTGGAATTCGGGTAGGAGGATAATTTGGACGATATTAATTGTGGGTGGTTAGAGTAACAGAACCGGTGAGTGCGACCACAGGTTAATTAGAGGATATTCAGAGCAGGGTTTCGGTCCTTGCCCTAACACCACATCTGATTCAAATAACCAAATCATCATCAAGCTTTGATTATTTGAATCAGCTGTGTAGTGCTAGGGCAAAAACCAAAATGTGCACCAGGGGGCCAGGATCAAGTTTGGGAAACCCTGATTTAGTGTAAGCCATAGACTATGATTAAGAACCATTATGAGGGACGTAGCATAGCTCCACACAAATATACACTGGACAAAAATACAGTATAAACGCAACATGCAGCAATGTCAAAGATTTTACTGAGATACAGTAGTTCATAAGGAAATCAGTCAATTTAAATAAATTAATTTGGCCCTAATCTATGGATTTCACATGACTGGGAATACAGATATGCATCTGTTGGTCATAGATACCTTTTATAAAGTTAGGGGTGTGGATCAGAAAACCAGTCAGTATCTGGTGTGAACACCATTTGCCTCATGTAGCGCAAAACATTTCCTTCGCATAGAGTTGATCAGGCTGTTGATTGTGGCCTGTAGAATGTTGTCTCACTCCTCTTCACTGACTGTGCAAAGTTGGTGGGAACTGAAACACGCTGTCATACACGTCGACCCAGAGCATCCCAAACATGGAAGAACTGGGACATTGTCAGCTTCCAGGAATCATGTACAGATCATTGCAACATGGGGCCATGCATTATCGTGCTGAAACATGAGGTGATGGTGGCAGATGAATGGCACAACAATGAGCCTCAGGATCTCTAAAACAAGGAGGCGGCTTGTGGCTGAGAAATGAACATTCAATTCTCTGGCAACCGCTCTGACGGACATTCCTAGAGTCAGCATGCCAATTGCACGCTCCCTCAAAACCTGAGAAATTTGTGGCGTTGTGTTGTGTGACAAAACTGCACATTTAAATGTGGCCTTTTATTGTCCCCAGCACAAAGTGCATCTGTGTAATGATCATGCGGTTTAATTAGCTTTTTGATATGACACACCTGTCAGGTGCATGGATTATCTTGGCAAATGAGAAATCCTCACTAACAGGGATGTAAACAAATTAGTGCACAACATTTTTGTGCATATGGAACATTTCTGGGGTCTTATTTTTCAGCTCATGAAACATGAGACCAACACTTTTACATGTTGCGTTTATATTTTTGTTCAGTATACATTTGAAGATGATGGCTGGGCTTTGATGGACAGTAAAGGGTTTGCAGAGGAGGTGAAGCTGGTCAAGCACATTGCACAAAGGCCAATATCTCACAGTCAATCCCCAGCCACCATACACAATGACATACAGCGTCTTTGTTTAAATTTGGCCATCCTAAGGGGCCTTTTGTTGGCTATAGATGACATATGTCCTTAAATCGATGTTGGGATTACTGCACAGTTTTCCAGACCACTGCATGAGTCACCCTATCATGAGAGCTCATTATACACATGCAAGTCTAGTTCAGGTATCACATGGGCTGGCCAGCCATGGTTAGTAGCAAAATAGGTACAAATGAGGGCAGTGCACACAAGCACTTTCCAGATGGCATTTTGGCTGTTGAAATGGCTTGACCTGCGGCAGTCCAGTTTCATGGTGTCTCTGTCTGTAGTAACTGCCAGAGGAGGTGGAGTGGGCCTATCGAGCACAGTGCGGGGAGATTCAGGATGGCATTGACATAGGAGAGGTACAATTCCTATCATATGTGAAGGCCCCGTAAGTTAATGGAATTTCTTGTCAATGAGTGGCAGGTGGTGTTGGTTCAATGTGGTGAAGACCTGCCTTATTAGCAGCTTGTCATCATATGTGGTTACATCCTCCCCATCAGTATTATGTCACCAAGGCAACATATATATGGCAACTCCAGACAGACAAACAGGATGGTGGACATGGTTTTCTGGAAAAAGCAATGTGCCAGCTCAACCTGAACAGCATAAGAGTGCACCGGAACATCCCAATGTGCATCATGAATGCAGTGAACCAGCGGAAGGTCATGCTGGATTACTTGGTGTGGCCATGCCAAGTAGTCTGCTGCCTTTTCAATATCCAGACAAAAAGGTGTTCAAGTTTAATTATGGCAGGCAGATTGGATTCCCGACGAAGCTGACTTGCCCAAAAAAAAAAGTAATGAGTACAAGTCATAAGAACAGTACACAAATATGAATGATGTCTCTCATTTAAAACACACATATACATATACTCACACATACATATATATGATTTAACCACCATGTAATGTTACAGTATTGTGCCAGCCATATTGGATTTGGAGTCAAATGTAGGGGCCAGTCATGCCAAATAATATCGCCCCGGCCAAATAGTGTCCCCCTCTGCATCACAACGGGATTTGATAAACTATTAGCATACATTGTTATATCAACAGTGTGATTTTTTTTTTTTATTTTACCTTTATTTTACTAGGCAAGTCAGTTAAGAACAAATTCTTATTTTCAATGACGGCCTAGGAACAGTGGGTTAACTGCCTGTTCAGGGGCAGAACGACAGATTTGTACCTTGTCAGCTCGGGGGATTTGAACTTGCAGCCTTTCGGTTACTAGTCCAACACCCCGTGATGACCTAATGCTTAGAATTTGAGATCAGTACAACCTAAATTACATAATTTTCATCATCGCTATACAAACAAGGCTGATTTGTTTAGCTAATAAAATGAAAACATTAATTTGAACTACTTTTGGGTTCCTTGTTAACATTACAACATGAAATCCATGTCTTAAACATTGCTACATTTCAGAAATGGCAAAGAAAACATGTAATCTGCTTGACACTTTAAAGTGACTTACCTTACACATCAGGAAGTCAGATAATGTCCACTCTATTCATATGCAAATCCGTTTGATTCATACACTGGCTTGACTGGCTGTCATGTTTTTATTTTAACCTGCCTGTAGAAAGTTGGAGGAATCATCCTGGGGCGCTTTAAAGGGGCGCTTTAATTAGGTCAGGTGGAAATGTCTGACAGATCTCAACTCATTAAAAGAAGGAAATCGCCACCGCCCTCGCTGCTTTCTCTTCCTCAACTCCGTCTAATCCAGACATACTGTGCGTCCATGAATCAACGTAAATCCACCAAATCGGTTACCTTTCATCTGAACTATCTGTTGCGATCGGGAGAGCTATTGTTTCTAGTTATTACCGCGGAGCGCGGCTTGGAGCGCACGCTTCAAACCTATTGTGTTATGTAAATGGCAAATGATCACGGTTCTACAGATCATCACAGGCCAATTATGCCATTGATATATGGTTAAAATGCAATGAAATTACATATACATATGAAGACTAACCTACGATCAAATATGAAATGTAATGATTTGCTGAATTGATCAATTCTGATATCAAATTGGAGATTATAGATTGAATAACTGATCTATTTATTTGTATTATCATTCTCATGATGAATTGTTATGATCCTAAATGACTCCATTCTGCTTCACATTGAATTCCTATGGAAATGTATTGCTGAATTACTTCATTTTGTTAATGAGAATTATTGTTATAATTTGACTTTCTGATTGGATAATTATTCTGTTTCCTTTGTTATGCAGTACAGACAAACTACCCATTAAATAGACCACTTTGTGGTTAAAGGAATTCCTGCCTCAGTCTCATCCATTCCTCTGTCACCTGACCCATGACCACCTGTTCACCTTCACTATTGTCAGTCATCCTACCTGTCCAGCTACCCACACAAATTCCAATAATCTTTCACTGCCCTTCCCTTATCTACAGTGAAATAATAATTTCGGTAGTCATCTATGATGAATTTCTCTCACATATCTCATTAGTACACCCTTGTGGTTGAATATATATTTATATTGCAGGTCCTAGGATACAACAATTAGTAATGTGGATAAATAAATACCATCAAAGGGTACCTTACATCATACAATAATGAACACCTTGTGAAACAGCTGTGAAAACCAACCTGGCAATATTTAAGATTTTAATAAAAATGTTGATCGCTTTTGCTACATTGTCATTCATTTTCAGATTTGTTTGTGCACTCACATGGCAGACTAAAATACTGAATTCTGGTGTGTGGAATATAGAGAAAGTGGTTGCTGTGTGGGTCATAGGTTCGGTCTGTCACTTGTTCTCAACAGGTAGCCAGTCTCGGAAGGGGGACTTGAAGAGCGAGACTGCAAAGTCCAGGTGCTACTGCTCTCTGTTCTGAGTGTTTGCAGTGCTAGTGTTTTTAGTTCATCTGTGTATCTCACATATTATGTGCCCAGTATGATAGAGCAAGAACTTTGTTAGCAGATAATGACAACAACAGTTGTAGATGTAATGAAAAGTTGGAGGGTGGTTGGTAATGGAGGACATGAGGTGGATCCACGTCTGGGTGTTGGGCAGAACCCCCAGCTCCTGGAGAACGGGAACAGGGTAGGAGATGTATAAACAAGCAAACACACAGGTTACACTTTACTGTGAGAAAATGTGATAAGTACTTTTCAACCCTTTGGAGGGTATAACCTACCTCTCTGGTCCCCCTCCAACTCAGCACAGAATCAGACTGATTAAAAACTCACTGGTTCTGGTGGATGGTATACCTCCTGGGGGGCTCGGACAGTCTATGGTCCTAAAGTCATTGGGAGAGGTAAATTGAAGAGGCACATTTTTACAAGCTTAGCATAACTACCATTTCTTGCTTTCTCAAATGTCAACCAAAGCTTAACATACTTTGTCTATGGGGCTTCACTGAAGTGTAGTGTGTCAGTGCTTCCATTGGTCGACCGTCCAACTGCTCCAACTGTAGAAATTTGTTGGCTTCCACCGAGGTAACCCTAGGAAGACTAGAGAAGAATATCAGTGTTAGGGAAACTAAAACTAGCTTTAGGGTATGTGTGCAATGAATAGTTTTTAAATTTTTTATATTGACTTTAACAAATTGTGACCCCAGCTAGGAGCAAAAGAGCAGCGAGGTTTCCCAATCAACTTTCTTTCGTCCTTCTTCCAAACTAAGTAATTTGCCCGGATGTCGTAGCACTTGGTCCCCTTCTTGATTTTTCTCCGGTAGCTCTCCTTCTGTTTCCCCTTAGGCTTGTCCATGTTCAGTCTCACCTTAATTCATATTACAAATACATTTCTTTCATATCTCTTGGAGGGCCAGAAAATTACAGCGGACAATCATTTTTACCTAATCAAAAACCTGCACATCCTTCTCTGTCAGTGCCTGAAGGTAAGCCTCGAAGGCGTTGTAACGATGTGCGCTGAGAGTCGGGAAGCAAGTTCAGGGAGTGAGTGATTCAATAAAATACAAAACAAGAAACACTAACAGCACACAGACGTGAAACAGAAACAGTGACGCCTGGGAAAGGAACCTAAGGGGGTGATATCTAATATATATATATATATATATGGAATGTAATCATTGACGTGATGGAGTCCAGGTGAGTCTGTCGACAAGCAGATGCGCGTAACAATGGTGACAGGTGTGCGCCATAATGAGCAGCCTGGGGACCTAGAGGCCGGAGAGGGTGCACGCGTGACGGGCGTTCTGATCTGGTTCGACAACTTCCACCACATCAGGTGGGGTTTCAGTGATCTGAAAGTACTTTATACAAAAATAGCAATAGCCAAACATCAACACTAAGTCAATCACATATTTGAAAGACTACAGTACAGTACCAGTCAAAGGTTTGGGCACACCTACTCATTCAAGGGTTTTTCTTTATTTTTACTATTTTCTACATTGTAGAATAATAGTGAAAACATCCAAACAATGAAATAACACATGGAATCATTAAGTAACCAGAAAGTGTTAAACAAATCAAAATATTTGTTTTATTTTAGATTCTTCAAAGTAGCCATCATTGGCCTTGATGACAGCATACTCGGCATTCTCTTAACCAGCTTCATGAGGAATGCTTTTCCAACAGTCAAGGAATTCGCACGTACATTGAGCACTTGTTGGCTGATTTTCCTTCACTCCCATGTCCAACTCATTCCAAACCATCTCAATTGGGTTGAGGTCAGGTGATTGTGGAGGCCAGGTCATCTGATGCAGCACTCCATCACTCTCCTTGGTCAAATAGCCCTTACACAGCCTGTAGGTGTATTTTGGGTAATTGACAAATTATAGTCCCATTAAGCGCAAACCAGATGGGATGGCGTATCGCTGTAGAATGCTGTGGTCGCCATGCTAGTTAAGTGTGCCTTGAATTCTAAATAAATCACAGACACCATCACACCCCCTCCTCCATGCTTCACAGTGGGAACCACACATGCGGAGGTCATCCTTTCACCTACTCTGCGTCTCACAAAGACACAACGGTTGGAACCAGAAATCTCAAATTTGGACTCATCAGACCAAATGACATATTTCCACCGGTCTAATGTCCATTGCTCGTATTCCTTGGCCCAGGCAAGTCTCTTCTTATTATTGGTATTCTTTAGTAGTGGTTTCATTGCAGCAATTCGACCATGAAGGCCTGATTCATGCAGTCTCCTCTGAACAGTTGATGTGTGAAGCATTTATTTGGAGTGCAATCTGAGGTGCGGTTAACTGTAATGAATGTCCTATGCAGCAGACGTAACTCTGGGTCTTCCTTTCCTGTGGCGGTCCTCATAAGAGCCAGTTTCATCATAGCGCTTGATGGTTTTTGCGACTGCACTTGAAGAAACTTTCAAAGTTCTTGACATTTTCTGGATTGACTGACCCTCATGTCTTAAAGTAATGATGGGCTGTCGTTTCTTTTTGCTTATTTGAGCTGTTCTTGCCATAATACACACACACACATTCTATAATATTGAACTCTGCTGTGGTCAAATAAAGCAACCATTACAACAATACTTATCAGGGCAAAATTTGAATTGGGACACTTGCCAATCATGTGCCATGGTGAAACAACTTTGATGAGCTTCAACTCCGGCGCCACAGTCTTCACCCTCTCAAACTAGTGACAAATTGAAACAGTGTGTGCTCTCTGACATTCATTAAAATCATAATAATTTCAGATATAATAGAATGTGATTGATAAACAAAAAGGTTATTTCACTTGCCCAGGTGTCCACTTCCTTGACAATTCCCCATCAGAAGAAGCGTAAGGTTGATTTAGGCAATCATGCGCTTCACTCCGAAATCGCCAACATGCATCTCGGTCAGCACGGTCTCCTTCTCCTCCTTAGCAAAAATCACCCTCCTGTGTGGCTGGCCATCCTTCGCCCGTAGGTAGAAATGATTGCAAAACAAGTTGGAAGAGAAGAGTTTTTGAAATACTCAAGTCTAAGTACATTTGCACTGCTTTCTTTCTGTCTCTCTCTCCATCTCCCACTCTCTTCCCATCTCTCTCTCTTTCATCCTTTCTTTCTTTCTGTCAAGTTAAGACACCTTGTTAAGGGCATTTGGAATTACCATAATTGCTTACACATCTATTTGATTGATCAGGTATAACTTATAGCGAGACACCTCAATATGACAGACCCATAACTATATCAATGGAGGCTGCTGAGGGGAGGATGGCTTTGGAAACCACGTGTTTGATCCCATTCCATTAACTCCATTCCAGACATTATTATGAGCCATCCTACCCTCAGCAGTCTCCACTGAACTATATGTATAGCTAGCAACTAGCTAACATTAGATGGAAAATGATTGTTGAAAAATGGTTGTACACAGCTAAATCCGTCCAGTTATCTAAGAGAAGTTAACTGCTTAACTTCTTAGGGAGCGGCTCCCGAGGTGACGGTTTTGGAGAGTCTGGCGTGCCCAAAGTAAAATGCATGCCACTCAGGCCCAGAAAATAGGATATGCACATAATTAGTACTATTGGATAGGAAACACTCTGAAGTTTCTAAGAGTGTTAAAATAATGTATGTGAGTATAAAAGAAGTGATATAGAAGGCGAAAACTGCAAATCCGGATGGATTTTCCTCAGGTTTTTTTTGTAAATGAGCATCTTCTCCATTGTGCCTATTGCATACAACTTTATGTAGGACTGAGACTGCAGTACCTATGGCTTCCACTAGATGTCAACAGTCAAAGACTGGGAATTCTAGCAGTGACCAGAACAGAGAGGGAGAGAATTGTCTGGCGACCACTTTTGTAAACAAGGTTTGACGCGCGCAAGATTGTGAACGCGCACCACTTTATTTTCCTTTCCTATCGTTCACGTTATCGTCCGGTTGAAATATTACAGCAAATCTACCCAAAAGGATACCTAAGGATACATTAAGTTTGATTTGTTTGTAGAAAGTGTATAGTTATAATTTGAACATGTTCTCTTCACGGTTCAATGGGCGACTCAACGGTGGATTTTATGATCATAACGCGCCAACCAAACAGAGATTTATGGATATAATAAATTACTTTTTCTAACCAAAGAAGCATGGATTGTCTTCGTTGGACACTTGGGAAGCCCTCAGGAGAAGTTCATCAAAGGTAAGCGATTTTATATTAGCGATTCTATGCGTTTTGTGAGACCCGTGTTGGGTTATGGATTTATGCTAATGCATAAATATTAGAGGTGCTACCCTCAAACAATCAAATGTTGTGCTTTCGCCGTAAAGCCTTTTTGAAATCTGACAACGCTGTGATATTGCCAAGAATCAGAGCTTTTGATGACTATGCAACAATTGTATATTTATGAATGTTTAATAATTCAACTTTTGGATTTTGAATTTGGCGCCTCACATTTCACCGGGTAGTGTCGGGAGTGCTCCCTAAGTAGGTAATATTACACTGAATTTGAATTGTGAATTTCTCTGAATGCTGCACCTCTTGTCGAGACCAATGGTGTCTTCATAGTACTTCACCTGGCTAGCTGACTAGGCAGGCTAAGGTATATACATTTGAAGTTGGAAGTTTACATACACTTAGGTTGGACTAGTAAAACTAGTTTTTCAACCGATCCACACATTTCTTGTTAACAAACTATAGTTTTGGCAAGTCGGTTAGGACATCTACTTTGTGCATGACACAAGTCATTTTTCCAACAATTGTTTACAGACCAATTTTTTTACTTATACTTCACTGTATCACAATTCCAGTAGGTCAAAAGTTTACATACATTAAGTTGACTGTGCCTTTTAAACAGCTTGGAAAATTCCAGAAAATTGTCATGGCTTTAGAAGGTTCTGATAGGCTAATTGACATCATTTGAGTCAATTGGAGGTGTACCTGTGGATGTATTTCAAGGCCTACCTTCAAACGCAGTGCCTCTTTGCTTGACATCATGGGAAAATCAAAAGAAATTAGCCAAGACCACAAGTCTGGTGCATCCTTGGGAGCAATTTCCAAACGCCTGAAGGTACCACGTTCATCTGTACAAACAATAATATGCAAGTATAAACACCATGGGACCACGCAGCCGTCGTACCACTCAGGAAGGAGATGCGTTCTGTCACCTAGAGATGAGCGTACTTTGGTGCGAAAAGTGCAAATCAATCCCAGAACAACAGCAAAGGACCTTGTGAAGATGCTGAAGGAAACCTGTACAAAAGTATCTATATCCACAGTAAAACAAGTCCTATATAAACATAACCTGAAAAGCCGCTCAGCAAGGAAGAAGCCACTGCTCCAAAACCGCCATTAAAAAAGCCAGACTACGGTTTGCAACTGCACATGGGGACAAAGATCGTACTTTTTGGAGAAATGTCCTCTGGTCTGATGAAACAAAAATAGAACTGTTTGGCCATAATGACCATCGTTATGTTTGGAGGAAAAAGGGGGAGGCTTGCAAGCCGAAGAACACCATCCAAACCGTGAAGCACGGGGTGCCAGCATCATGTTGTGGGGGTGCTTTGCTGTAGAAGGGACTGGTGCACTTCACAAAATAGATGGGTTCATGAGGACGGAAAATGATGTGGATATATTGAAGCAACATCTCAAGACATCAGTCAGGAAGTTAAAGCTTGGTCGCAAATGGGTCTTCCAAATGGACAATGACCCCAAGCATACTTCCAAAGTTGGGTCAAAATGGCTTAAGGACAGCAAAGTCAAGGTATTGGAGTGGCCATCACAAAGCCCTGACCTCAATCCTGTAGAACATTTGTGGGCAGAACTGAAAAAGCGTGTGCGAGCAAGGAGGCCTACAAACCTGACTCAGTTACACCAGCTCTGTCAGGAGGAATGGGACAAAATTCACCCAACTTATTGTGGGAAGCTAGTGGAAGGCTACCCAAAATGTTTGACCCAAGTTAAACAATTTAAAGGCAATGATACCAACTACTAATTGAGCGTATGTAAACTTCTGACCCACTGGGAATGTGATGAAAGAAACAAAAGCGGAAATAAATCACTCTACTATTATTCTGACATTTCACATTCTTAAGATAAAGTGGTGATCCTAACTGACCTAAGACAGGGAATTTTTACTAGGATTAAATGTCAGGAATTGTGAAAAACTGAGTTTAAATGTATTTGGCTAAGGAGTATGTAAACTTCAACTGTAAATGTTTTTGCTTTATTTTCAGGAATTTTATTGGAATTTCATTGGCCTTTAATATTTTTGCCCCTCTGGCCAGTTCTACCTCACAAAAGAGTTTTCAGTGTGTTTTGGTGCTATATCGACAGTAAAACGAGTCCTACATCAACATAACCTGAAAGGCCACTCAGCAAGGAAGAAGCCACTGCTCCAAAACCGCCATAAAAAAGCCAGACTACGGTTTGCAACTGCACATGGTGACAAAGATAATACTTTTTTGAGAAATGTCCTCTGGTCTGATGAATCAAAAATAGAACTGTTTGGCCATAATGACCATTGTTATGTTTTCAGGAAAAAGGGGGAGGCTTGCAAGCCGAAGAAAACCATCTGGGGGAAAGGACAGGGAGGGAACAAGTAATTTATCTCAACCTTGAATCATGGGGGTGGCAGCATCATGTTGTGGGGGGTGCTTTGCTGCAGGAGGGCATGCGTTTAAATGTATTTGGCTATGGTGTATGTAAACTTCAGACTTCAACTGTAGGCTATACCTGCACTGTATCTGCGAGCTGTTGGCTCGAGGGCACGTGCCAATACCAGAGTGAGCACATTCGATACATAGCGCACATTGTTGTGTGACAAAACCATTAGTTAAAAATGTGATGGGAACCCATTTAAATAGTTGTTTTTATTCAGTACATGGGATTTTATTTTTTGCACTATGCCATCACGCGCAGACTTATCCTCAACAAGTCAATTTGATCTGATGAGAAAATATTTATGCAGATTTTAGAATATTTGCATGAAAATCTGTCGCAAATTGGATGGAAACCTAGCTAATGTGCATTAAGTCATGACAGTATAGTTTGCAGCCTTAGATTGTGGGCTGAACCATAACATAGCACCAATCATTTGATGCAAAAGTAATATGTACAATAAATATACCGTAATCGAATAAATAAATCTTGTACTCAAAACAAAGTCTTGCTAGATGCATTGATTTGATAAGGTTAGAGGCAGGGTTGCCAGTTCAAATCCCAGGGCTGACGGGGGAAAATCTGGAGGGTATTTGTGACCCCTGATTTCGAAGTCATGTCAAGTGTACTCTACTAAGAAAGCCCTAAAACTCAGCAAGGCGTTGTCAAGTCACAAATGACCACGCTTGTTGAAGCTTACAGTTGAAATATACATTCAGATATAAGTTTCTGTATTTTGACATGTTATCAAGAGAGCGCTCAACCAGGCGGTTGAGCTTATTTTAAATTAAATGAAACATATGAATTTTGTTTGGCATATTTTATCATCTCAACCAATACCATTTAGTAAAATGATCACGTGGTTTTCATTATCGGATTCCCATGTTTTTTTAAACACCTATTCAAACCAGGAAGTGAATGTGAGCAAAACGTTTTGCATGTCAGAAATGAAGTTTTCTAAATATACAGTTGAAGTCGGAAGTTTACATACACCTTAGCCAAATACATTTAAACTCAGTTTTTCACAATTCCTGACATTTAATCCTAGTAAAAAGTCCCTGTCTTAGGTCAGTTAGGATCACCACTTTATTTTAAGAATGTGAAATGTCAGAATGATGGCAGAAAACTTGCTGTAAAAAAAAAGAAATGTGCCAGCAAAAGGCTAGAGCCTTTTGCAGTTAGAGATTAATTTCACTAGGTTTGAGTTTAAATCTATTGCCGAGGAGATTTTCCCATTCGCAATATGATGGCTACCAGGCTACGAACTGATGAGTTCGCGGAAGGCATGAGCTACTTTTAAGCCCTTCCACGATTCAGTATGCTGTGAAATTATATGTTGTTAGCCTCCAGTGTGGGTAGCCTACCTACTGAGTTTGTTGAGGTGGGGAGTAAAGCGTTATTTAAGGTAAGGTACAGAGAAGTACTTCAGGGAGTGGGATCTAACAACTACATCTCTAATTCCCACTAGAAGCTAGAGCCCTATACTATTCCCACTGTCTGGCCAAATGTAATGTTTCTCACATCCTGACAATATTACAATCTTGATTTTATAGCTGCTGTAGTCTATCTATTCAACATAACCTCCACCCTGCTCTCCATCTCTCTGCTGTCTGTCTGTGGACTGTGGATACTGAGAGAATGATTTCACCCGGTGATGCCTCAGTGCCTCCGTCACCATACAATATGTTGCATTGTCCATTAGGCTTAGAGAGAGTGAGAGACAGAGAGAGAGAGACACAGGGACTGGAGTCATTGTGTGGGCTAAAACTGTCCCCCGAAGACTCAGCGCAATTACTCTTCCCTCCACGTGCTGTGTTATCTGTTCCCTTGTACATCAAAGCAATAACGTCTTCAAAAGGGCAAAGGCAGACTGGGTTCTCTTCAGGGATGCAGAGCGGGCCAGCTTCGGGGAGGGTCTGTCAAGACGCATTATCGCCAAGAATTAACAAGCAAAGAAAGTCTGTAGAAGACAATTTCTCCACAAGACAACCAACTAAAGGGTTTACGGAAGTAACAACCTGCAGCAGAATCCGTGAGCGCGTACGACCTTACACGCAATCTCGATAGCACCAATATGGGCGCGTGACTTACGTGGAAAAGGTAAATGTCACGACAACAAAATGGCCAAACACTAATTAACGTCACGGGCATCGGACACATAAAATTGGAGATAGCGACGCTCAAAAATGCTTCCTTGACACAGGAAGAATAGTGGTGCTCACACGGAAGGGAGACAAATGACTTGTTCCCTCCCTGTCCTTTCCCCCGTCAATGTCCTCTGACTGGCTGCCTGTCCTGCCTGTCTGCGGTATCTAGACGTTTTTCTGTGATTTGTGACGGAGAACACTGACAGATCCTAATTTTGTCAAAGCACTCCTGTCACAGCCGATGGTGGTAATGTCTGGTTAAAAAAAAAAAAAGTATTCCCCTTCCACTTCTACAAAGGTTTCCAATAAACACAGGTTTATGCAGGATGGTTTGCCTTTTCCGATAGCGGACCTGGCTCTGTAATCACAGGGAATTTGAGGTTGAATGAAAACATTCGACTGAGACTGTCGACTGAAAAAAGGAACTTGGAGCACTGTCAGTTGTGAATTGTGTCTGCCGGGGTTGTAGGCTGTGTAGTTTGAATTGAAGTTGAAAGAGGTTAGTGATTCCCAACTGAGCTGAGTGAATGCCAATTGCTTTGACCCAGTGTGGCTGGATATGTTGCTATGAAACAGCAAAGAGATAGAAAAACAACATTTTAAAGAGTCTGTACAATCTATTTGTTCAGGGTAGCCAACCTTTCTATTTCCAGAATAGGACTGATTTAGTAGTGCTTTGATGTGACAGTGTAATATAAAGACGTTCAGTGTATGTTTGCAAGTGATGCCGCCCGTATTTTGGCATATGAATACCCAACCCCGTCCTACAGGTCGGTATACAGTAATTCTTTAGCATTATTGATTTGTTACTGTCTTACCAGTTTGAGTAATGACGGTGATTAGGGGGCCTATTTTCTTGATGATACAGACATTAAGGACAACGGTGGGAAGGAGGCTCAGTAGGCAACAGATTGTGTGTGTGTGTGTGTGTGTGTGTGTGTTCACACCTTTCTCTTTCTCTCTTTCTCTCCCTCTCTCTCTCCTTCCCTCTCTCACTCTGCTTAGCACGCATGAGGTTTCTACACTGTCAAAGCTTTAATCTGGCAAGTTCCTGGACCACAGTTTAGGAAATCCAACAATACCTCTCCATTCTCCCCGCATCCTCTCTCCTCCATTTGTGAAACCACCCTGAGACCCTTGGAGCTATGCCCAGAATAAAAAAATGTCAACCCCCTACTAGATAAAAACACAAAATGCTTCCCTCTAATTAGCCTAAGTAAATGTCCATTGTGTTCTGATTAAAACATCTCCAGCGTGGTCACTTTGGACGCATTACAGGCATAACGTTGAGGGATCCTCCCACTCACGCTTTTGAGAACGTTTAATAGCAGCTTAGGTAATACATTGGGTTAAGAGATTTTCCCTCAATCTCTTATCACTCACGGAGAAAAGAGAGAACGACTCAATCGACAAGTCTATTCCTTTCTCAGATGATTGAAAACTGCTGACAAGAGTCTTCATTGGGAAGTGTTAGGGGATAAATACATCCTAATTATTTTTGTTTTGAGGGGAAGTCTAGTATTTTTCAACTACTTAAAAAGGTTGACGCTAATTAGCATTGAGGTCTTGGAAAGAGATCTGATGCAAGGTTGAAAGTCGAGGCATTTTAATCAAGTCAAGCACTGCCCTGTGATCCAAACATCCAACACTACTGAGTATATTATGAGTGGTGTACCTCTGATTTTACCTTTCCTTAGGTGCATTGGTATTTGAGGGTCAGGGCAACCTTAACCTTCCGATGTCTGAGCACTATTGACTTGATAAACAAAGGAGTTTTGCAGAACAACGATGCTTGAATCAATTGCTACTTATCTCCTTTTAACTCACACTTGTTAGACCAAGCAGACAGCAGAAGCTCAAGTCTTTCAAATAAAAATAAACGGGCAATTGTTTTGTTAAAGCAATGTGAATGTGAAAGCCAAGCACTCTTTTCACTTAGATGTGAATGTAGCTACACAATGAGGGAATAACAATTTAGCTCTTGTTAAATATATTTACTGCAATCTGTATAACTGCTACTTACTGACTTGTTTTCTTGGTTGCATTTGAAACAAAGAACAGTTATATTATTTTTTGCATAATTTCATTCCATTCCATTCCAATCAATTTACCCTTTTATCCTCTGTCATGTCCGTGTAGTTGTTCCTTAGGGTTGCTAGCATTAGTGGATCATATTAGGCTAACGTTGTGCAATAATTTGGGACATGTAGCCTATTTTTTGAATCATTATGGAACTCAGATTACTCATAGCAGGAGCCCGGCGGATGGTTCACGATGACTGGACCGTTGTAGATTTATAGGACTATTGTTCAACCCATACTGTACACGTTCCTTCTACCTTCCAATATTTAATGCATGGAACTTGAATATGGCAACTTTCAGGATGAATCAAATCACTGTATTTTCGAGTGATCAATATATTTTGTGCGTAAAGGGTCTACAAACCCTGTTCATGATTCATACTTATCCTAAAATTTGCCTAAATAATCTACAAGATCAGAGTATTTTTTTTATTTACCAGTTGGTGCTGAAATGGAGATTAAGATGTTTAGATGGCTTTCTTTCACTGATCTATTCTCAACCCGTTCTCTCTATGTATTCTAGAGAGTCTGTCGACACATTTTTTTATTTAAGGTACATCGTATTTAAAGGGATGGCTTAAGATAAATGTACTGAAAACCATATTGAATGCAAACTCCACAAGAAAATCTCTTGTCCAGCAAGTGGGAGGGTTTTCAGCAGTTGAATGAAATATATTCAGCACGAGCAAGGGAACCATGCCTGCAAAGCCTGTTACGCACCTGCATAAGGTAAGTCTAAATATCAACTACTGAGACGTAAGTAGGAAAGGCGTGCGTAGGAAAGGTGTACATTTCCTGAATCTGAATCAGGCCCCATGCATATGAATGTAAATAGAATAAAAATAGAACCCTCTTTTTCCCCATACATAAACACAACCACCCACCCAACACAAGAATGTCACTTTCAGCCAACTGTCATTCCCAACATGATGGCTGACACATATCAAAACATCTGAGTGATGCAAGATCGACTCGTACTACACCGGCTCCAATGCTTGTCGGATGTGGCAGGGCCTGCAAACTATTACAGACTACAAAGTGAAGCACAACCGAGAGCTACACAGTGACACGAGCCTACCAGACGAGCTAAAAAATGCTCGCTTCGAGGCAAGTAACACTGAAACATGCATGAGAGCATCAGCTGTTCCAGACGACTGTGTGATCAAGCTCTCCGCAGTCAATGTGAGTAAGACCTTTAAACAGGTCAACATTCACAAGGCCGCAGAACAAGACGGATTACCAGGACGTGTACTCCGAGCATTCGCTGACCAACTGGCAACATCAACACCATTATCCTAGAAACCATAGACCCACTCTAATTTGCATACCGCACCAACAGATCCACAGATAATGCAATCTCTATTGCACTCCACACTGCCCTTTCACACCTGGACAAAATGAACACCTATGTGAGACTGCTATTCATTGACTACAGCTCACAGTTTAACACCACAGTGCCCTCAAAGCTCATCACTAAGCTAAGGACCCTGGGACTAAACACCTCCCTCTGCAACTGGATCCTGGACTTCCAGCTGGTAAGGGTAGGTAACAACACATCTGCCACGCTGATCCTCAACACGGGGGCCCCTCAGGGGTGCGTGCTCAGTCCTCTCCTGTACTCCCTGTTCACTCATAACTGCACGGCCATAACTGCACGGCCAGACTCCAACACCATCATTAAGTTTGCTGATGACACAACAGTGGTAGGCCTGTTCAACGACAGGGAGGAGGTCAGAGACCTGACTGTGTGGTGCAAGGACAACACCCTCATACCTCAACATGATCAAGACAAAGGAGATGATTGTGGACTACAGGAAAAGGAGGACCGAGCATGCCCCCATTCTCATCGACGGGGGCTGTAGTGGAGCAGGTTGAGAGCTTCAAGTCACCAACAAACTAACATAGTCCAACCACACCAAGACAGTCGTGAAGAGGACACGACAAAACCTATTCCCCTCAGGAGACTGAAAAGATTTGGCATGGGTCCTCAGATCCTCAAAAGGTTTTACAGCTGCACCATTGAGAGCATCCTGACGGGTTGCATCACTGCCTGGTATGGCAACTGCTCAGCCTCCGACCGCAAGGCACTACAGAGGGTAGTGCGTACGGCTCAGTAGATCACCGGAGCCAAGCTTCCTGCCATCCAGGACCTCTATACCAGGCGGTGTCAGAGGAAAGCCCTAAAAAATGGTCAAAGACTCCAGCTACCCTAGTCATAGACTGTTCTCTCTGCTATCACACGGCAAGTGATCCCGGGAGCCAAGTCTAGGTCCAAGAGGCAACTAAATCGCTTCTACCCACAAGCCATAAGACTCCTGAACAGCTAAACAAATGGCTACCCTAGACTATTTGCATTGCTGCTGCTACTCTACCTACATACATATTACCTGAATTACTTCGACACCGGTGCCTCCGCACATTGACTCTGTACCGGTACCCCCTGTATATAGCCCCGTTATTGTTATTTACTGCTGCTCTTTAATCATTTGTTATTCTTAACTCTAACTTTTTTGTTTTGTATTTTCTTAAAACTGCATTGTTGGTTAAGGGCGTGTAAGTAAGCATTTCACTGTAAGGTCTACCTGTTTTATTCGACGCATGTGACAAACAAAATTTGATTTGATTTGAATTCTGTTCACGCTGTATGTAGAATCCAAAACACCAGAATATGGATTGTGATTTACCTGTGCATTTCTGGACATCAATATAAGGTGTCATCTCAAAATCTAGAGTGTATTGAGCAAAGGCAGTTACAGCAGTACTTAGTAGATGGAGCATAAAGCTCTTATAGGAGAGAATCCTAACTCCCAGCGTCTGACCTAAGATCCTCTGGAGATAGATGCTGTCGAGATATCAAAATTCTTTGCTTTGAAGTCCAATAATGAGGATGACTTCTTCCGAACATAGTTGGCTCTGTAAATAAGCCAAGGCAACATTATACAGAAACCTCTCCCTGAACATGAATCAGAAAACAAAACAGACAGTGTGATTGACATAATACGTAATCCATTGATATTCACCAGTTTGTTGAAAGATATTGATGTACATGACTGACTGTGAATGTACTGTGAGTGTGTGTGTGTGTGTGTGTGTGTGTGTGTGTGTGTGTGTGTGTGTGTGTGTGTGTGTGTGTGTGTGTGTGTGTGTGTGTGTGTGTGTGTGTGTGTGTGTGTGTGTGTGTGTGTGTGTGTGTGTGTGTGTGTGTGTGTGTGTGTGTGTGTGTGTGTGTGTGTGTGTGTGTGTGTGTGTGTGTGTGTGTGTGTGTGTGTGTGTGTGTGTGTGTGTGTGTGTGTGTGTGTGTGTGTGTGTGTGTGTGTGTGTGTGTGTGTGTGTGTGTGTGTGTGTGTGTGTGTGTGTGTGTGTGTGTGTGTGTGTGTGTGTGTGTGTGTGTGTGTGTGTGTGTGTGTGTGTGTGTGTGTGTGTGTGTGTGTGTGTGTGTGTGTGTGTGTGTGTGTGTGTGTGTGTGTGTGTGTGTGTGTGTGTGTGTGTGTGTGTGTGTGTGTGTGTGTGTGTGTGTGTGTGTGTGTGTGTGTGTGTGTGTGTGTGTGTGTGTGTGTGTGTGTGTGTGTGTGTGTGTGTGTGTGTGTGTGTGTGTGTGTGTGTGCGCGTGTGTGTGTTTATTCGCAAGCATTCATCTTCTGGTTTGAGGTTTTCTAAACACAAGTTACTTTTGGAATACAAATTCGATTGGCGGATCAAATTGAAAAAGAGCACAGGAGACAGAATTCTTTGGTTTCTGACGACAAGTGTGTCTCACTTATTTCCCCATTTCCATTTGATGGCATCAAATTTCATGCTTTGCCAATAAAAGCTGTATGTGGAAATGTCAAGGCGCCCTATGGGTCATTCTACACTCGCTTCTCCTAATTCCCCCCTGAAACGATATGTCTGTTTTTATGGTTCTTATGTATTAGGGTTGTACCATTTGCACCTCCATACTTACCGTAGTTGTGCCGCAAAGCATCATGGGTAATATGTGTGTTGAGATGAGCACCAGGAAGCCTTGAATTTGAGTGAAGTCAGGAACCTGGACGCCTGTTAAGACTCCCCCCTCCATTTCATCTTGGTGCCAGCCACTTAACCAGATGTCCAGCCAATGTGTCTGGCGCCTTTGTGGTGCCTGCCAAAGATTGGGAATAATTGAAAAATAGTGCACATCGCGCTCGGTAGACCAGGGCCTGTTTGTCTCCCTCTACATGCGCACACACACACACTGCGTGCAGCTGAGCCCCTCTCTGATGTGAAGCAGTAGGGGTGGGTGGCCCTGAGAGGCTCCTGCTGGGGGTGTCATCCCCAAACTGCTGCAGGGTGGGAGACGCACCTGATCAGGTGAGTGGAGAGGGGGAGGTGAGGGAGAAGTAGAGAAGAGATGAGGAGGAAGAGACAGGGTGTGTGTGGCACACAAATCCACACACTGCAAAATTGTGCCTCGCAAATAGAGAGATTTTCTTTAATTTTATATAATTATTGCTTCCATTTATTGAGGACTATTGGCATCAAATTATGTATTTCAGGAGAATTACATCCTTCAGGAAAAATCTGAAAGGATTTCACAGCTTGTCTGCTGCAGCTAGACATTACAAATAAAGCCCCTTTGAATGTTTCCAACCAGTAAGAGCTCAATTGGGATGAATGGGCCTTGTTATTTCTCTTTTTCTCTTGAATCCCTCTTAATTTACTGTTGTGTTGGAAGATATGGTTCTCCTCATTAATCAAGAAGACAAATGAACCTTAGCAGCCTCATAAGCGAGAGACAGGGACAGAGAGGGAGAGACAAATGGAGAGAGAAGATAAGGAGAAAAGAGGAAAGGAGGGATAGAAACAGTCAACTCTGATTAGCCTAATTTACCTTGTTCTTTGGGGACATGGCTAATTGTAAGATCCATTAAGTTGATATTCAAGACTCCCATGTTTTGTTCTAAATGTCAATACAATGGCTTCCTGTTTGAAAAGAACATGATGCCTTCTTGTGACCTTTACACTCAATCAGAGATACCAATGAGTAATCAATTACATCTCCAATCAAACCGATACAGCACTAATAAGTTATATTAACTTGTTTTTTCAATGCCATTCATATTAACCTCACATAAATTCATTTTACGCAACAGGTTGGGTAGAAGGGCCATAGGGAATTTTTATTTTTATGATTTAAGCAGTATCAGGTTGTTTTTTTTACATTTGGCTTTTCAGTAATAACCTTGTTACATAAATGTTTACTCCCCAATGTGTTATTCGCAATAGAACGCTATACGTAGGTGGAAACTGTGGAGGAGGCTGCCAATTGTGAAGGCATGGAGTGAAGTGGATGTTGCTGTCTGTAGCCAGGTTGGCCACTAGAAGGAGCTCTGGTGCCTGATATCTCTCCATGTAATGTTCAGAGGGATAGAAGTAGATGGAGGTATGAGTTTGTTTATGAAAAAACACCTTCTAAACCTCCACCTCCAGTGTTTGCGATGCATTATCTCCCACATGTCTCTGATATAGGTCTCTATTCAATCTGTATTGCTGAAGCTGGTTTCAAAGATTGCACAATAGAAATGTAAGGGTCTTATCCAACTGAGCAGACATACTGTATGCAGCGTTTACCATGAATGCAGTCTCCGCTAACGCAGGAACATTGCCTTTGTATTTCAATCAAGCTGTAACGCTGATTGTCTGCGATACCAATTGAATAGAGCCCATAGACAGCTATAATGCATACATACATCATTGCCTGGACTGGTCTATCTCTGATCATTTGAAACCAGTGATAATCTCTAGTTATTGAATATAGGCAATTGAGTACCAAGGCAAGAACCCTACCTTCACACATGTACACACCTTGTATGTGTACATGCTTGTATGCACACTGTAGTGTACGTGTTAGAAATGGATGATTACATCAAGGCTAACATGATGAAATGGTCTTGTTTACACTGTAGATCCCGATGTGACATACATCAACATCAGTGATAAAAATATCTACATTAGATGTAATACCAACAGCATGCGATATCTGTATCTGAATCAGGTGTGGTCGTTTGTCCTTGTCAGACAGGATGGATGTAGCGTTAGACCCTCATTGTCTACTAATACTTCTATGATCTGAGAAGAACTCCCATCCTTCCTCGGTTGAATGCACGCAAATAATATGGAGGGCAAAAGTGTCTGATAATGCATACAGGCCAGAGTTAAGCGCGCGTGTAAATGGGACGTAATTCCTGTTTTATGCACTTTTCTCTCTGTGTATTCTGACCTTGAACTTAAGCAAGAGAATAGCATGCCATTCATCCGCTATTCATTTGGGGTGGAGATCATAGAAATGAAGGTGGGTCTACAGATACGCCGTATTCTGACCTTGACTTACAGTAATTCCCTCGAAGATATAGGCTTCTGTAGCCATGCACAAATGACAGTATAGCGCCAAACCTAACCGAGTTGATTTACGATTTCAAGAATGTTTTAATTATACAGACCTTTCACTGTATTTAAAAAAAAGAATTGTATTGTTTTAAATATTAGCCACTATCGGTAGCCACCGTCAGTTATACCCACATATATTATCACTTTAGAGTTAGTTTCCTTACATTCTATTACATATTTAATTGACCTTTCTTTCACATCCGTGTGGTTGTTCCAGAGGATCGCTAACAATAGTGGATCATATTAGGATGATGTATTACAAGTAGTGCAATAATTTGGGACATGTAGCCTATCTGAATCATTATGGAACGCAGACCACACGTAGGAGTTTAAACCTGGAGCTTGGCACATGGTTCACGACGACTGGACCGATGTCTTCACAGTTCCATGGTCAGTGAGGATTATTAGGGTACATTTATAGGAGTACTGTTCAAACCCTAATGTACACTTCTCTCACCTTCCAATATGTCATGGGTTGAACAATTTAATATAGCATCTTTCAGGATGAATCAAACCACTATTTTTAATTCACCAATATATTTAGTGCATAAAGTCTCTCCAAACAGTTTTTAAAAATGATTATTCATAAATACTTTCCTAACCCTAAATAATATTCAAGATAAGAGTATTTTTTTTATTTACTGTACCAAATGGTGCTGAAAAGTAGATGAATTTGCCTACGTGGCTTTCTTTCATTGATCCCTAAGTGAGTCTGTTAGGAAAATTCAAAATTAATGGTACACCACATTTAAAGGGATGACTTTAGATACAGTAGATGTACTGAAAACCCTATTGAATGAAAACTCAATTAGAAAATCTGTTGGCCAGCAAGTGGAAAGGTTTTCAGCAGTTGAATTACATTAATTCAGCACGCACAAGGGAACCACGCCTGCAAAGTCCTTACGCAGCTGCATAAGGTAAGTCTGAATACCAACTATTGAGAAGTGGGTAGGAAAGGCGTGCGTAAGAAAGGCGTACATTTCCTAAGTCTGAATCGGACCCATAACAATTAAGGTATCATTTCTGTGTTCCTGTTTGAGGGAAAATACTTCTGATCCAGGTAGTACAGAACTGTCGGTGATGAGCGCACAGGTTTTTTTCACACGGTAAGCAAGCACACAGGACTCACTCTGCCTAAGCCCTGTGTGTGAATATCACTCCCGACATCCGTCCATGTCAGCTCATTGCCTTTATATGTGCGAAGAGTGATCAACAAAAACAATAAGGTCCTCTCAGCTCCTGTGGGTTCGGAGCAGTGCGCCTTCGCATGGGTTCCTCCGGGGCACTGTGAAGGGTAACACCTCCGCTTCCTGAGTCGGTCTTCCTCATTGGTGCCACTCATGAGGAGCTGTTGATTTATCACTCTGAGTAAAGAGGGCGAGACAGACAGTGTTTATTTCTTCCTGGGTTGACCTTTGGTTGGTCGCACCTCCGTTAGCATGTAAGCGTTAGGATATTAGGTGAAAGGTCAAGGCTTTGAGGGGCCAAGGGTGTAGTTTAATATTTGAACATTGTTCTTTGGCTAATGCTGCTCTGACTAATAGTTATTGTAGAACTAGATCAAATTCAGAAACAAAAATAAATGTAGTTTAAACTCAACTCGATCTGTAATTGTTATCACCTTTGATGTAAGCATATAAACTATATGAAATATTAGTATGCTCCATGCTAGTATCGTCCAAATGCGAATCAACAATGATTTCACAACATAAGTCTGGCAGTAACGAAAAACCCAGAAATATGGGTTGTTCGTTTACGTGTCCTCACCTACTATAGGTACTAGACAGTAAACAAACAAAAAGATAACCCACCCATCCATATTCCACTACATCAGACCTGCTACAACCCACCACATAGTAATTGCTCAGTGAATGTATTTTGGAAGACTGAGCATTTAATTGCGTTTTTGAGTGTAAATGTATGTAGAACATCACTAGTGGCCCTATAAATTAATAATTAAATACTTAGCAGTTTAACCTGAGGTGGCGTTAAATTAAAAGTTGAATCATTTTGACTAATTTCATTGGATGCCCTCATTATACATGCACTGACAAACTTTAATCCGAATTAAAGCCGGATTTACCTAGCTTTAGCTCGGTTCTTATTGTTTTCATGGATATATTTCTTACAATGGGGTTGATGTTAAACAAAGAGAGTGGAAAAGTTAAGCTGAGTCAATCCTAATTCACCTGCCGTGAGAGAAAGGTACACTTATTGTTCTCCGGTAAATTTGGTTTCCATGGAGAAAAAATGACAAATTGTCCCTCCAGACAGACACCTACAGCACACTTAAATTATTAAAATGGGAGAAATGATACAAATAAGCAAAAAGCTTTGATGCTAATCGACATGCAAAAACAGAACACTTGATGTTCGACCCATGTGAACTGTCTTGATGTCTTGATATTCTGACATTAATGTTTTAATTTAACAGTTTGGTAACGTTAGGGACACACTGTGAAGACAAACAGCTAAAAGCAGCAGGTTTCTGCTGTGTGCTGGTTGGTGACAAATGATGGCAATTCAACACGTAGAATCGTCCGGAAATGACGGCCAATGTTCTGGTCAGAGGTGCTATTGTTGTGGCAACCCGCTGATTTTATCCGTTAATCTTCGTGGTGTGTCAGGATGGTAGGAATTGTGAGGTTTAGCCCCTACAGCCAACATTCATTCTTGTCCACCACAGGTTGAGGTTTCACCAGATTTAACCCTATATTATCTACAGCCTCAATATCTAACCACTGAAGACCATGCTCCATAAGTGACCACAGATCCAATCAGAGGGTGCATGCCAACACTAGGTGTAAACTGGGTATTAGTTGGTTCTGCAGCTTACTAAAAGACACTAACTATAGAATCCTTAGATACAGTTGAAGTTGGAAGTTTACATACACTTAGGTTGGAGTCATTAAAACTAGTTTTTCAATCACTCAACAAATTTCTTGTTAACAAACTATAGTTTTGGCAAGTCGGTTAGGACATCTACTTTGTTTCCAACAATTGTTTACAGAAAGACTATTTCACTTATAATTCACTGTGTCACAATTCCAGTGGGTCAGAAGTTTACATGCACTAAGTTGACTGTGCCTTTAAACATCTTGGAAAATTCCAGAAAACTACGTCATGAGTTTAGAAGCTTCTGATAGGCTAATTGACATAATTTGAGTCAATTGGAGGTGTACCTGTGGATGTATTTCAAGGCCTACCTTGAAACTCAGTGCCTATTTGCTTGACATCATGGGAAAATCAAAAGAAATCAGCCAAGACCTCAGAAAAAAAATTGTAGACCTCCACAAGTCTGGTTCATCCTTGGGAGCAATTTTCAAATGGCTGAAGGTACCATGTTCATCTGTACAAACAATAGTATGCAAATATAAACACCATGGGACCACGCAGCCATCATACCGCTCTAGAGATTAACGTACTTTGGTGCGAAAAGTGCAAATCAATCCCAGAACAACAGCAAAGGACCTTGTGAAGATGCTGGAAGAAACAGGTACAAAAGTATCTATATCGACAGTTAAACAAGTCCTATATTGACATAACCTGAAAGACCGCTCAGCAAGAAAGAAGCCACTGCTCCAAAACCGCCATAAAAAAGCAAGACTAAGGTTTGCAACTGCACATGGGGACAAAGATTGTAATTTTGGAGAAATGTCCTCTGGTCTGATGAAACAAAAATAGAACTGTTTGGCCATAATGACCATCGTTATGTTTGGGGGGAAAAGGGGGAGACTTGCAAGCCGAAGAACACCATCCCAACCGTGAAGCACGGGGGTGGCAGCATCATTTTGTGGAGGTGCTTTGCTGCAGGAGGGACTGGTGCACTTCACAAAATAGATAGCATCATGAGGAAGGGAAATGATGTGTATATATTGAAGCAACATCTCAAGACATCAGTCAGGAAGTTAAAGCTTGGTCGCAAATGGGTCTTCCAAATAGACAATGACCCCAAGCATACTTCCAAAGTTGTGTCAAAATGGCTTAAGGACAACAAAGTCAAGGTGTTGCAGTGGCCATCACAAAGCCCTGACCTCAATCCTTTAGAAAAATGTGTGGGCAGAACTGAAAAAGCGTGTGCGAGCAAGGAGGCCTACAAACCTGACTCAGTTACACCAGCTCTGTCAGGAGGAATGGGCCAAAATTCACCCAGCTTATTGTGGGAAGCTTGTGGAAGGCTACCTAAAACGTTTGACCCAAGTAAAACAATTTAAAGGCAATGATACCAAATACTAACTGACCCACTGGGAATGTGAAATAAAAGCTGAAATAAACAATTCTCTCTACTATTATTCTGACATTTCACATTCTTAAAATAAAGTGGTAATCCTAACTGACCTAAAACAGGGAATGTTTACTAGGATTAAATGTCAGGAATTGTGGAAAAACTGAGTTTAAATGTTTTTGGCTAAGGTGTTTGTAATCTTCAACTGTAAATGTTTTTGCTGAATTTTCAGGAATTTTATTGGAATTTCATTGGCCTTTAATATTTTTGCCCCTTAGGCCAGTTCTACCTCACAAAAGAGTTTCAGTGTGTTTTCTCAAGGAGAAAATAAAGACTGTAGATATAATTAACTGTCACGTTGTATAAATGATTGGAGACGGGCGCAGGAATTCGTAATAGGAGGGGGGGGTTAATACTCCAACAACACGCACGGGGACGAAGCCCAAAACAAGCACGTATACAAAAACACAGGGATGTAACCCAAACAAAAGAGCGAGGTTAAACCTATAATAAATACACAGGACGAGACCCGTAATAACAAGTGCACAACTATAACGAGTACACAATGCACGCAGCACGAAAGCCGACACAACAAAGCACCGGTACTCACAAGACCAACGGACATGAGAACAATAACTGACAAAACAATGGTGAACAGAGGGCACATATATACAATTACTAATCAGGGGGAATGGGAACCAGGTGTGCGTAATGAAACAGTTCAGTGACGCCTAGAGGCCGATGACGTAGAACTCTGGAGCTGGTGCACGGAATGAGCAGCAGTCACAGGGAATCCGTGACGTTAACATCCTAAATGCTTTCAATTCAGAGTAAGATACATTTTCGTCAGACGGGTAAAGAGATTAATTGATTAACTACCATCTCCCCTGCTCGAACCCTCTCTCTATGTAACATTAATATTAGTAACTAAATAATAATGCAAAAGTGTCGTTATGAGTACAGGAGCATGCTGCCTTTTTCCTGAAATTGATATTAGCACCGGGTTGACAGAGGAACATCAGCTAGAACACACACACACACACCCTGCAATTAAATTGCTCCCGGAGCAGCTATGAGTTGTCCATTGGAATGGGAGCTCTGTTTGGAGAAAGTTGGGGGCTGTAAATTGTGGAGCAGGGTGACTCAGTCCATTACAAAGCCGCAATGGCCGCTGTGGCGCTCGTTATCAACTAAAGAAGTAATGCAGGCTCCCAATGGGGAAGGAAAGGGGCTTTGTTGCAGTGGTTGAGGAAAATTACTAGATGGGCAATTCTGTTTACTTGCCTCCCAAAGTCTTCATAGAGAGTAGCCCATTGTAATGCCAGAGTAGGTAAACAACAACATTTCTGTCCCCTTCTAGCGTTGAAAAGGAGAGATACATTTTTGGTGACAGGTTATGATTGGAAAGTGAGTCAGGCAGGCAGTCAGCTTTGGATACTCCGGCTCCGATGGCACCAACAAAACATTTTGTCCCTGAATTTCATTCTGTAAATAACCTTTCAAAGCAAGCTTCTCTAATGTTTGCACTTACCACCAATGCCCATTATTTCCAATGTGCAATTATTAGCACGGTGGTGATTGCGCTGAGGTAATTGCAAATTAAGTGGGATGCTTTATCTCAGCAATTTGTGTCCGACGCAGAAGTAAAATTTCAAATCTGATTTTGTTTTGTCCCCTCTCCATTTTTCTTACACCTACATGTAAATGTCAGAATTAATGGCTGGTCTATTGACATCCCAAATTCGGTGCATCCATTGATGTTTCAATATTGTTAAGGGTTTCGGGCACAAATATCCCATTGTAATGTTGCAAATACATGTTATTTTGTGTGGAATCCTCACACCCATCTGTCAAGCAGATACAAGGCCTTCAGTGTAAACGTTTTACCATAGGTCCTATGGCTTCTTCATGCCTACATTGTTCTCTATATGTCACAGTTAAAGTCCTCTCTCAAGAGTACACAGAATGTAATGTATATAAAGCATCATTCTCATTGTTATTATCATAATTCTGATTTCATGATCATCCCCACCATCAGCAGTGCTATTACCACTAGTTCAGTCTAATGGTCTACACTTATGCATCAAACACAAAGGCTATAGCCAAATAAATAAATAATAGCCTTCACATATCTACCATCCCTATTTTCCCTCTCATTTCACATGCCAGGTTGTATTGTCTTCAATGTGAACGTATCTACTTTCCCATTCACAAAATTATGGGCCTGTCCTTATTACAATGGGGATATACAGTATATAAAGGCATTACTAAAGGAAACAATGGTGTCAGCTAGGAGACTGTATTGTAGGGGGAAGGATGGCAACAGTTGTGAATAAGAAAGCACATCTTGTTGTTCACACAAGGTTGCAGGCTTGGTTTAAACAACTTAACCCATTGGATGAAATATTCATTATAATATTTTGCATCTTTTATTTGGGCAAGTGAACACATTTGTATACAGACATATAGGAGTAGAATATGAAACATGGATGTGTTCTGAGAAAGACTTTGCATCTAGACAGTACTCTCCTGCACTAAGCCAAAATGTGCAATGTCCCACATCTCTAGCAATTTTCTGCTTGTGAGCATCCATGAGATGTATATTTACTTGTCTAAGAGAACTTTTAAGGAATCGTTTTAAAACCTCTCAACCGTTTGATGTCTCGGGGTAAACAAACAAACACACCAATCAATGACATGCCTAGTTACAAATAACAGGTCCATGGTGTGGATTCCATTAAAACCGTTAGAGTGATATTATGACAGAAATCGTAAACCAACTGAGGCAAAGTCAAGCATTGCCACCTAATGTCTGTTGTTGCCATATATGGTCAAATTGATGCATTAAGGCACGGAATGGCGGCATTGGAAAAGCTTGAAAGCTTTGCATTCAAACAAACCAATTTAAGACACAAAATCCCGCGACAGATCATTAGTGGGGTCCCTGGGTCTGTCATGGATCACAGATATGTAAAGAACATGCTATGTTGATCACATCTCCCAGACAGAGCAAGCTGTTAAGACTTTCACTCAAACCCAAATGCAGAGTTTCTCGCCTTGCTCATCTTTAAGCAGAAGTTATTTCTCAAAAACAAAACTGTAAAAACAGTGAGCCAAATTACCCCAAAAAATTCTGGTGGAGGCAAACAAAGAAATGATTGCTGTATTAACTTCTAGGTAAGTGGATCTGGCTACATTTCACAAAATAACAATGACTCCAAGTAACTAGGAGGCAGAAATGACAGCATGCAACTTATGTCCAGTGAAAAAAGCTTTTTACAAACATTGCTCCAGTTACTGAGTTTCAATTACACATTGTATTGAATTGATACAAAGCAGCATCAACAATGAAATAGGACCCTGCTGTATTATTGAAGTAATGGTGATATTTTGTCCTATGATCATTTGGGGAAAACAAATTAAATCAAAACGTGAAAAAGCCAGCATATGCCTTTTTCCTTCCAGTGATTGATATAGTGTCTGTTGAGCCGCAGAAATACTCTTGTTGAGTTCAATAGACAATTCCACCTACCCATTTTCCTCTCAAACTGAAGCAATTTTGATAATCAGCATCCTTTCTACCTCTTGACCCTGGCCATAGTGAGGAATGTATTGACGCTATTAAGTCAGTTGAAATTCTTCCCCCCTCACACATAGCATCAGTGGTTCGATTTAGATACTGGAGAGGGAAATTCTATCTCCATGTACTGTATGGCCGTAATGCAACTGATATAGTTATGTATACTAACTAGTATACTATGTATACTAAACAATGTTCAGCATTCCACCAGTTTTGATTATGTTTTGTATATATGCATGCCAGCACTAAGTGCAAAGCAAACAAGGAAATAGTAAGTACTTTGATATTCTAAATGTTTAACGTTGGGGAAAAAAATGCTTATGCAGTACTACTGTTCTTCCAGGCAAGATAGATTCCAGGGGAACTGGTGCTCATGCCTTGACATGAAATCTCCTAGCAACACGTGTGGAACATTCTGGAATACTCCTGACAGGGGTCTATATGTTTGGCACGCCCCACTTCTCCTCCACAACCACAAGTGTCTCCATGTCTCAGGACAGCAGATAATGCCACATGACATCTGTGCTGGGCTCTGGCAGCCAGCTAGCAGACAGGCTTCTATCAGAGGCACAAGGTGACTTTGAGCCCTGGCAGAATGACAAGCCGGTGCAGCATCCTTGCTCAGGCAATCAAAAGCCATGGGCGTCATACAGACAACAACCCAAAGTCAACATCTGCAGAAGGCTGTTGCGAGAGATTGCCACTGAGAGTTGTAGTGAAACCTCACCATAAGACACCTTAAGTGTGGGGTCAGCAGTGGTGAGAACTGCTGTGTGCTTTGGAGAGATATTGACCTTGAATCCATCAGTGTCAATGTCACAATTTCTTGGCAAAGGGAGAATAACTCAACATGTACTGCACTGACACAAATGACTGATTTGTTGAAAGAAATTGATAAGAAGAAGATTGTGGGAGCTGTACTGTCAGATTTCAGTGCAGCCTTTGATATTATTGACCATAACCTGTTGTTGAGAAAACGTATTCTTTATGGCTTTTTAACCTCTGCCATATCGTGGATTCAGAGCTATCTATCTAATAGAACTCAGAGGGTTTTCTTTAATGGAAGCCTCTCTAATGTCAAACATTTAGGGTGTGGTGTACTGCAAGTCAGCTCTCTAGGCCCTCTACTCTTATCTAGTTTTACCAATGACCTGCCACTGGCATTAAACAAAGCCTGTGTGTCCATGTATGCTGATGACTCAACCATGTACAGTGCCGTGGGAAACTATTTGTCCCATTCTGATTTTCTAGATTTTTGCATATTTTTGATACTGAATGTTATCAAATCTTCAACCAAAACCTAATATTAGATAAATAACCAAAAAAATGGATTCTTATTTATTTAATTAACAAAGTTATGCAACACCCAATTCCCCTGTGTGAAAAAGTAATTGCCGCCTTAACCTCAGTAACTGGTTGCGCCACCTTTGCAATGACTGCAACCAAATACTTACTGTAGTTGTTGATCAGTCTCTCACATCACTGTGACGAATTTTGGCCCACTCTTGCACGCAGAACTGCTTTAACTCAGCGACATTTGTGGGTATTCAAGCATGAGTTGCTCATCTCAATTGGGATTAGGTCTGGACTTTGACTAGGCCATTCCAAAACTTCAAATCTGTTGCTTTTGAGCTATTTTCATGTAGACTTGATTGTGTGTTTTGGATCATTGTCTTTCTGCATGACTCAGCTGTGCTTCAGCTCACAGACGGATGGCCTGACATTCGCCTGTAGAATTCTCTGATACGGAGCAGAATTCATGGTTCCTTCTATTAAGGCATGTCGTCCAGGTCGTGGGGCAGCAAAGCATTCCCAAACCATCCCACTAACACCACCATGCTTGACCATTGGTATAAGGTTCTTACTGTGGAATGCAGTGTTTGGTTTTCGCCAGACACAAATGGGACCCACCTCATCCAAAAAGATGACCAAAAAGCACCTGGATGATGATCAAGACTCTTGGAAGAATGTTCTATTGACAGATAATTCAAAAGTATAACTTTTTGGACGACATGGGTCCCAAATTGTATTTAAAAGTGCATTTAAAGTTTGATATAATTAGATTTAGTTATATTCTTTAACTTAGATGTTTGGTTGAGACAGAGATGTGAATCCAACATATAAATTCTTAATTTGTAAACATACTGTAATTAAAGCCTAAGTCAGTGGCACAGATGGAACTATCCAAGGAGAAGATCTCTTTCATATGTTGATATTTGGTTGCGTTGACAACCAAACACAATTCAATATTCAGTTTGTCTACAAATTAATAATTGAAATGTTGGATTCATGTCTCCATCTCAACCAAAAATCTAAGTTAAAGAATATGACTAAATCTAATTATATCAACCTTTAAATGCACTTTGATTTGACTTAGTCCTATTCTTTAACATACATTTTTTGGTTGCAATGGAGATGTGAATCCAACATATTAGTCTGAGATCTGGCTTTTTCTTTGCAACTCTGCCTAGAAGACCAGCTGTTGACGTTGAGTAAAAGCTGGGCTGGGCTTGGTTAAAACCCTGGATGGGAAACCAAATGAATAGCTGTAGATCAACTCTCTAGTCGGAGGTGCTGTCCAGCCTATTGTTGTTTTTTATATAGTGGATATAACATTGAAGATCTGACATGGTACAAATTCAACATTTTATACAAGGTTTGTCTTAGTTTTTTTTTTACAATGATAGAATAATCCTGTGATTGAAATTTCACCCTCAAAACAACAGTTGATTACTTTTTTTTAAATCCAATGTATTTTTCACTTAAAATCTATGTCTCAGTACATTGACAAGTTTTGTTGAAACAACGTTGATTCAACCAGTTTGTGCCCAGTGGGACAGCAGTTATATCTTTTCAAATTCCGTCTGATTTTCTATATTATTTTTTACAGTAGTCCATATGATTTATTGGACACACTTTGTTAAGAGCACTCAAGTATGGTAAATATCTCCATTGAGTCCCCAGATTGTGTTCTTGACACAAGCATGGGAAATCTCTATATGGCCATGGTTGAGCAGTCACAGAGCGTGTGTTGTTGCCCGGACTTCTAAAGACTTTCACCATGGGCTCTGTTTAAAAAATATCTACAGGCAGCACTTGAATCACATTCAAAATGTTTGATGAAAAACTATTATCAAGAAATGTCATCAGGAGTGTGAGTAATGTCAAACTATAAGTGAGGATGCATCACGTTTAATTTCAATGTGGACAACAGCTTCCATCTTGTCATATTGTACACTGAACAAAAATATAAACACAACATGTAAAGTGTTGGTCCCATGTTTCAAGAGCTGAAAAAAAAGATACCAGAAATGTTCCATATAGACAAAAAGCTTATTTCGCTCATATTTTTTACACAAATTTGTTTACATCCCTGTTAGTAAGCATTTCTCCTTTGCCAAGATAATCCATCCACCTAATAGGTGTGGCATATCAAGAAGCTGATTAAACAGCATGATCATTACACAGGTGCACCTTGTGCTGGGGACAATAAAAGGCCACTCTAAAACGTACAGTTTGTCACACAACTCAATGCCACATTTGTCTCAAGTTTTGAGGGAGCGTGCAATTGGCTGCAGGTCTGTCCACCAGAGCTGTTGCCAGATAATGTAATGTTCATTTCTCTACCATAAGCCACCTCCAACGACATTTTAGAGAATTTGGCAGTACGTCCAACCGGCCTCACAACCGCAGACCACGTGTATGGCATCGTGTGGTCGAGCGGTTTGCTGATGTCAACGTTGTGAACAGAGTGCCCATGGTGGAGGTGGGTTTATGGTATGGGTAGCCATAAGCTAAGGACAACAAACACAATTGCATTTTATCTATGGCAATTTGAATCCACAGAGATACCATGAGGCCTGTTGTCGTGCCATTCATCCGCTGACATCACCTCATGTTTCAGCATGTTAATGCACGGCCCCATGTTGCAAGAATCTGTACACAGTTCCTCGAAGCTGAACATGTCCCAGTTCTTCAATGGCCTTCATACTCACCAGACATGTCACCCATTGAGCATGTGTGGGATGCTCTGGATTTACGTGTACGACAGAGTGCTCCAGTTCCCAATAATATCTAGCAACTTCGCACAGCCATTGAAGAGGAGTGGGACAACATTCCACAGGCCACAATCAACTTTTGCGAAGGAGATGTGTCACATTGCATGAGGCAAATGGTGGTCACACCAGATACTGACTGGTTTTCTTGAAATTGTTGCTTGTTGTGTTTATATTTTTGTTTAGTATACTGTATATTCATAATGAATTCCGGAGGATATCCTCTCACAATGTTTTACTGATGAAGAATCTGTGACTAGGCAATATGGAAAAATTGTAAATACTGAATTTAGTACATTTAAAGACCCAGTGCAGTCAAAAATGTAATTTACCTGAATGTTATATATATTTCCACACTATGAGGCAAGTTGGACTAATTCTGTGAAATTGTGAAAATGACAATAATGCCCTTTTAGTGTAAGAGCTGTTTGAAAAGATTTCCTGAAATTTCAGGCTGTTTTGGTGGGATTGAGTTTTGGCCTGGCTAGTTTTGCCCTCCCCACTGAGACCATTCCCAGACAGTCCTAGCAAAATAAATGCTTGAGAAAGTAAGGTACTTAATTGTTACCTAGAAATGATTTGATATTGAGATAGAAATGGCTGCGTTGGACCTTTTAAACCCAGAAAATTATATTAAACAACCATTTATCTGAAAGCATGGTAAATGTAATTAAATCCAGTTTTTCTGACCTTTGCAGAAGTTGTCACATTGGTTAGGCCTCTTAGGACTCAATTATTATTTTTATTATTTATACAATTTGTTCCAATTTCCGTGCTGCCACTCATTGTTCTCAATGTGCTGCCACTTATTTGGTGAACTTTCAAGTCTACCTTTCAAACTGCCTCTGTGTTGTAGTGCTTCAACACATTTAACTTGAGTGAAAGAACTGCACTTTGTTAGAAAGTGATTCATGATCACAAGATGTAACATGTAAGCACTGGAGATAGACTAAAATGTCTGTAATAAAACATTAGTAAAAGTTATTTTAATAATTCCATTGTAACAAAACACTCTTGCTGAGATTTGTGTGAATTGAGATTTGTGTGTATTAGGTAGTTGTTGTGGAATTGCTAGATTACATGTTAGATATTGCTGCATTGTCGGAACTAGAAGCACAAGCATTTCGTTACACATGGTTAGCAGATGTTATTGCGAGTGTATTACCAATACAATTTGATTTGATTTGGGGTAGCATAGTACACAATTTGATGATGTAGTATACAAAAAATGGGGACCATTTTGGTTTGTGAGAACCACTTTCAAAATGACTGGCTGAGAGTGCATCTTTAAGTGGCTCACGCTCTTCTCATGCTGCAGCTGGCAAAAGTTATGCTCCCAGTGTAGCAGCTAAAAACCTACTGTTTTCTCAATGCCCGAATGGAGATTCCCTTTTACCCAACAGGGGTAAAGCACTTTCACTGTTTGCTGCCCCAGAGATATAAGCTGCCCGACGTATTAGCAAATTGTATTAAACGTTTCAGCCATGTTGTTCAAAGGGCTCATGGGGGATTTAAGCTCTGAACAGTGCCTGACAGACAGCAAGCCACCCCCAAGACCAGAGCCAATCGCATGCAAGAAACAACAAGTCATTGAGCCACATTCAAACAGAGGCAGAAAGCTGAAGCCTAGAGGGAAAAGGTAGTATAGCTAGCATATTTCAAAATTAAGGCAACTTATACTGATACATCACTGATATTAGATTTGTTGTAGATTAACAATACTTTTGTGTTTGTTAGCTAGCTTGCTAGTTAGCTAGGTTGTCTTTTTAGCTATGTTAGTTGTTAGCTTGCATAACTGATATGTGTATAGTTATAAGGGATACCTCATGTTTTGTGGATAATATAACAATTTACAGAGCTCCATTCCTGACAGGCTGATCAGATTAGCTTTCAGTCTCAGAGCGTGATCAGATTCAATAGCAGGCTCAGAGGCTGGTAAGTCAGGAAGCTGCCTTGTAGCCTGTTTCATGAGCAAAACTCCTCGCAGGCATATTAGCAGTCAAAGTGCATTATAGACTGATGCATATGATCCAGTGGGCTGAGCTCTATTCCTGTCAGACTGATCAGATTCAATAGCAGCCTCAGAGGCTCATAAGTCAGGAGGCTGCCTTATAGGCTGTTTCATGAGCCAATGTTTTGTCTATCCATATAATTGAGGTCAAGACTGCTACAACGATTGGACGTATTACTTTGTTTCACTAATGCTTTTGTCTTTGTCTTATAGTTGTGTGGTGGTTGACCGTGACATTAAATAAATAAAGGCAATCAAATCCGTCTTCCCACAGTCTGCAGTGTTACTTTTCTGGGTTCATGTACTGCAAGTTAGTATCATGAAACAACATATCTGACAGCCTCCTTTCAAAATTCAGCTTCACAATGATAAATTTAAATATTTACATATGAACATGCTTGCCAGGCTAATTGCAGGCTAATTTGTTTACATAGGACTACAGTGATTGCAATTTGGAAGCAATTAAAAAGGTAATTTAGTCCAAAAAAGGTAAGCATAAATGTATAACTCCTAACTGAAATTAAGGTAATTAATGTTTTCACTGAAATTAATGTTTTCACTCTCAGGCTGTACACCGTTGGCTAATAAAAGGAATGTGATAAAAGGAATGGTGTCTCTGAAACAAACAGTACAGTAAGTTACGCATCTGATATTGTGTAACATAATATTGTTTCAACTTAATGGTGCACTCCTTAGTCCTAATGTAAACATAATGGTAGCCCTGCTACATAATGCTGAAGACTGTGGTTGGAGAAATGTTTACCTCTCTCAAGTTCATTATGTTTCACTCGCAGTTTCAAACTGTGAGCAGAACAGTGGAAGCTCAGGAGATTTCAGGATCGTCTTATGATGCTATAGTCATAGGTCTAGAAGGCTCAGAATGGCCATCAGTGACAGCCCATTAGGAGTTTTGAATGTGCTCTGAAGCCATAAAAGGTTTGTCCATTTCTGCGTAGTACATATTTTTTTTTATATTCCAACACAATGGTTCTTGTGTACATTTTGGTGTTATTTCTTGTGTTCTGATATAAGCACTTTGGAGGAAATGTTGAATTAGACCTGTAACAATAAATGCACTGTTGAAGATGATAGCTTGTCTTGTCTTACTTTGTCTGACACTGAGTACAGACGTCAGTTCAATGTCTAGTTTTGATTTACATTTGGTTGAGTTGTCAACTAATGTGAATTCAATGTGAAATCAACAAAAAATGTCACCATATCATTGGATTTAGGTTAAAAGTAGGGTGAAAAAAATACAAAATTCCCTTACGTTGAAGGCTTTTTTCAAATCCAATCAGTTTCCATGTTGATTCAACGTCATCACATTTTTTCAACCAGTTTTTGCCCAGTGGGGACAGACCAACACTAAAGTCGTCCTTGCGTTTACACAAGGCAGCCAAATTCTGATATTTTGCCCGCTTAATGGTCTTTTGACCAATCAGATCAAATCTTTTTACCAATCAGATCAAATCTTTTTACCAATCAGATCAAATCTTTTGACAAAATCTATTGGACTGCCTGTGTAACACAGCCTAAGAACATGTAACACAGCCTAAGAACAGAATTTACTCTCCTGTGACCAGCAACCACTATCCAGGGTCTGTTCTCAGTTGCTCTAATTTGATAATCATGAGTAGTGAATGATGCTAGCTAGGGGTGTCCATAAACATAAAATTCAGCAGTGGTGGCCCGCCCATTAGGGCATTAGGGGCGGCACACAACTTCTGATTGGTCAACAACAACAAAAAGTATTTCTATTTTATTTAAATGTATGGATTATGTTTTTAATTGCTCATAAAAGTGTGGTAAATGTGTATATTTTCCAGTTTAAAAATTATATTGTTGAAAACAAGCTGTTCAGTTACTTACTACTCTGCCCTTCAGTGACTGCCAGCAGCAACAGCTCCACATCCACAAGCGCATAGGCCGTGCGAACATTGCTTGGATTGTTTTGCCAGCTTTTCACTATTAATGGGAACTGCCCAAATTAAATCGCATTATTTCATAGAATAAATTATAACAGCACAAAGTAAATAACCGTACTAGGGCACTCAAATGTGCGTTAAGTCAGAACTTCTGGGTCTGCTCTAGTATCCCTCCCAATGTTTCTCTTGCGCCAACAAGCTACAGTAATTTAGAGAAATTGTTTTGAGAAATGTACCTTTTGTAGCTAGCCGGTAGCATGCTAGCTAGTTAACTCCCATGCCAATTTCAAGTCTTTCTAGAATAATATCTGATTAACTCAGAAATATTAAGTTATTTCAGAATGAAAGCTAACTGGCTAGCGCATCATGCTTTGTGACATTATGCTAGCTAGCTGTCCCCAATTAGATAATACTTACCGCATCTGCATGCTTGTTGTGCTCTCTCTGTTGCATCCGTTTGCTCGTGAACTGGCTGCTCGTTCTAAATAGTATAATCTAATCTGTTTCAAACAGTGGCAGCATGTGCTGCAGTGGTCATTCGTCTTTGGCATGCAAAAGTGAAATGTATTTATGCTGTTGTTCAAATGCACAGATCAAAGAAACTACTGGTAGTTCAAAAACTTGGCATCATATTTCTGCCATGCTGCTTTGTTGAAAGCTCCAATCGCCTCACACCACGGGTATCAGCGCCCGCCAATGAAATTAAGTTGTTTTTTTGTGTAGGATGTCGCCATGCCTCAAATTACAAATGTCCAAATCTAGTCCCAATTAAATAACTGTCAAAGACAGTGGTGAGCATAAGTGGTGGTATTTTGTTAAAAAGGCTGGTATAGTATGGCATTGGTTGAAGCTGAATGTTAAATCTTTTCAGCCTCTTGAGGGGGAATAGGCATTGTCATGCCCTCTTCACGACTGCCTTGGTGTGTTTGGACCATGGTAGGTCCTTAGTGATGTGAACACCAAGGAACTTGAAGCTCTTGACCCGCTCCACTACAGCACTGTCGATGTGAATGGAGGCGTGCTGGGCCCTCCTTTTCCTCTAGTCCACGATCAGCTCCTTTGTCTTGCTAACGTTGAGAGCGAGGTTGTTCAAAGATAATATGACACCAGTGTCAATGTAAATTTGGAAGAACACAACACACTCCCTGCCTCTTGTCATGAGCCATCCGGTCGTTACCGAGAACCACAAACCGGATTTTTAACAGTGTCATTAGCAATTGATTTTTCAGTTCCAACCTAGGTCAAATTCTAGATGTTGGATTAAAACGAGACTATAGTGTCCATAAAGTGACCATTGGACTTACATTTTTGGGGGATTGGCTAAGTTTGTAGGTGCAACAATTTTATACATTTGATAATTTATTGCTCTCACATGCTAATTTCTGTCCACCAACAATGTGCTACCTTGTTGTAGAATTTCTGACAATGCTAACATCTTTCCGGCCAAATCTTGGAGTTGTAAAACCAGGACCAGCAACTTGGTTGCTGCGCAACAGCAGCAGCTAGGTAGTAGCAGGCTAGCAGTTGTAGCTATCTAGCTAGCTAGCTAACACAAGTCGGATGAGAAGCAAGCTACAAGCAAAGGAAGCTAGCTAGGTATATTTTGCTGTGGAAGGTTTTTTATATAGCTGAAGTCATCTGTGTAAACTAAATCCCAAACAAATAAGCTAGCAAACATTCTTGGCTCCCATTATAGCCTGTTGGCTAGCCAACTAGCCAGTAATTAGAAGCCAAAGAGATTGTAACATATTTGCATAGAACATCCACTACACTCAATGTTCACAATATATACTAACCAGCTACATTCTTCCATAAAGCATATCTAGCTAGCTGGTCAACACCAAATGTTGGGAACTTTTGAGAAACTGACAAGCTGCTAACCTATAATACATGCAATGGGCATTGCTCATCTAGCTACTCCAGCATGGTACAGCTACAGTGAGGGAAAAAAGTATTTGATCCCCTGCTAATTTTGTACGTTTGCCCACTGACAAAGAAATTATCAGTCTATAATTTTAATGGTAGGTTTATTTGAACAGTGAGAGACAGAATAACAACAAAAGAATCCAGAAAAACGCATGTGAAAAATGTTAGAAATTGATTTGCATTTTAATGAGGGAAATAATTATTTGACCCGCTCTCAATCAGAAAGATTTCTGGTTCCCAGGTGTCTTTTATACAGGTAACGAGCTGAGATTAGGAGCACAATCTTAAATGGAGTGCTCCTAATCTCAGTTTGTTACCTGTATAAAAGACACCTGTCCACAGAAGCAATCAATCAATCAGATTCCAAACTCTCCACCATGGCCAAGACCAAAGAGCTCTCCAAGGATGTCAGGGACAAGATTGTAGACCTACACAAGGCTGGAATGGGCTACAAGACTATCGCCAAGCAGCTTGGTGAGAAGGTGACAACAGTTGGTGCGATTATTCGCAAATGGAAGAAACACAAAAGAACTGTCAATCTCCCTCTGCCTGGGGCTCCATGCAAGATCTCACCTCGTGGAGTTGCAATGATCATGAGAAGGGTGAGGAATCAGCCCAGAACTAGACAGGAGGATCTTGTCAATGATCTCAAGGCAGCTGGGACCATAGTCACCAAGAAAACAATTGGTAACACAAGACGCCGTAAAGGACTGATATCCTGCAGCGCCCGCAAGGTCCCCCTGCTCAAGAAAGCACATATTCATGCCCGTCTGAAGTTTGCCAATGAACATCTGAATGATTCAGAGGACAACTGGGTGAAAGTGGTGTGGTCAGATGAGACCAAAATGGAGCTTTTTGGCCTCAACTCGCCGTGTTTGGAGGAGGAGGAATGCTGCCTATGACCCCAAGAACACCATCCCCACTGTCAAACATGGAGGTGGAAACATTATGCTTTGGGGGTGTTTTTCTGCTAAGGGGACAGGACAACTTCACCGCATCAAAGGGACGATGGACGGTGCCATGTACCGTCAAATCTTGGGTGAGAACCTCCTTCCCTCAGCCAGGGCATTGAAAATGGGTCGTGGATGGGTATTCCAGCATGACAATGACCCAAAACACACGGCCAAGGCAACAAAGGAGTGGCTCAAGAAGAAGCACATTAAGGTCCTGGAGTGGCCTAGCCATTCTCCAGACCTTAATCCCATAGCAAATCTGTGGAGGGAGCTGAAGGTTCGAGTTGCCAAACGTCAGCCTCGAAACCTTAATGACTTGGAGAAGATCTGGAAAGAGGAGTGGGACAAAATCCCTCCTGAGATGTGTGCAAACCTGGTGGCCAACTACAAGAAATGTCTGACCTCTGTGATTGCCAACAAGGGTTTTGCCACCAAGTACTAAGTCATGTTTTGCAGAGGGGTCAAATACTTATTCCCCTCATTAAAATGCAAATCAATTTATAACATTTTTCACAAATGCGTTTTTCTGGATTTTTGTTGTTCTGTCTCTCACTGTTCAAATAAACCTACCATTAAAATTATATACTGATTATTTCTTTGTCAGTGGGCAAACGTACAAAATCAGCAGGGGATCAAATATTTTTTCCCTCACTGTAAACTGGCTAGCTAGCTAATTGTTTCTTAGTATAAACTTATCGGTGCTCTTTGGCCATTGGACATAAACATTACACAACAAGTCGGAAATCGCAAATTCAGGGAAGAGAGGTTTGGAAAAAATCAGTGGCTAACTGCAAGCGTCGCAAAGCAATCACTATTTTGCTTCCCTTGCCTGCTATTCGGTGGAGGGTGTGTGGTACAAGTCTGGGTTTAAGGATGTAAAAGCATCTGTCTCAAAGCGTATTTTTTCCAAGCTTAAAAGGATAAAAATTCACAAGCAACACCATTGGCCAGAAAAGGCAAAATACATTGGCCATGCTGTCAATCCAGCATGACTTCATCCAGAGAATACCAGACTTTGATGACAAAGTTTGAAGGACCGTGAAGGATCACGGTGAGACCAAAAATATGTCTTGTATGCTGCTGCATGAATTGTAAAATGCCAAGGAAATAAGTGTACTGTAGCTAAGAAAGTAATACCAATGTATGTTGTGTAGTAAGCTGTTAGCAGCCCATGTATCTCACCCTAAGAATGTGGTCCCTCTCCCCCTCAGAACTTACTGTTCTGACATGGTGGTGCACATGTAGCCTATAGCCTGTTTTAAAGAAATGTCATAATCTAATATTGTAAGAGCTTTCATTGTCTACTTATATGCCCCTGTTATTTACCCTACGGTTCTGAATTGGTGTACAGGGAGAATACTGTAAGAATGGCCCATGTTCTGAATTCTGTCGCTGTCCATTTCAAAAGTGCTGAAAAAATAAGCATAGCGACTACGTCCGTCTTAGCTCGCTCATTAATGTCTTAATTGAAATTATGGCTTGCCTCTTATCTGCTCATCATTCCCTTATGCCATGTCTATCTCATTAATATCTTATTCATCATTTTAGGCAATGTTCATTTGATTCATTTCATTGTTTTGCTTACTTTGTCTATTATAAATTAGCTCATGTGATTTTCTCCATGAGGAGGGGATCATATATAATGTTGTTGGGTCTGTAACCATGTTTGCCAGTGACAGTCTCTTCCCATTCAATTTGGTTTTTTTTCAACAAAAAGTTCCGTAATAGACCCATGTAATGGGTTGATATTGCAAGGGATGTTTGCGCAATGCACTGTGCGTCGGTGTATTGTCTATAAAAGTGGATCCTTGTGATTGTATTTTCCGTCCTTTTTAGACCACATAGGCCTAATAAAATACTTAAAATGGCCTCTCTCTCTGTGTGGTGACTTAAAGAAGAGTAAAGTTAAGGCCTCAACATCTTCCTGAATTTATCTGAACTAAAAAGTACTGAACAAATAGGCCTACCTCATTGCAGGTCGTTTGCTTGCACTTGCTTATACTTAGAGCTAAGTGTTATTGATATAAGAACAAACATTATGAATTTACTGAACATAACTTTAATGTTTGTGTATGGTTCACAAGTCAAAACTCATGTTGGCATTCCTTATTATTGAAGGAGAATGCGGTTCTTATCGAGTTACACAAATCCACAAGGAGTCAGTAGAAACCATATTTATTTAAGAAAGTCAGCCATGTCAGTTATGGTTTTGAAAAAGAAAACTTCACAATCAAAAGTAAAACATCTGACCAACTCCAACTCAAGAGAAAAGATCTTGATTAGAGATAAGCCTATCAATACAAAGTTAGCTTGTATTAAACTCTGAAAGCCGTCAGCTAAATCATGTAGCTAGCTATATTTTGGATTCACATTATCCGTCAATTTTGCCTATGCCATGCTTGCTAGCTAACCTTCGTAGTCACTGTTAGAATGGTAACTTGGCTAGTTTGTTCTATTCCTATAACTAGGAATTAGGATCTTTATGGTTCTATCTTTGACTAGCTAACGTTAGCAAATGATAGTAGCCTGTAGCTGATAATATTTATGTTGATAAGATGGCCTGGTTAGGTTTGCTAAGGTAGCCAGTGCAATCCAAATAGAGGCCAAGAAATTTGGCGGGGTGGTTAAATTGTGTGTTGTGTATTCTGTTGTAGGAGTTATAGAATTTGATTCCACCATCATGAGCTTCTGGTAAGTTAACAAAATCTTTACAAGCTGACCACTAAAGTACTTCAAATTACAGTAACCTTGGCATAAACATCAATTTGGATAGTGTTTCTATGGGTTTGTGTGCATTACGGGGATACAGGTGGTTTGAGGTAGCATGAGGATTAGCCGGAGTACTCTGTCTAGTCTCACGCTAGGTTTGAGGAGGCGGTGTTAAAAAAAAATGTGTAAATGTAATTAGTAAATTAGTAAATATCCAGTTTTTTTGGCCAAGGTATGTTAGAGTGAGCGGTGTCAAGATGAAAATGATACAGAAATAGTTTGTTGTTGTATAATGACTGATACGGAGGTAATTGGTATCTCTGTGTAATATATTTGTACTGTGTTTTTCAGACTGACCTTGAAGCTGTTGCTTCTTCATCAGGTCATGACCCCAGCTTCAACAGCACTGAGCCCACAGACCCAAAGGATGAGAGTTTTCCCCTGGGATCAAGCTCTACGTCATTTTCAGAAAAGGAAGAGACACGATTAGGTTCTAAGTGGCAAGATTCTGACTGTCAAGAGTCGAAGTGTATCGTGAATGAGTCCAAAATCATGGAATTCATAAAGTTCTGCAAGATATTTGGACAGCCAATAGTGAACACAGAGATGTCTTACCCGGGAGAAATGATGGAAGTCAAATGGGACTGTAATGGTGGACAGTCTGAAATCTAGGTTTCCTCTCCTCACTGCTGCATCTGTGCTTTTCACAGGTTGTAGCTACACTGAACTGGAAGACCGGGCTAAGACTATGCACCTAAAGATGATTGGCAGCACAACCTTCTATGACATTCAAAAGGCTTAGCTGCTTCTAGTGATAAATGCTGAATATGAAGAAGGGAGGACAGCTATCTTAGGAAGACTGTTCCTAAATCAACTAGATGGCTTTGGAGCACAGATGTCCGGGATGGACGCAGTGACTCCCTGGCTTCAATGCAAAGTTTACAAACTACACCATGATGACAGACAATACAAACAAGTTGATACAGGTACATTCTAACCAATAGTAAAAAAAAAAAGTACATTGTAGTCACAGGGGCTCCCAACTCTGTTACAATGGAGCCAGTTGGCTTCAAGCGCTCCCTGACTTCAGTTCTTGACATGGATCTTCAAGTGGATATGGTTACTACATTCATAAAATGATGCTCGAAACCTTCTCTGAAATCCTCCATCAGATTGATGTATGGCATACAGTAAAAGGTTAGTACTAGTCTGCTTTCTAAATAAATAACATTTTCAAGACAGGCTATTGTGTGTTATTTTTAAATGTTTTCTAACAGGTCTCCAAAAGCTGGTGTTGAAGTCCAAGAAGCGAGGGAACCAGGGTTTGTGTCCGTAGATACGCTCAATCACCAATCATCTCTACTGGAGTGCAAAATGCAACTGAGATCCAGAGCCCCCCCTCTCAAAGGCTTGCACACAACTGTACTCTTCAATGTCTTTCTGACTACTTTGTAAATGTCAACAATCAGTCAGCTGACATGTTTTGCTAGTTGACCTAGCTAACTTGTAATTTTTGTCTTGTCTTTCGAGGGACTTAAGCGCCGTTGGACTTCATTTCTTCAACACATCTCTGACGTCCACTGTTGGACCGAGGATGGGGGAGGAAGTCAGTTGTCTCCACGCTGAACTGAGCGACGTTGACAGGGACAAGAAGATGTGGCTGTCCAGTGACTCAGCTGTGTATGATGACCAGAAGCGATTTTAGCATGTAAATCTTGGTGGGGGGGGAAAAAAAGTGGGATGCATGCCAGCAAAGCCATTACACAACACAACACTAAACAATACATTAATTGCACTATAACGGTGATAAACGGTGCCCACAAACTGTTAGGGCCTACATAAAGCTGTCTCAACAGCAGAGTCCCAACACCTTACCACTGCTACACTTGGCTTTCAGCGGAGTCTTGTATGACAGCGAAACAGTTCATTCAGCCTCATTTACTGCCCTTTAAAAAAAACATAGCTGATATGGCTGACTTGCTTAAACAAAGGTGGTTTCTGCTGACAATTGAGATGTACAAACTATGGCATAAGGGGACGACAAGCGGATAAGAGGCAATCCTTAATTTCGATTAAGACATTAATGAGCAAGCGATGACGGACGTAGTCAATACAACTATTTGTTCAGCACTTATGAAATGTACAGCAATAGAATTCAGAACATCAAATCCAAACTTTTTGTCCCATGTGCCGAATACATGTGTAGACCTTACCGTGAAATGCGTACAAGTCCTTAACCAACAGTGCAGTTCAAGAAAGAGTTAAGAAAATATTTACCAAATAAACAAAAGTAAAAAATAATAGAAAAGTAACACAATAAAATAACAAAAACAAGGCTATATACAGGGGGTACCGGTACCGAGTCAATGTGCGGGGGGTACAGGTTAGTCAAGATAATGTGTACATGTAGGTAGGGGTAAAGTGACTAAACAGAAAGTAGCAGTAGTGTAAAAACATGTAAATAGTCCAGGTGACCATTTGATGAATTGTTCTGCAGTCTTATGGCTTGGGGGTAGAAGCTGTTAGACTTGGCCTTTTGGACCTGGCCAGAAAAGTAATAAATGTTATGAGCAAGTTCATTTCCGGTCAAAACTTGTGAACTTGTTTACGTGCTGCTGTGCAGTTGGTTGCTAACATTACTTTGCTATCTGCCAACTTTTTTTACCTTTATTTAACTAGGCAAGTCAGTTAAGAACAAATTCTTATTTTCAATGACAGCTTAGGAACAGTGGGTTAACTGCCTTGTTCAGGGGCAGAATGACAGATTTTTACCTTGTCAGCTCGGGATTTGATCTTGCAACCTTTCGGTTACAAGTCCAACGCTCTAACTACTAGGTTACCTGCCGCCCCAAACTTTGTTTTATTACTTTTTAATTACCGTTTGATATTTAAAATGTTTTCCCTCGCTCTACTTTTTTCATTAAACTTTTTCACCCCGGACGCTTTATCTGGACATGGTTCTACACGACCTCCACCAGCCCGAAGCTAAGTAGTAACATTAACATTATGCCTTCTAATTGCAGTCGCTGTACTTATAATATACAGGAGAACGATCGCCTTATGGTGAGGATAGCCGTGCTGCAAGCCCAGCTTCAGACGCAATCATTAGGGTAATTTAAGTGTAGGAAAGGATGAAACAGCGTCTGTGCCACCAATAAGTACAGATAGTAGTATAAATCCCCTCGCACAGTCCCCGCAGCCGGACAATGTTCTCATGGCTTCTGTAAGGAAATGCTGTAGGAATGCTCAACCGGTGTCTCTCATTCAGTCGACAGAAACCTTAAACCGGGTTCTCCCCATTAAGCAATGAGTCAGAGGCCGAGCCTTCTCTGGTCTCTCCTCCACCCGTTACAGGGTCTGAGACACCGAAGCCTCCCACCATTAGCTCTGACAAATTGAAAACCCTAGTCATTGGCAACTTTACCTGGGTTATTGGACTTATAATCATCTAGCGATCATACACTGTTTACCAGGGGGCAGGTCTACTGAAGTTAAGGCTAATCTGAAGATGGTGCTGGCTAAGGCTAAAACTAGCGAGGGTGGCGAGTATAGGGATATTATAATCCATGTCGGCACCAACGATGTAAGGATGAAACAGTCAGAGGTCACCAAGCGCAACATAGCTTCAGTGTATACATCAGCTAGAAAGATGTGTCGGCATCGAGTAATTGTCTCTGGCGCCCTCCCAGTTAGGGGGAGTGATGAGCTCTACAGCAAAGTCTCACAACTCAATCGCTGGTTGAAAACTGTTGTCTTCCTCTCCCAAAAGATACAATTTGTTGATAATTGGCCCTCTTTCTGGACTCACCCAAACAGGACCAAACCTGGCCTGCTGAAGAGTGACGGACTGGGGAGTGACGGACAGGGCTTTAACTCCTCGAGCTCCACAATGAGATAGGGTGCAGGTCAGGCTTAGTGGAGTTTGCCACTAGCGCAGTCAGTGTAGTCAGCTCAGCTATACCCATTGAGACTGTCTGTGCCTCGATCTAGGTTGGGCAAAACTAAACATGGCGGTGTTCGCTTTAGCAATTTCACTGGAATAAAGACCTTCTCCATTCCTATCAATATTGAGAGATTGTGATATCTCACATCTCAAAATAGGGCTACTTAATGTTAGATCCCCTCACTTCCATGGCAGTTATAGTCAATGATGTGATTGGCCTAACTGAAAAATGGCTTAAGCCTGATGAATTTACTGTGTTACATGAGGCCTCTCCTCCTGGTTACACTAGTGACCATATCCCCCGAGCGTCCCGCAAAGGTGGAGGTGTTGCTAACATTTACGATAGCAAATTTCAATTTACAACAACAACAAAAAAGACAGCATTTTCATCTTTTGAGCTTCTAGTCATGAAATCTATGCAGCCTACTCAATCACTTTTTATAGCTAGTGTTTACATGCCTCCTGGGCCGTATACAGCGTTCCTCACTGAGTTCCCCTGAATTCCTATCGGACCTTGTAGTCATGGCAGATCATATTCACATTTTTGGTGACTTTAATATTTACATGGAAAAGTCCACAGACCCACTCCAAAAGGCTTTTGAAGCCATCATCAACTCAGTGGGTTTTGTCCAACATGTCTCCGGACCTACTCACTGCCACAGTCATACTCTGGACCTAGTTTTGTCCCATGGAATAAATATTGTAGATCTTACTGTTTTTCCACATAATCCTGGACTATTGGACCACCTTTTTATTACGTTTGCAATTGCAACAAATAATCTGCTCTGACCCCAACGAAAGATCCTCAAAAGCCGTGCTATAAATTCTCGGACAACCCAAAGATTCCTAGATGCCCTTCCAGACTCCCTCCACCTACCCAAGGATGACCTAACTGAGGAACTAAATGTAACCTTGCGTAATACCTTAGATGCAGTCGCACCCCTAAAAACAGAAAACATTTGTCATAAGAAACTGGTACACAGAAAATACTCGAGCCCTGAAGCAAGCTTCCAGAAAATTGACCCAGAAGATATAAAAAAACTATCGGCCTATATCGAATTTCCCATTCCTCTCAAAACTCACCTCTTTCCTGAAGACAAACAATGAATACAAAATGCTTCAGTCTGGTTTTAGTGTCTCTCGACCCTTCCTGTCTCAGCCTCCAGTATTTATGCTGCAATAGTTTATATGTCGGGGGGCTAGGATCAGTATGTTATATCTGGAGTATTTCTACTGTCTTATCTGGTGTCCTGTGTGAATTTAAGTATGCTCACTCTAACTCTCTCTCTCTTTTTTCTCTCTTTTCTCTCTTCTCTCGGAGGACCTGAGCCCTAGGACCATGTCTCAGGACTACCTGGCCTGATGACTCCTTGCTGTCCCCAGTCCACCTGGTCGTGTTGCTGCTCCAGTTTCAACTGATATGGCTATGGAAACCTGACCTGTTCACCGGACGCGCTACCTTGTCCCAGACCTGCTGTTTTTGACTCTCTCTCTCTACCGCATCTTTTGTCTCAAACTCTGAATGATCAGCTTCGAAAAGCCAACTGACATTTTCTCCTGAGGTGCTGACCTGTTGCACCCTCTACAACCACTGTGATTATTATTATTTGACACTGCTGGTCATCTATGAACATTTGAACATCTTGGCCATGTACTGTTATAATCTCCACCTGGCACAGCCAGAAGAGGACTGGCCATCCCTCAGAGCCTGGTTCCTCTCTAGGTTTCTTCCTAGGTTCCTGCCTTTCTAGGGAGTTTTTCCTAGCCACCGTGCTTCTGCATTGCTTGCTGTTTTGAGTTTTAGGCTGGGTTTCTGTATAGCACTTTGTGACATCGGCTGATGTGAAAAGGGAATTATAAATACATTTGATTGATTGATTATGAATATGGTGAAAATAATTATTGTAAACCTCTGTGTGTCTGGTGTAGTAGCAAAAAACTGAAATTGCCATTCAGACTATCCCCACCTCAGCCACAAACGTTTAGGTCCATACTGAGGTAGGCTACCCCCCACCTCTAAAAAGAGATTTTTACAACTCTCTCTCCAGGAGAAAGTCCCTTGCTGACCAGATTCTGGTCAGAAGAAAGTTGCCCCTAACAAAGTAGGTGTGAATTTCCCTTTGCAGAGGTGGGGGGTAGCCTACCTCAGTAAGGACCTAAAAGTATATGTCTGTGAGGGCTTGAGTGACCAGAGTCATAAAACAACTGGTCATTAAAAAAAAAGACATTAAGGTCAATGTTGTACAGTTCAGGGAATACTTGTAGGCTGACAGCTGTTTGACTTTGCAGCAGCTGCTGCATTGTCTGTTAGTGTGTCTGAGGTGTAAGGTGCAGACATCTGTTGATCATCAGTGGGAAAAGAGTTGTCTTGACCAAACTGCTATTCCAATCAAATCAAAGTTTATTGTTCACATGTGCAGGATACAGGATGTAAACATTGCAGCGAAATGCTTACCCATCAGCACTCAACAGTGCAGTAAACATATACAAAAAAAGCAATAGGAATGGAAATAAGAATATACACAAATGGAATATACAGATCATACTATGAATACTAAATAACATACTGGAACGTGCACTAAAGTAAATTGTACCAATTAAAAATAACTGTGTAAAGTTTGTGTGTATGTGCCCGTGGTGTTTGGGGCTGCGTGTGAGAGCTGTGTTAGTGTGGTGTGTGTGGAAATAGTGCAAATAGTCTATAAAGGTGCTGGTGTGTAAAGAGTCACTCAAGGTGCAGGTGAGCAGTTGACGGACGGTAAAGGCCTGTGCCCAAGAAAGCGAAGGTAACCTGTCTAAATGTCTACCGCCCCGTAGCACTCACGTCAGTAGCCATGAAGTGCTTTGAAAGGCTGGTCATGGCTCACATCAACACAATCATCCCGGAAACCCTAGACCCACTACAATTCGCATACCGCCCCAACAATCGCACTCCACACTGCCATTTCCCACCTGGACAAAAGGAACAACCATGTAAGAATGCTGCTCAACACCATAGTGCCCACAAAGCTCATCACTAAGCTAAGGACCCTGGGACTAAACACCTCCCTCTGCAACTGGATCCTGAACTTCCTGACGGGCCACCCCCAAGTGGTAAGGGTAGGCAACAACACATCTGCCACGCTGATCCTCAACACTGGGGCCCCTCAGGAGTGCGTGCTTAGTCCCCTCCTGTACTCCCTGTTAACCCACAACTGCGTGGCCAAACACAACTCCACCATCATTAAGTTTGCTGACGACAACAGTGGTAGGCCTGATCACCGACAACGACGAGACAGCCTATGGGAAGAAGGTCAGAGACACACTGCCAGGACAACAACCTCTCCCTCAATGTGAGCAAGACAAAGGTGCTGATCGTGGACTACAGGAAAAGGTGGGTCGAACAGGCCCCCATTAACATCGACAGGGCTGTAGTGGAGCAGGCCGAGAGTTTCAAGTTCCTTGGTGTCCACATCACCAACCTACTATCATGGTCCAAACACACCAAGACAGTCGTGAAGAGGGCATGACAACACCTTTTCCCCTCAGGAGACTGAAAAGATTTGGCATGGGTCCCCAGATCCTCAAATTTCTACAGCTGCACCATCGAGAGCATCCTGACCGGTTGCATCACCGCCTGGTATGGCAACTACTCGGAATCTGACCGTAAGGCGCTACAGAGGGTAGTGTGTACGGCCCAGTACATCACCAGGGTCAAGCTTTCTGCCATCCAGGACCTCTATACCAGGCGGTGTCAGAGGAAGGCCCTAAAAATTGTCAAATTGTCAGCCACCCTAGTCATAGACTGTTCTCTCTGCTACTGCACGGCAAGAGGTACCGGAGCACCAAGTCTAGGACCAAAAGGCTCCTTAACAGCTTCTACCCCCAAGCCATTAGACTGCTGAACAATTAATCAAATGGCCACTGTACTATTTACATTGACCCCCACCACCCTTTGTTTTTACACTGCTTCAGCTCGCTGTTTATCAACGCATAGTCACTTTACCCCTACCTACATGTACAAATTACCTACTAACCTGTACCATGCACATTGACTTGGTACCAGTACCCCCTTTATATAGTCTCGTTATTGTTATTTTATTGTCTAACTTTTTTTTGTATTTTTGTATTTGTTTTACTTTAGTTTATTTAGTAAATATTTTCTTAACTCTATTTCTTGAACTGCATTGCTGGTTAAGGGCTTGTGACTAAGCATTTCACAGCTAGGTCTACACCTGTCGGCGCATGTGACAAATAAAACGTGATTTTATAGACCAGTCCGCGACTGTTTTTTTTGTTGTGTCTTTGATAACTTTCCCTACTTCTCAGACCGCCTGGCATAAATGCCTTAAATGACTGGGAGGTCAACCCCAGTGATGGACTGGAATCCAGCACGGCATCTGTCCACAGACGGATACAGGTCACAAAGTGATCCAACGACACAAGCAGGCAAAGGAATTCTGTTCCCACTCCGAAGTTTCTCTCCATCCAGGATACATTCCTTGAAGAATCTGTATGCAACCAAGCGGTATTGTCTGCAACACAGAAAATATAATAAATTCTCATTTTGTATACAAATCTTCTGAACTGTGCCAGCATAACATCAACATTAGGGTGGGGTAATTTAACATGCATACATGTGCACAGGCACAGAGGCGACATAACAGAACAATATCCAGCCTGAGAAAGAAATGTGGCCCTCAACGTCTGCTCATGTACCTTGAGGTAGATAGTACAGCCATGTCTAGGCACATATTTTTCTATTAAAACTAGCTCATCAGTTTCAGAGATGGAACTACAACAGAAACGTTACATGGTTGCATGATCATTTCTTCTCAGTTAGTGATTAGCTATATAATCCAAAAAGTATTGGCTAACATCTGTTTAGAGTCTAATGTATTTTGCGCCATCATGCCTCTAATGACGTGATTGAAATGCATCGCTTATTTTCTTTTTACAATGCCAAAAAATTACTTAGTTGCTGATGTCAGCTAACTAACCGTTACATAAGTTTGCAAGCTAACAAGATTAGTTACAAACGCGATGCCGGGCTGACCATGTAAGCTAGTTAGCCATCTACAGTCAAGTGCTTAGCTAATGTTAGCGACGATTGTTGGTAAACCTGGCTAGTTATCTTGTAGTAGTTTGTGGTTTATTAGCATTATTTAGCTAACAGAGCTAGCTAGCTATGTTTAAATAGATAAGTTGTTTTACAATCGTGATACACATATCATATTATAAAATGTATTTTCTTTTTAGTTGTTTATCTATCTACCCAACATAACAGACACATTTTTTTTAAGTGGGCCTTTGGGGGGCTTAATGCTGACAGAAGATTTACGATGCTTTAGGTAAAAAAACCTAACAAGACTGCATTCCATAGCATGAGTTGGTGTTTCTGTTCTATAGGGTACCAGGGGGAGATGACTCCAAGGGTCAGACCCTGGTCTCTACACAATGAGAACAGTTTTACAGCAGATACTTATAATTCACAGCAGACAGTATCTTTCATACAAATCTTAAATTTGTAACCCATTCCATACATCTGTTGTTGGCCATGTGGAATGAAGGAAGTGTATCTTGGCTATAAAATACCTTTGTACCTTTGTCTCAGAGCTCTCAACGAATCACCTAAGAGTGAATTGTCGATCAGCCATCATTATTGTAGAGCACTCAATCGATTCACTTTGTGTGTCTTATTAATAAGTGAATAAAGATTTAGTTTAAGTATGACTCTGACTTGTGTGATAAGTTTGTCTCTCCTCATTTGATAGTAAAGAAACGAGGATGAGATGTGGATCTTCACTTGGTGACCCCTCCTGACGACCTGGGTAAATCGTGCACGAGGGATCCCTCAAACTTCGGATCTCAGGGAGCAGATGGACCCACCTTTGATCTGAAAGGCAGCGAGCTGAGTCGATACCACATTCCAAACTTAGTTTTACAAAAGAAAGAGGTGAGCGAAACACGTAAAGTCGAGTTCTTAAGAAAAGCCTCTGTTACGTAGGCTCTGAGTGTGTATTCCTGTGTGAGGGGGGCACCTTGGAGGCGTAAACGGGGCTGAGTGAGGGATGATCTGAGAGTTAGTCGACTCAAAGACACCTGTCATTGGTCGGTTGCAGGCAACTTAGAGCCGTCCTGGCACTGAATTGATCACAGTGGGGATTGTTGCGGTCTGTAGGGGAGAGTGGCCAGGGTGACTGTGGTTTGTGTGTGAAACACGATACTTGGTAAAGCCCTATTGGAGAAAAAATTACTTCTTCTGAAAAGTGTGAAATCCAATGATTTTAAATGTGCTAGCAAGGTATGCCCTGAGTTACTCTGTGTAAGTGTTTTGGGACCACTAATTAGATAATATTTTGATAATTTTATGGGTTTCCCTGTTTATATAGACAGGGTTTGAAATCCTGTGTGGGTAGTCTTTGTAGAAGTGTTCTGTGTGGGCGCGGTAGGTTGAGTCTGGGTGGGTAACCTTTCAAAGATGTTCTGTGTGGACATCTGACCAATCCTGTGTGGATGTGTAACAATGTGCGCTGAGAGTCGGGAAGCAAGTTCAGGGAGTGAGTGTTTTAATAAATAAACACAACATAATACAAAATAAGACACATAAACAGCGCACAGACATGACACAGGAACAGAAACAATAATGCCTGGGGAAGGAACCCAAGGGAGTGACATGTATAGGGTAGGTAATCAGGGAAATGATGGAGTCCAGGTGAGTCTGATGACGCGCAAGGGCGCGTAACGATGGGGACAGGTGTGAGCCATAACGAGCAGCCTGGTGACGTAGAGGCCGGAGAGGGAGCACACGTGACATGATGGTTATTTAGTAATGTTCTGTGTGAGCATTTGATCAATCCTGTGTGGATGATCATGAAGGCTCTGTGTGAGCCTGAGATACATAATAATTAGTAGATAAGTTAATGCTATGCAATGGTTTAAAATAGTTAGGTACATATGTGAAACCTATAAACCAAATCCACCTATAGAAGCAAGAAAATATGCCTGCAGGTGATAAAAATATTGATTAAGTGTGTTTGGGAACTGTACTGTGTGAATGTGATATGAGAGTTGTTTGAGTGTGGAAATAAGATATATACATTTGCGTAATAGTGTTGATTTTGGGGTTCCGTCCATCACTGCCCATCATAGAATATCACTGGATGGTATTGAGAGCTGGATGTTATTTTATACCTGAAGTGCATTATTCCTACCACCCGCTGGGCAGTGTCCGGGAAACTTCTTTTTTTTGTTCTGGTCATTAGTTTACTGATAATATTTCTTTCATGTTCACTCTGGTGCGTTCAGAGTAAAGAGAGAGAGAGGGAGAGAGAGAGCACGAGGATGCCGACAAGGCAGGGAGAGCAGGTGACATGAAGGTGAGTGAGAAAAAGAGGAAATATTGATGGTTAAGACCGAATAATGACATCACAACAGTCTAATCCTAATGTTAATTTAAGATGAGATATTCCTCTAAGTATGGCTTCTCATGTGTATTTCAGATTATACAATCAAGCAGGGAGAGTGAGCCTGTTAATGTGCAAGTTTCACGTGAGCTTGAAAGACCGCAGCAACAAACGAGGAGAAATCTTATGAAGATTGTTGGGGGGTGTGAAGTACAGGTCAGGCTTTTCGAGGCGTTGATAAGGAGAGTGGGAATTTCAGCCAGATTTTAAAGTACGAGGCAGAGGGCGATGCAGAGCTGACCATCTGGCTGAGAGGTCCCTTTGATTTCCCCAGTCCCCAAATGCAAAACAAAATGTTTAAGCTGGTGGGCAATACAATCGTCAAAAGAAGTTGTGTTGGAAATGACATCAATGCCAGTGGTCCAGTTCACACTTATCGTTGAAGGCACCCAGGATATATCAGGAGTTGAGCAGGAGTCAATATGTTTGTGCTTTGTAGATACAGATCTACAACCGAAGGAAGAATTCCTGGGACTCGAGGTGTTATCAATGACAGGGCAAAATATAGCCAAGATGGCATGTGATGTGGGGATGCGTCTAGGCCTTCCTCTGTCCCAACTTCGAGGACAAATCTATGACGGTGCCGCAAACATGGCTGGACGATTGCAGGGGTTGCAAGCCATTTTAAGGAAAGAATAACCAGCTGGCTATGTATTGTCACTGTGGTCCACACTGCGTAAACTTAGTTACACCGGCTGCCTGTGTAGCCTCTCCACTAATAAGAGATTCAATGGGTCGGGTGCATGAATTGGGGGGCTTCTTTAATCAATCTGGCAAGTTCAAGGTGATTTTACAGGAAATAGAAAAATCAAAGCATGGTTTCACCTCGTTGAAACCTCTCTGTCCCACCAGGTGGACTATTCGCACCCCTGCCATCCGCTCCGTGCTCAGCCAGTATGAGTCAGTGCTGACAGCCCTTGAAGAAATGGCATCATATGCAGCTCATCTGACACTTCAACTAAGGCTAATGGTCTTCATGGAACATTTCTAAAAGTGAACACTGTGCTCGGCCTTGTAATGGCTGAAGACCTGATGGGGGGATTTGGAGTGCCTGAACACCTCTCTGCAGCTTAGGAAACAGACCGTTTCAGGCATGTTGGAGGTTGTGGACCATGTCAAAACAAGCCTGCAGGGCAAGCGAACAGAGGAGCACTTTGATGTTTTGTTCGCAAAAGCAACTGCTATGGCAACACATTTGGACCTACAACCTATTCAGATGCCTCATATCCGCAAACCTACAAAGCGTTACACCGGTCAGACTGCAGCCCATATCCATCCGGATGCCAAGTCTTTGTACAGAGCCCAATTCTGCAATGCCTTGGACACAGTGAATACTCAATTCATAGAGAGGTTTGATCAGGCTGGATTCCACAAGCTGCAGCAACTTGAAAATGTGCTGCTATGCAGAGACATGGACAAGGTGGTAGACTACTGCAGGTGCAGCTGGCCATGTTTGGGGCTAATTACACATATCAAACGAGCTCAGATGTTGCTAGCATTATTTGGGAAATGGTGCCAGAGGTGAGAGGTCTCTTCAGTCAGGTGGAAGCTTTAGTAAGGCTTCTGCTGGTCGTCCTGGCCACCTCTGTAGAGGCTGAGAGGAGTTTTAGTGCCCTGAGGAGGCTTAAGACATGGCTTAGATCATCAATGAGTCAAACAAGGCTGAATAATGTGGCCATGTGTCACTTGCACCAGGAGAAACTGGACAGACTGGACCTTGAAGGAATATGCCAGTCTTTTATCGGTGTCAACGATAAGCGCAAAAAGGCCTTTGGATCCTTTGCTTGAAGAATGGCAAGTCAAAACACATGTCATTGCCTGGAGAGGAGATGAGAGGATAGGAGAGCAGAGGAAATGATAAAAGATGACAGGAGAGCAGGGGAGAAGAAAGGAGAAGAGATGACTGGAGAGGAGAATATAGGACCAGAGGAGAGGGCTGGAGAGGAGAAGATAGGACGAGAGGAGAGCAGAGCAAACGCCCCTGCTGCCCACCCAAGTTTACTTGTAAATATGTAAATAAAAACAACAATTTGCTAAACCTTGGCCACAATATCTGGACTTGTCTTCATATAACAATTAATAGATTTCTGTTTATATGATTATGGTTATGGTTGTACTTTATTAATCCCTCATCTCTGCCATTACATACAATGAATCAAGAAAAGGGAAAAAAGGAAAAAACTGAGCAATGTAATATAATACTCTATTAGACATTATTGTAAAAAATAAATAAAAAGTTAATCCAATGTGTTAGTGAATTTTTTTATGTTTTAGAATGGCAGGAAATTAGTTTTCAAATATCGATTTTCTGCAGATTTGGTCCCCCTAAATGTTGACTCCATGGCTACAGCCTTGACCAATACTCATTTCGCCTATGGTAGGCCTACAGTATATCTAAAAAAAAATGTTTCAATAATAATCGCTTTGTTTAAAAAGTAATGATATTTGGGAGATTTCCTTTTCATTTTAACTGAGAGTGAGCGAGAAAAAGTCAATTCTTGAACATGGGGTAATTTGTAAATAAAGCCAGTTTGTTATTTAGAATTATTTATTTCTGGAGAAACCTAACTTGATTATTTAGCAGACATCACTTGCTTATATTCAGTCAACATATATTTTAAGAATATAATTTAACATTTTCGTTTCTCCACCCTTGTCTCAGAGCAGCGCAAAACGGTGCTGAAATAGACCTCTACAGCGGGAAGGCTATACATAATGATATTTTGGAGATTCTTTTATTTAAAAAAAAAATGACAGTGAGCGAATGTAATCTGAATAAAGGACAAAATAATATTTATAAAAGGCCAAAATATAGCCCTGCTAACAGCCATAATGATGCTGTACAACCTGACCATGTGTGCTTGAAAGAGTATCTTCCAGTAAGCAACAATTTGTTTGCCTTCATTTGACAACTTTGTTCCAATATTTCTGTAATTCAGTGATATTTATTCCCAAAGTAATTTGTTATGGATCCATAACTAAATCAACATCTGCATTTTGAAAGAGTATTTTTATCATTATTTTATTAACGAAAGCATAAAGATGCTGATGAAGAAATACAGTACTGTAGAGTATATGCTTTTACATTTGGATAATAAAGCATTTCAAGCATTTTGAAGATATAAGCCACCTGCATTTGTTTATTAGGCTACTGTGCAGTCTGACAAGTAAACATAGCCTACAATACATACTGCAGTAAACATGGGAAAGTGCCTAATTCCTTACATAAGGGAGAGCAAGCCATATCCAGACTTTCTCGGTGACCTCAAGTACCTTCAATAATGGCTGTACTAGAGAATGCGGGCACGTGGGAGATCAGGGTGCAATTCCTCAACGGGGAGGAAGGAGTAGGCTGTCCTTGTAAATAAGAATTTGTTCTTAAAGACCAAGTATATATTATGGCAAGAACAGCTCAATTAAGCAAAGAGAAATGACAGTCCATCATTTAAGACATGAAGGTCAGTCAATACGGAAAATGTCAAGAACTTTGAAAGTTTCTTCAAGTGCAGTTGCAAAAACCATCAAGCGCTATGATGAAACTGGCTCTCATGAGGACCGCCACAGGAAAGGAAGACCCAGAGTTACCTCTGCTGCAGAGGATAAGTTCATTAGAGTTACCAGCCTCGGAAATCAGCAATCAACTGCACCTCAGATTGCAGCCCAAATAAAGAGTTCAAGTCACAGACACATCTCAACGTCAACTTTTCAGAGGAGACTGCGTGAATCCGGCCTTCATGGTGGAATTGCTGCAAAGAAACCACTACGAAAGAACACCAATAATAAGAAGAGACTTGCTTGGGCCAAGAAACACGAGCAATGGACATTAGAACGGTGGAAATCTGTCCTTTGGTCTAATGAGTCAAAACTTTTGTTTCCAACCGCAGTGTCTTTGTGAGACGCAGAATAGGTGAACGGATGATCTCCGAATGTGTGGTTCCCACCGTGAATAATGGAGGAGGTGTGATGGTGTGGTTTGCACTTAGTGTGACTATCATTTGTTTTTCAACAGGACAATGACACAAAACACAGCTACAGGCTGTGAAAGGGCTATTTGACCAAGAAGGAGAATGATGTAGTGCTGCATCAGATGACCTGGCCTCCACAATCACTCGACCTCAACCCAATTGAGATGGGATGAGTTGGACTGCAGAGTGAAGGAAAAGCAGCCAACAAGTGCTCAGCATATGTTGGAACTCCTTCAAGACTTTTGGAAAAACATTCCAGGTGAAGCTGGTTGAGAGAATGCCAAGAGTGTGCAAAGCTGTCATCAAGGCAAGCATATTTTGATTCTACAATGTAGAAAATAGTAAAAATAAAGAAAAACTTTTGAATGAGTAGGTGTGTCCAAACTTTTGACAGGTACTGTACTTCTATTCATTTTTTCCACCTTCAGACGAGTCTTGTGAGGCCTCGTGAGAGCCTCACCTTTCCACAGAGGGGTCATAATAGTTTGTAGAGCAAACTGTTCGGACGCTACAGACAATTTTGTGAGAAGAGCGATTTTCGGGATGTCTCATGGTCTGACAAACACAGCTCTAGCTGTCACTTTTCACTGCAAATGCGGAAGTTCGATTTCCGCGGGGGTGCTGACATCGACTCTAGGGGAATTTTAAGGCAAAATCCAAAGTAGGTTAGTGGATGGGTAGGCGTATAAAGCGACTGTCTAGCAACCCAAAGGTTGCAAGTTTGAATCTCTTTATGGACACCTTTAGCATTTTAGCTAATTATCAACTTTTCAACTACTTACTACTTTTTAGCTACTAAGCAACTACTTACCATGTAAGCTAACCTTTCCCCTAACCCTAACCTTAACACTTTTAGCTAACCCTTCACCTAACCGTAATCTTAACTCTTTAAACTAACTCCTAAACTCAACCCTAACTCTTAGCCTAGGTAATGTAACATATCATAAGTTTAGTAAATTATTATTGTACGTTTTGCAAATTTGTAACATATTGTATGTTTTGCAAAGTACGTTTTGCAAATTTGTAACATATTGTATGTTTTGCAAATTTGTAACATATAATGATGGACATCCACAAATTAATACATACCACATGAAAATGTACGTATCATACTAAATGAGTGTCTCGGATTTACATACAGAATAATATGAAATGCTCTGAGACCAGGTTGGATGGCACTCTAATAAATGCAGAAAATCGTCAATCAAAATAAACGTACCACAGCGACCATGTTATTTTTGGGAAGCATATTTTGATTCTGAGTTCATACATATAAAGTTTGTATGTGAAAACTACTTCTAAGACGCATATATTCAGTTCCGAACTCCTTACAAAAAAAGAGTCAGAGTGCCGTATAATTGCAGTACACTGCAGTATAACTGCAGTTAGAGTGCAGTATAACTGCAATATGCTGCAAATACTGCATCTAAATAGTAATTTTGCAGTGTAACTGCAGTTAGAGTGCAGTATAACTGTGGTTCAACTGCAGTGCACTGCAGTTATTCTGCAATTACTGCGTCAAAAATGCCACAGAAGACTTCAGTTACTGCATTTTTACTGCAATATTTTTTTGTAAGGGACCTCACTTGCACTAAAGAGGGACTCTCGCTTGGCTGGTGGTAGCACATGCTCAGATAAAATACACTGCTGGAACGCCAATTAATTCATGATGGCGCCGGAAGGGATGGCTGGCGTCTTATCGGCTCTCAACCAACCATGCTATTTTGTAGGTTTTTTTGAGTTGTTCGTAACTTGTTTTGTACATAATGTTGCTGCTACAGTCTCTTATGACCAAAAAGAGCTTCTGGGCATCAGAACTGCGATTACTCACCTCAGATTAGACAAAGATTTTTTCTTCAATAAGTCAGACGGTAGGGATATAATACAGACACCCAACCAGGCCCAGATCCCCGTCATTCTCTGGAGAAGGAAACTGCGATTTTTTGAAAAAGACCAGGATGCCTTGTGAGGATAAGGCGACGAGTGAGTAATCTGCCTTTGCCTTCCATCCTGCTAGCTAACGTTCAATTGCTGGAAAATAAATGGGACTAACTGAAAGCATGTATATCCTATTAAGGGTCGTTCAAAACTGTAATATCTTATGTTTCACCGAGTCGTGGCTGAACAACGACATTAAGAACATACAGCTGGCTGGTTATGCACTCTATCGGCAGGATAGAACAGCAGCCTCTGGTAAGACACGGGGCGGGGGCCTATGCATATATGTAAACATCAGCTGGTGCATGATATCTAAGGAAGTCTTGATGTTTCTCATGATAAGCTGTAGACCACACTATCTACCTGGAGAGTTTTCATCTGTATTTTTTGTAGCTGTCTACATACCACCACAGACCGATGCTGGCACTTAAACCGCACTCAATGAGCTGTATACCGCCATAAGCAAACAGGAAAATACTCATCCAGAGGCGGCGCTCCTAGTGGCCGGGGACTTTAATGCAGGGAAACTTAAATCAGTTTTACCTAATTTCTATAGGCATGTTAAATGTGCAACCAGAGGGGAAAAATTCTAGACCACCTTTAATCCACACACAGAGATGCGTACAAAGCTCTCCCCTCGCCCACCATTTGGCAAATCTGACCGTAATTCTATCCTCCTGATTCCTGCTTACAAGCAATTAAAGCAGGAAGCACCAGTGACTCGGTCTATAAAAAAGTGGTCAGATGAAGCAGATGCTAAACTACAGGACTGTTTTGCTAGCACAGACTGGAATATGTTCCGGGATTCCTCCGATGGCATTGAAGAGTACACCACATCAGTCACTGGCTTTATCAATAAATGCATCGAGGACGTCGTCCCCACAGTGACTGTACGTACATACCCCAACAGGCAACATTCGCACTGAGCTAAAGAGTATAGCTGCCGCTTTCAAGGAGCGGGACTCTAACCCAGAAGCTTATAAGAAATCCCGCTATATCCGCCAACAAACCATCAAACAGGCAAAGCGTCAATACAGGAGTAAGACCGAATCATACTACACCGGCTTCAACGCAAGTCGGATGTTGCAGGGCTAGCAAACTATTACAGACTACAATGGGAAGCACAACCGAGAGCTGCCCAGTGACATGAGCCTACCAGACAAGCTAAATAACTTCTATGCTCGCTTCGAGGCAAGGAACACTGAAACATGCATGAGAGAATCAGCTGTTCCGGACGACTGTGTGATCACGCTCTCCACAGCCGATGTGAGTTAGACCTTTAAATAGGTCTTACTCACATCATTGAGAGCTTCAAGTTCCTTGGCGTCCACATCACCAACAAACTAACATGGGCCAAGCAAACCAAGACAGTTGTGAAGAGGGCACGACAAAACCTATTCCCCCTCAGGAGACTGAAAAGATTTGGCATGGGTCCTCAGATCCTCAAAAGGTTTTACAGCTGCACCATCGAGAGCATCCTGACGGTTTGCATCACTTCTTGGTATGGAAACTGCTTGGCCTCCGACTGCAAGGCACTACAGAGGGTAGTGCGTACGGCCCAGTACATCACAGGGGCCAAGCTTCCTGCCATCCAGGACCTAAATACCAGGCGATGTCAGAGGAAGGCCATAAAAATAGTCAAAGACTCCAGCCACCCTAGTCATAGACTGTTCTCTCTGCTACCGCACGGCAAGGGGTACCGGAGCGCCAAGTCTAGATCCAAGACGCTTCTAAACAGCTTCTACCCACAAGCCATGACTCCTGAACAGCTAATCAAATGGCTGCCCAGACTATTTGCATTGCCCCCCCCACCCTCTTGTACGCTGCTGCTACTCTCTGTTATTATCTATGCATAGTCACTTTAATAACTCTACCTACATGTACATATTATCTAAATTACTTCGACACCGGTGCCCCGGCACATTGACTCTGTACCGGCACCCCCCCTGTATATAGCCCTGCTATTGTTATTTACTGCTGCTCTTTATTATCTCATACTTTATTAAATTGTTTTACTGCATTGTTGGTTAAGGGCTTGTAAGTAAGCATTTCACTGTAAGGTCTACACCTGTTGTATTCGGAGCATGTGACAAATAACATTTGATTTGATATGTCCTAAAAAATGTAAAGATTGCTCAGAAAACCAGGTGTTTTAATCGGCGTATGCTTACTTCGATTTTGACCTTACTCCAATTTAAATAAGCAGAGTAAGGTGTTAACATGACTATTCCATAATCTGCCTACTGCCATAATCAGTTAAATATCGTAGGATTACTGTGGATATAAACATACTCACTTTGGAACTCAGACCACACATAGCAGATTAAACTTGAAGCCTGGCGTGCGATTCACAACAACTGGACCGTTGTCATTAGGCTGCTTTTCCATGATTAGTGAGGAATTGGGTATTTATAGGACTATTGTTCAACCGCTGTACACTTTTCTCACCTTCCAATATTTCATCGATTGAACTTGAATATGGCAACTTTCAGGATGAATTAAATCACCGTTTTTTTTCCTTCATCAATATATTTCGGATCTTTTAACTAAAAGGTACACCTTGTTTAAAGGGGTGGCTTAACATAAATGTACTGAAAACCCTATTGAAGGAAAACTCCATGAAAAAATCTGTTGGCCATCAAGTGGGAGGGTTACATTTATTCAGTGTGTGCAAGGTAGCCACACCCGTAGAGCGTGTAAAGCCTGTCACGTGCTTCTCAGTCAACAGTTTGTGCATATATTATTATGACATTTGTGTTGTTTTTGTTCGTTTTGGTGTTGGGCAGGTTTTTTGGCTGTACACACACAGAAAAGGTTTTCTTGAGGCAAGTTGAAGTACTGTAGACAAATTCTATGCCCATTTGTCTGTGGTCAACAGTACTGCATTTTACATTATTAGATTTCAATAATTTAGCAGACACTCTTATCCAGAGCGACTTACAGTAGTGAGTGCATACATACTTTTTTCATACTTGTCCACCGTGGGAATCGCGCCCACAACCCTGGCATTACAAATTGTCCAAGAAAATGTTTAGTATCTCACCGGAGAAACTGTGCCCCTCTGTCACTGTATATGTAGGCAATCTATCGGACGCTGTCTGGTCAAAAAGAGTATGACATTGTTGCCGCCAGTAGCATTGAATGTAAGGGAAGACAGCAAGCATTTGGCCTCCCTTGATAAAAAATTAAATAATAGCCAATCAGCGTTGAGCTAAACTGAACTGTAAATGGTCCTGGCGAACCAAAAAAAAGTGTCAAGGGAATTCCGTTTTGGATTTGGCATCACTCCAATCACATCACATCAAGAGCCAAATGTCATTGACAGAAACAACTTGAATTGTTGCATCTCGTTGTGTTGTCCTCCGGTGGCTAGCTAGCAAGCTAAACTTGGCCCTTTCTTAAATTAGCCTGTTTTCTTTGCGACTTGCGGGAACTCTCCGGTGTTCTAAATAAATAGTTGTTTAGTAGTCTGAAAAGGTTGGAAACATTAACTTGCTTGACCATGCTGTAGGTCATGTAACTGTTTGTTACGTGCAATATGCTTTGTGGACTTCAGACAGATTTTGCTCTCTGGTTTTGTGATGAATCAAATGGGTGGTTGAATTTATTCTGCAATTGTGTCTTATAGTCTCAGCCTTAGGCCTAGTCAGTGGCAGAAAAAGTATGTGAACCCTTTGGAAATACCTGGATTTCTGCGCAAGTTGGTCATAGAATTTGATCTGATCTTCATCTAGGTCACAACAATAGACACAGTCTGTTTAAACTAATAACACACAAACAATTATACGTTTCATGTCTTTATTGAACACACTGTGTAAACATTCACAGATTTAATAACTGGTTGACCCTCCTTTGACAGCAATAACTTCAACCAAACATTTTCTGTAGTTGCGGATCAGACCTGCACATCGGTCAGGAGGAATTTTGGACCATTCCTCTTTACAAAACTGTTTCAGTTCAGCAATATTCTTGGGATGTCTGGTGTGAACTGCTCTTTTGAGGTCATGCCACTGCATCTCAATCAGGATGAGGTCAGGACTCTCCAGAAGTCGTAATTCTTTCTGTTGAAGCCATTCTGTTGTTGATTTACTTCTGTGTTTTGGGTCGTTGTCCTGTTGCATCACCTAACTTCTGGTGACCTTCAATTGGCGGACAGATAGCCAAACATTCTCCTGCAAAATGTCATGATAAACTTGGGAATTCATTTTTCTGTCGATGATAGCAAGCTGTCCAGGCCCTGAGGCAGCGAAGCAGCCCCAAACCATGATCCTCCCTCCACTATACTTTACAGTTGGGATGAGGTTTTGATGTTGGTGTGCTGTGCCTTTTTTTCTCCACATAGTGTTGTGCGTATCTTCCAAACTACTCAACTGTAGTTTTATATGTCCACAGAATATTTTGTCTTCAGGTGCACTTTTGCAAACTTCAGACATGCAGCAATGGTTCTTTTGGACAGCAGTGGCTTCTTCAGTGGTGTCCTCCCATGAACACCATTCTTGTTTAGTGTTTTACGTATCATAGACTCATCAACAGAGATGTTAGCATGTTCCAGAGATTTCTGTAAGTCTTTAGCTGACACTCTAGGATTCTTCTTCTGCTCTTGCAGTCATCTTTGAAGGACAGCCACTCCTAGAGAGAGTAGCAACAGTGCTGAACCTTCTCCATTTATAGACAATTTGTCTTACCGTGGACTGATGAACATCAAGGCTTTTAGAGATACTTTTGTAACCCTTTCCAGCTTTATGCAAGTCAACAATTCTTAATCTTAGGTTTTCTGAGATCTCTTTTATTTGCGGCATGGCATCAGGCAATTCTTCTTGTGAAGCGCAAACTCAAATTTTGTGAGTGTTTTTTATAGGGCAAGGCAGCTCTAACCAACATCTCCAATCTCGTCTCATTGATTGGACTCCAGGTTAGCTGACTCCTGACTCCAATTAGCTTTTGGAGAAGTCATTAGCCTAGGGGTTCACATACTTTTTCCAAGCTACACTGTAAAAGAAAAATTTAATAATTTGTGTTATTAGTTTAAGCACACTGTTAAGTCTATTGTTTTGACTTAGATGAAGATCAGATCAAATTTTATGACTAATTTATGCAGAAATCCAGGTAATTCCAAAGTTTTCACATACTTTTTCTTGCCACTGTATATCACAGTGACAAGACATATGAACTAACAGGATATAGAGCAAACAACAGAATTATCACAATACAGGTTGTAATATGGCTCTTTTTCCCTGGCTTGGTTTCCCCAGTGATTTTAAACAGCTTAGTTAGATGTAAAATTGCGCGACTAAGACCTCCTCTGCAAAAATGTCAAAATTAATAACTGATTTCTTGATTTATCTGAGATTAATTCTGACTAATTTGAGGAAGTGTTACTGGCTGTTGTTGCTATGGCGTCTCAATCGGGAAAAAGAGTAATATTGCCGCTTTTTTCAAGTTTTTCAAGCGATGGTCTGTTAAGGGAGTATGCGAGGCACAGATGTTCACTTCACCTAGCCGAATTCTAACCAAACCTAGTATGCTGGTGCCATTATATGCCTGCATAAGGTAATTCTGAATAGCAACTACTGAGAAGTACATTGGAGAGGCATATATATACTAAATCTGAATCGGCCCCCTAGTTTGGAGAAAGAGCTTGCTCTTGATATGCTCCTCAAACCACAAAATGTGCTTAATGGACTGTGTAATGGCTCAAAAAACCTGTGGCCATGCATTCAATGTTAAGCATCACATTTTCTCTTTATACATGTCTCTTTATACATGAAAAATTTTAAATAAACAAGGAAGAATGAAAAACAACACACACCAGTTACTTTGAACATTAATATATTTTCTTTTTTATTAAGACAAGAACTCATTTTTTTGTAAAAATGTCTATTAATGAACCAATACAAAATGTGTATGGGAATGTGGATATCTTTTTTCTTCATTAATACACATTAACATTGCCCAAGTAGACCTACAGCAGAAAGACAAAAAGAATCAATGACGACAATGAATTGATTAACAACCAAACGTCCTGGGAGGAAAACCAAACATGAGAGACGTGTTTAAATTGATAGTTGCACAGCCACAGCTGAGTGTGTTCTGTTCCTGTGTCATTTTAACAAACGGAGTACTCATACATTATGAACTATGTCTATACAAAGTCATACTTAAACACATATTATACAGTTCACTGAATATTTAAGAAAATACATAAAACATGTAAAGCTTTAATGCAACAACAAAAAAATCACCAGTTGTCTCTTGATCTAAAATGATTAGCGTTTTTTTAATCAATTTGTGGTGGGGCCTAGACTTTGCATTCTACCTGAGATGCAATCACACCATTCAATGCACATGAACCTGAGACCAGTGGTGTAAAGTACTTAAGTAAAAATACTTTAAAGTACTACTAAGTTGTTTTTGGGTATCTATAATTTACTTTGTTATTTATATTTTACTTCCCTACATTCCTAATGAAAATAATGTACTTTTTACTCCATACATTTTCCCTGACACCCAAAAGTACTAGTTACATTTTGAATGCTTAGCAGGACAGGAAGATGGTCCAATTCACGCACTTATCAAGAGAACATCCCTGGCATCTCTACTGCCTCTGATCTGACAGACTTACTAAACACAAATGCTTCGTTTGTAAATAATGTGTTGGAGTGTGCCCCTGGCTATCAGCAAATAAAAAAAACAAGAAAGTTTACTTAATTTAAGGAATTAATTTAAGGAATTTGAAATGATTTATACTTTTACTTTTGATACTTAAGTATATTTTAGCAATTACATTTACTTTTGATTCTTAAGTATATTTAAAACCAAATATTTTAGACTTTTACTGAAGTAGTATTTTACTCAATGACTTTCACTTTTACTTGAGTCATTTTCTATTAAGGTATCTTTGATTTTACTAAAGTATGACAATTGGGTACATTTTCCACCACTGCCTGAGACAGGGAATTAACAAAGGAATGTAAAAAGCAATTTGATAAAATAACACAGTCAGACTACCAAGTTAACAGTACTTTGAGTCACAAAGGGGCATTCCATGACAAAAATAAAACAGATAACACCTAGGAAAAAGAAATGACAAAAAAAACTAAAACATTCTATACCTCTCTGGACTTTTCACATCCATCCAAATAGTTGTCCATCATCGAATTATTTTTGATTTCAGTCTTCATATCACCGGTGTTAAATAGGTGCTCATTCAAATGAACATTTGTTTAATGTCAACTATGCTCGAGGTGCATACTTTCCACAATACAATCCTGTTTTCTATTGGTTCTGAAACTGGTCCCCATTCCAAACCACAACACGCATAAGTAAAAGGTTAAAAAGCATAAACAAACATATATATCGACCCAGTCCACACAGCGTCGAGTACATTTAATAAAATCTCCACCTACAGAGAGAGTGAATAGATGTGTTCACTTGATAAGAACATACTTTTTTAGGTCCAGTTTTGAATGGAAGCCACCACACTTTTTACCGAAGCGAAATAATGCTCAATGTTAAATACAAGTCGCACAACCTCAATCTAAACAATGGTAACATTCTCTCTGTTGTTTGTTCCGTTTAAACAACAGAGGGAATCGGAAATGTTTCATATGATGTCACAGTCTAAAATGAAGCATTTAAAGGAGTCAGGAAGCCACCGCTGTCCTGATAAACAAACAGCATTGTCTTTGTGGTACAGTGTTAAATCAGTGATAGCTCCTTTTCCAAGATATCATATTTGGAATATATGTCAAATCAAACATGAAAGCAACTTCACCTCTTCAACCTCATTGTCATATCAACCACCTCAGCAGGACAGTAACTAAATTCAACAGCAATGCTGACTGTGATGTAGAAATTAAATTAAAAGTAATAGATAACAAAAAATGACTTTTGGCATTCCCCAATTCTCCCCCACTGGCCTTTTCAACATGGTCTCATCTTAAAGCGTAGGCAGGTTATTCACAAAGAAAGAAAAGAGAAATGGTGCACACTCACATACATGCAATGTGGTGTTGACTGACTGTTTTGGCAACTGAAAATTGTTGCATCATGACAAGACCATGTACAGTCGAGAGGCTGAGGTGTGATAGTAGTGGCATAAGGCCGTCTCCAGTGGTAATTCCTAGTGACACACACGCTCCTCAACTGTCATCACCCATTCAGGAGTGTTGTACAGTTTGGAGTGACAAAACTCACAACAAACAGCTTGTGATAGTCATAAAAATCACAAAATTATTCTGTCATGAAATTCCACTAGGATGTAAAACATATTTTCTGGCACGTGTTTATGTATAATACATTGGTGTAAATTTATTGGCTGGACATAGTTTGTATATTGTTGGAACTACTGAACTGTTTTGTCTTGAAATCATATCTTTGTAAAAATGTCTTAGATTCAATGATTGTATGTTCTTTGCTCAGAAGCTATGTATCCCCTATTTATCACCATCTTCAAAATCCTATAACCCTTTTACAGCTCTAGTTCTAATTTTACACACAAAGCTGGAAAAATACAACTAAATGTGCGATTTACCTGTTCAGTATATACCAATATGAAGGTAGTATCACTTTATTAATGTTGATTGCAGTAAGTACCTCACAACCTAGATTGATATCTCTCTTATAATGAGAATATTCACCTTTGATAATCAACATTATAGTTTGGAGATGTCTTCCAGTCATTTCTCATTGAAATGAATCCTATCAGTATTACATAGTTTGTTTTTTCCACTAACTATATTACAGCTTGGCAAAACTGAGGCATCTTGATTTAGAGACAAAGGGTGAGTACAACACCAAAGAAACCATTAAAAACAAATTATTTTTGTCATTTTTAGTTGTTTGTAAAAAGAAATCTGAATGAGAGAGGATGTAAAAACCCAAAAATGTCATCACAAAAAAAGAAATGCCTGCCGGGGGATTGCGGTTCCATTCAGTGGAACAGAACAAAAGCATCATTGTACAGAGAATAAAAGGTGAAAATAATGAATTGAAAATGCCTCTAAGTTCAGCATAGCGAGGGTGGAATAATGTGCCTTCTACTTTCCTTATTCCAAATTGTGGCAATCTTTTAAATGCGCTGGCATATCTAATTTGAAAAACAAATTGAAGAGACAGAGGAAGGAATACAAGTGATCCACGGTGATGAGGAATTGGCCCCGATACAAAGAAAACAAGGACAGTTTTCGAGACCAATTGTCCTCTACTGTCTTCCTTTAGATTATATTTCTGTGTGTTTGTGTTTTGAAGGGGGCACAATGTTATTTATGGGTAATAATATTTTCCTCATATTCATTTTTCGAATATGATACGTACAGCGTTGATGTGTTTTGTAGCTTTCAAAAGGTTTGGAAAAAATAAATGTGGTGGTTGAGACCTGGCCTGCTCACAGTATAGTGGAAATAGGGTTCTTATGAGCTTTTGGTATGCAGGAGAGGACGTGCGTGCGAACACAGTGGGAGAGATGAACAGAGCCGCTGTGTAATTTTACTCTCATAGGAAAGGCAACAGCACAATGATAATGAAGAGAGTGGAAGAGGGAGGGTGGGGAGCAACAGGGAGGGGGGAAATAAAGAATGAATAGAAAATAAATTCAGAACAAGGCACAGAATTTTCTGCAAATGGTTGAACTAAACAAAATTCGTACCAGCAGTTTTGGGAGGTGTCGCATGGTGACGCTCTCTTCTACAGTGATTTCTTGCAACCCCCAAACCCACCACCCTTACCAAAAACCTCCCCTCCCCATCTTTACACCTTATACACACAAAACCTTTCCTCCTCAGCTGGAGAGACTGGACAATACATTGTTCAATCCCGGGCAATCACCCCTAAAACCAACCTACCCAACCTAATCCAACCAATTCTCAACCCCAAGCAACCCCCCCCCCAACCCAAAGACAGCGTGGTGTTCCACAGAAGACAGTATTGGGGCCCTGTGATTTCTATATGTAGTACTCCTTCTTCTCGTCCGAGTTGTTGTGGCCCCCCTCTGCGTTGATAATGGCCGTGTCTGCATCTGCTGCATCGTCGGCTCCTTTAGCTTCATGCGTGAAGTAGGTACCTGAAGGGGGAGGGGGAGGGGGCAAGGAATGATAGAAATTGACATTTCATTGCTAAGCTCCTGAATTTCTACTCAAGTTTCCTTGACATTAAGAAGCAAATCATTGAACCAAAACAAACCATGAGGGTGATTGTAGAATATTTGATCTCATAAAAATCATTATTAAAATATAATCATATTAAACTCATTGGTCCATTGGCACACCAACACAAACTCTAATGGAAACTGTATCTTAAAAGTTATATATCAGCTGCTAAGTTTTTTCATTCTTGTAGGTCAATTATTTACTTGCCACTGTCAACCATTACAAAAAAAAAAAAATGTGGCCTTTTTTGTTAATCCTTGCCTAGTTAAATAAAGGTTAAATATATATATTTTAAAACACCTCTCTGTTGGCATTCCTTGATTTGCATTCAAGATTCGCACATGGATATACAGATTCTGCTTCAGCTCGACTCACAACTTAACCTTGCCATGTTCACTGAACGAGTGAACATGGCAAGGTTAAGGTCAAACTTCATTTCTGAGGGGATTATTCCCATCCCAACAGTGTTGGGCCTGATAATGAAGGCGATAGCACAGATCAAATGGAGAAGGGCAGGAAGTAATTTAGAATCAAAACCATGGGCTGCACTCCAAAGACCACCCCTTCAAAAGTACAGTAGCCATAAAAGAGAAAAAATCTTATTGGGCTCAGGCGGTATGGTAGATTTCCTAAAACAGTGTTCAGGGGGGAGAGGGAAGTGGATTTTTGATAGCACAGGACAATATTAGTATGATACTGAGTAAAAAAAATCATGACATTATAGTTTGTCTGTGTTCCTTTTAACCTTGTGATTCCACAGAGGTGCCTTTATAGATAGAAAACAAAAGGGTTTGTCACATACCTTTGTGTCTTGCAAAGTACCGTCCCAAAATGATGAGTAGACAGAGCATGGCAAAGACAACCACAGCCACCACTCCTCCAATGACTGCATGGTCGACCGCTCTCGGTGCTCCCTCTCCAGCTCTAGAATCTGTAAGTACAGTAACAGAAACAGCTTTTAGAGAATCCACAAACAGTGCATGCTAATGGAGGACATCACACACGCTTTGGTGGATTAAAGATCTACAGAGAAATAATGATGACATTAATCCTTCATAGTATATTGTCATCTACTCCAGCCTAAAATACACAAATGCTGTTTGCAGTTGGAAAAAAGCGCAAAATGAGAATTGTGAAAACATTTCTGAAATCACAGAAATAAAGGCCATGAAGACTCTATCTAAAACAGATATTATTCAAGTAAAATGTATATTTTATATTCCAGATTCCACCATAATGAAACAAAATATATAATGAACAGAATTATATAAAATTAGGTAAAAGTTTGGTTCATTAAGCAAAATGACTGTTTTTAGAGAACCGCTATACAAAATGAGTTTACATATCACATAGCATGTTATCCAATTTACAGTAAGAGCATAACTCTACTGTGGTTGGCCATTTAACTGAATGGCAGAAGAAGATAGCGGAACATTTAAACATGATTTATGAAGTGATACGGGTAGTTCTCAACTTCAATCTACCAGAGCAAGCACCGCTGTTCAAATAAATCTGGACCCTGCCCTGTCTCCAGTCAGAGCTATTGAAATACATTTAGCCTGCAACGACTAAAAGTGCAGTTTCCAGGCAATTTTTTTGAAAGATTTATACCAGTTTGGCCTGAAGAACAAGGCAGGCCTCAGAGGCTCCAAACCGTAATGATATGTGAAGGTTATTGATCAAGTGTAGGGATCCATGACAACCAAAAGTTAATGGCGGTTTGTGGACTTGATTGGTTCTTCACGGCGCAAAGGAGGAAAATCTTCCATCAATAGCTCACACTCTGCTAGGAAATGATTTTGGGTGAGAGAATAGATAGGAGACCGGGGGCTTTCGACAAGACCTTACGTCAGTGAGAGAGAGAAAAGTTTCAGATTCAATGAGGGATTATACATTTGTAAAAGTGAGGCTTTGGTAATAGCCTATGCCATGTCACACCTACATTCCCATATACTGTATATCAAAGACTAACCGATTCAATTTTGTCATTCTGGGCGTTTAATTCCAGACCTATGTATGTTTACAGGTGCATCATCTTCAAAGAGCTATCCCGAAAAGATAGGAAGGCTAGAGGGAATGGAGAAGGAAGGAAAACTGAATCCCAGCTTAAGGAATTACATGTTGGACTTGCCACAACTTATTAAAGGATAACGAAGAGAGAGAGAAGCCCATGCTGTTGGGCAACATGCCCATCCTCTTCCTTACCCAACTCACCTCATAAACAACTCACTGGTAATACCGAGTGTGGGAGGGAAGGGGAGAGAAAACGCCACAGTCACAGTGCAACCTGCCAAACTCAGCCAAACTCAACCAAACATGACTTGATAACCCTAATAGGTTATTTTGACTTCAGATTTCCTTTTTCCGCGCTGGGCAGATTCAATTAAAGTCTGCAGAAATCCTTCTGACACCTAATTCACTCTTGTCAGGGAGGGAGGTAAAGACGTGCGCTAACACACTTTCCTATTAAGATGTTAATGTGGACTTGGGCTACGCCAGTCCATCAGGCTGGGGGATAAACAGAGGCCTATGGAAATGTCAATTTTGCTCTCTCCCCTCCCCCTGAATAAAATGACTTCCTTTTTCTGTACTGGATGAGGGACTGGTGGACGAGGGAGGAGAGGAGGTACTGGGTCCATGGTGGGTTTGACGTCCCACTCAGTACTTGACACTAATTAACATAAGCTGACAAATGGACTGGGCTCGGGGAGCTGACCATCCTACATCGGGATGGTGATCTGACCCCCAGTTGACCCCCACCCTTCCCTCGCCCCTCTGTCGGCCCACCCTCCCTTGCCAGCCTAAAGTGCAGCGACTGTAGACAAATGACAGGGGGCTAGGGAACGCAGGCAACAAAAATCTGACTGTAGATTGGAGTTTATGATGGATTGCAGCGAGAGGCGTCGCTCAGGTCATAACGCAATCAGAAGAGGGGGAAATTGTAATTTGATAAAAAAGTCCACTGTGAACCAACATTGTTGCATTGTGTAATTTTAGAGAGGGCCAGATGGTTTGGAAATTAGTTGCTTCACTCTCATAACACAAACCAATGAACGCCTAATCTCATCCAGCCCATTCTGCCCCAGGAATATTCAATAATTCACAGAGAATTGTCATGGTAATGTAAACCCCTGAAATGTCCCTCCATCCAAATTGACTGCAATGAGTCACTTAATTATACGTATTGCATGGTGCTTATAGATGAGTCATTACCACCAACAACAATCCTTGTTAAACACTTAGGATTTAATGGTATAAAACTGGAGCAACGGAGCGTCCGTACCTTTCTTTACTTCAAACAGATATGGACGTTAACAAAAATTAAACAAGGTGTATATTTTCAGTTGATTGACCCGAAAATCTTTAGGCAAATTAACCCTTCATCATGTGGATGAAGACCAATACTTTTTTCAATCAAAAACGGGTATACGATCGTTTTCGGGGTGAGGCAACACAACAATTCTTTATGTGTTGCATGCTGGAAATTATATCCGGTTTACTTTTTTGTCTCACACAGTGCACCTGGTTTAAAATTAATCCAACTGTGCATTCTCGCAGCACAACAAAGTGTTGTTATGTCTAACCTAGACACACCTGGTTCCTGTTTTGTCTGAACAGGGCCCGAGTGTAAACGTCAGTAAAACCAAATTCTTTTGAAGCCGAAGTGCCAGCACCCAGTGAGCACAGCTAGGTACTCAGATCTCTTTATCCTCCATCACCCATCTTTCTCCACAGGTGCGCCCCGTGGAGAGGAGAGATTGTTACAGACATGGCGAGATGGCACATTGGTGCTACCAGACGCCAGGTAATCAGGGGCGGACGTATTTCTCCATCCCTGAGCCTGGGGTGTTCCCCAGATTACGACCCAGACGCTGAAGCCCCCCAAGGCCACACACTAGGCCTTTTCACTCTGCATTGTTCTTCTCCCCAGGCTATCTTAACCCTGGGCTAAGCTTTAGGCCTGGGCAAAGGATTCACACTTGTATTCCAAAGCACCCGGCTTACGGACAAACACACATTCTATCTCTGCCACGTGACCAATGTTAAGCAATTTATTTACACATTATTTCCTCTTGCTTCTAGCCTTTTATTTCCTACAGTGATCGTTTGTATGAACCTTGCTTTATATCCAAATAAATGTCAATAGAAAAGCTATGAAAACAGATGAAAATGAAGCATTTGCTTCCCTTCTAACTGGAGTTTGTGGCTTCAGTTGGCAAGCTAAGTGAGATGTTAGCTAGCCCGCATAACAATAATTTTTGTTAGCCATAGCAACCAATGTTTTTGTGCAGTTTTTGTGATTGGACAGTGAAAATTCTATGTGTTGTTCTTGACCCCATTTCACACTGGCTATTTTGGCACCATGTTTCTGGGGCTGCAGAACACTGCAGTAAATATGCAGTATGTGGCAAATACTGCATCCAAAATAACACTGTTTTTTTTACTGTGGTAATTTTGCATTGTAACTGCAGTTAGAGTGCAGTATAAATCAAATCAAACTTTATTTGTCACATGCGCCGAATACAACAAGTATAGACTTTACTGTGAAATGCTTACTTACAAGCCCTTAACCAACAGTGCAGTTCAAGAAGAGTTAAGAAAATATTTACCAAGTAGACAAAAATAAAAAGTAATAAGATAAAGTAACACAATAAGAATAACTAGGCTATATACAGGGGGCACCGGTACCGAGTCAGTGTGCGGGGGTACAGGTTAGTTGAGGTCATTTGTACATGTAGGTGGGGGTGAAGTGACTATGCATAGATAATAAACAGCGAGGAGCAGCCCGGTGGCGATTTGATTAATTGTTCAGGAATCTTATGGCTTGGGGGTAGAAGCTGTTAAGGAGCCTTTTGGTCCTAGACTTGGCGTTCCGGTACCGCTTGCCGTGCGGTAGCAGAGAAAACAGTCTATAACTTGGGTGACTGGAGTCTCTGACAATTTTATGGGCTTTCCTCTGACACCACCTATTATATACAGTGAGGGAAAAAAACATTTGATCCCCTGCTGATTTTGTACGTTTGCCCACTGACAAAGAAAATATCAGTCTATAATTTTAATGGTAGGTTTATTTGAACAGTGAGAGACAGAATAACAACAAAAAAATCCAGAAAAACGCATGTGAAAAATGTTATAAATTGATTTGCATTTTAATGAGGGAAAATAAGTATTTGACCCCTCTGCAAAACATGACTTAGTACTTGGTGGCAAAACCCTTGTTGGCAATCAGACGTTTCATGTAGTTGGCCACCAGGTTTGCACACATCTCAGGAGGGATTTTGTCCCACTCCTCTTTACAGATCTTCTCCAAGTCATTAAGGTTTCGAGGCTGGTGTTTGGCAACTCGAACCTTCAGCTCCCTCCACAGATTGGAGATTGGCTAGGCCACTCCAGGACCTTAATGTGCTTCTTCTTGAGCCACTCCTTTGGCTGTGTGTTTTGGGTCATTGTCATGCTGGAATACCCATCCACGACCCATTTTCAATACCATGGCTGAGGGAAGGAGGTTCTCACCCAAGATTTGACGGTACATGGCCCTGTCCATCGTCCCTTTGATGCGGTGAAGTTGTCCTGTCCCCTTAGCAGAAAAACACCCCCAAAGCATAATGTTTCCACCTTCATGTTTGACGGTGGGGATGGTGTTCTTGGGGTCATAGGCAGCATTCCTCCTCCTCCAAACACGGCGAGTTGAGTTGATGCCAAAGAGCTCCATTTTGGTCTCATCTGACCACACCACTTTCACCCAGTTGTCCTCTGAATCATTCAGATGTTCATTGGCAAACTTCAGACGGGCATGCATATGTGCTTTCTTGAGCAGGGGGACCTTGCGGGTGCTGCAGGATTTCAGTCCTACACGGTGTAGTGTGTTACCAATTGTTTTCTTGATGACTATGGTCCCAGCTGCCTTGAGATCATTGACAAGATCCTCCCTTGTAGTTCTGGGCTGATTCCTCACCCTTCTCATGATCATTGCAACTCCACGAGGTGAGATCTTGCATGGAGCCCCAGGCCGAGGGAGATTGACAGTTCTTTTGTGTTTCATCCATTTGCGAATAATCGCACCAACTGTTGTCACCTTCTCACCAAGCTGCTTGGCGATGGTCTTGTAGCCCATTCCAGCCTTGTGTAGGTCAACAATGATTGTCCCTGACATCCTTGGAGAGCTCTTTGGTCTTGGCCATGGTGGAGAGCTTGGAATCTGATTGATTGATTGCTTCTGTGGACAGGTGTCTTTTATACAGGTAACAAGCTGAGATTAAGAGTGTGCTCCTAATCGCAGGTCGTTACCTGGGAGCCAGAAATCCTTCTGATTGAGAGGGGGGTCAAATACTTATTTCCCTCATTAAAATGCAAATTAATTTATAACATTTTTCACATGCACTACCCTCTATAGCAGCTTACGGTCAGATGCCGAGCAGTTGCCATACCAGGCGGTGATGCAACCGGTCAAGATGCTCTCGATGGTGCAGCTGTAGAAATTTGAGGATCTGGGGACCCATGCTAAAACTTTTCAGTCTCCTGAGGGGGAAAGGTTTTGTTGTGCACTCTTCACGACTGTCTTTGTATGTTTGGACCATGATAGTTTGTTGGTGATGTGGACACCAAGGAACTTGAAACTCTCAACCCGCTCCACTACAGCCCTGTCGATGTTAATGGGGGCCTGTTCGGCCTGCCTTTTCCTGTAGTCCACGATCAGTTCCTTTGTCTTGCTCACATTGAGGGAGAGGTTGTTGTCCTGGTACCACACTGCCAGTTCTCTGACCTCCTCCCTATAGGCCGTCTCATTGCTGTTGGTGATCAGGCCTACCACTGTTGTGTCGTAAGCAAACTTAATGATGGTGTTGGAATCGTGTTTGGTCCGCAGTCGTGGGTGAACAGGGAATACAGGAGGGGACTAAGTACACACCCTTGAGAGGCCCCAGTGTTAAGGATCAGCATGGTAGACGTGTTGTTGCCTACTCTTACCACCTGGGGGGCGGCTCGTCAAGAAGTCCAGGATCCAGTTGCAGAGGGAGGTGTTTATTCCCAGAGTCCTTAGCTTAGGGATGAGCTTCGTGGGCACTATGGTGTTGAACGCTGAGCTGTAGTCAATGAACAGCATTCTCACATATGTGTTTCTTTTGTCCAGGTGAGAAAGGGCAGTGTGGAGTTATTCTGCAATTACTGCGTCCAAAATACCAGTCGACTGCAGTTACTCCACTTTTACTGCAGTTTCAAACCTGTAATCTTTTTTTGTAAGGGTGGTGCAGTGTAAACATGCCTACTGCGTAAGTTCTCCTAAGCTGCTACTGAAGTCACGTCCAGTTGTAGCTGTATCGAAGTGGCGTGTTTTTAGGGAATCTCGGAAGGCCTGTCTCAAGCTCAACTAAGCTCATGCATGTTTGAGGTGGAAAGTTAGAATTCCATGCACATACACAGGCAAGGCTAAAAACAGGCCTCAAAAGCAGAATGATTTCAATAATTACTGTTTACCATTATGTTCAAAGGTGATATCCTATTGTGAACTGTACAAAGAAAGTGTTGAATAGATGGGAGCAAAATGAGTGAAAGTAAAGAATGAAAATATGCATCCACCAACTTTTGCTTTTTCAGCTGCCAGAATACAACACTCAACCCAAGGGTGATGTACTGAATTCAGAGAGCCGTTGTCTCCTTTGTATGGAGAAAATGGTAGACAGAACGCCAATAGGGTAGTCTCTAGATCTCCATCAGACAACAACTGAAACTCTAAACTTGAGTACAAACATCCAAGTGACATTTAATTCTGGGTTTTCAAAGTCCAAGACAAAGACCTAAAGAGAAAGGAGAATAGGTCCCAACAAAGCTCTGTGTAGATACAGGACCTTGGGGTTGAAGTGAAATACCAGTGTGAACACAGTCTTGATGAGGGGAAGGAAAGGATGACTCTCAGGGGGTGTCCATCTACAGATCACAGTGGGAGTGCTGTCATGCGGGGTTACTCTCAAACACGCTTTCCTGATAGAGTTGGTGACCGGCCCCTATAGGAAGTCACCCGCGGACAATGGAGTCACGTTTACACTTGCTGAGGGCTGGTTAGCTTGAGAGGGTCGAGGCACTCTGCCGTCCACACCTTTTGTAACCCGAGACACATCCTCCAACACTCAGAGAGGAAAACACAGGCGTGATGGAGTCTATAGCGTTTTGCTGCTGTGATGTGGCAATGTGTCGTGTGTGAGTAGCAGCACCTTCCTGAGGTGTTCAACAACTTGGGATTCTTTTGGACCAAAGACACCGCCAAAGAAGGAGCGTTCGTTTGAGATTGGTCCCCTCACACTTATTCCAGCGGGACACCGTGGGGTAATTTCCCTCCCTCCCTCTCTCTCTCTCGATCTATCCATCTATCTTGTCAGTGGGAAAGAAGAGAAAACAGAACAGTCTGTGTCTATACTGTTTGCTGAGAATGTATTGTCCCCAGTCACCCACACCTCCCTGTGGTTTCTTTACAGTCTGGGTTCTGATCTATCCCAACACACTCCAATTTACCACCAAACAACTTGAATGACAAACGCCCAAGCTATATACTAGAGTCCCACAGGGATCTGACTCTGTCCTCCCAGCTCTCTTTTCCCCCCACATTCTCTCTTTCTCTCCATGACTGTTTTGCTAAGCGTCGCCAGAGGATAGAGAGGGTGAGTGTTTCCAGCCCTCTCCCAGTTGTTTTCTGTTTATGTGGAGAGATAGAGTGTTAGTTTTCTCTCCACCACCCACCATCCATCCCCGCTCTTGTGAGTGGAGCCTGTAGCCACACTTGATCTTGCTCTCAGAGTCAATTACTTTGCTTCCTCGGGATAAGGCTGCTGTTGTTTTTCAGCATCCGGGATTGGGGCGCTCATTGTCAAGTTCGAATAACTTTCTCAAATGAAGCACACGATAGCAATAGGCCTCGATGCTATCCTCTGGTGGACAATTAAAATGGTATTCAGTCTGGCCTATCGCCATCTCTCCTTGTTTTGTTGCCTTTTGACATTTAGGACGCACACACAAACACACTCATATGAACTCTTTCAGTAAATCTCCACCAGGTATTTCAAACACATTAGCCGAGCCAATTTAATGAGCATCGCTCACTGAAATCAAGGATACTTGAAAAGTGTTTCCTTGAAAATATCCTCTCTGTTTCAATATGCAAAATTTGTGAATTACCGAGCCAATTTCTAGAAAGGTCACTCCGATAGTTTTTCAGCCTGCTTTTTTTCCAATGCTTATGGTAAACTGTTGCAACATAAATCCCAATCTGAGGTCACTAACTCTCTTGGTCCATAGACTACTCTAAAGTCTATAGCGATCCATACAATGAGGTAGCCTATACTTGCCATTTGTATGAACTATTCTAGGCTAGAGGCTAGCTTAAATAGACGTAGGCCTAGATCCAATCCGGGCTGTGGAAGATCCACATTATAGCGTGATTGACATTTAAAGGTAATTTACAATTGAGCTGACATATGCAGCGTTTGCCGTGCGTGAGTGTGTGAGAGTGAATTTCTGTGAATTTGACTCTCTTATGAATGGTAAGTGTATGTGAATGTACCCAAGTGAGTGTGCTTGTGTGTTTCTAAGTCTCTGACTGAGTCTGTAAATATATGATTACATTTGTTGCTTTCTGTGGTATGGAAACTGCGTGCCCGATCATGGTGGTGTGTAGCTCTGGCCTGTCCCCCGCTGAGGTCTGTATGTGTGAATAATAAGAAATAAAGAGTACATGCCATTTTCATCTTTAATATCTCATGATTAGGGCCTAATTAGATGGCTCCACAAGGAGGCGAAGCACGGCAACAGGCCATCTTGGGCTCTGCTGGAGTGTGTGGCTGTGGTAGTGTCCACAGGGCAAAACACGTGTACAAGTGAGTGTATGTGGGACTACTAGATCATAGCTCTGAAGTATGTTGTGTCAATCTTGTATGTCACACAGGCGCAATGGTAATACTACATGGTAATACTGCAGCATGTTGATATATGTGTGCTATCCTTCTCAACGTCATACTTAACTTCTTAAGGAGCAGCAAGGTGCGCTGGGGCGCTAGCGCCCCACTCCCGACCAAGTATCTTCCTACGTAAAAATAAAACTCGCCAATAAATACAAATACAGCAGAAGAAAAAAAAAATTGTCCAATAAGAATGGACACATATAGGGCTCTGGTCTGCAAGGCGCCAAATTCAAAATCCAAAAGTTGAATTATTAAACATGCATCAATATACAAGTGTTAAATAGTCATCAAAAGCTCTGTTTCTTGGCAATATCACAGCGTTGTCAGATTTCAAAAAGGCTTTACGGCGAAAGCACCATATTTGATTGTTTGAGGGTAGCACCTTAAATATTTTACCATTACCATGAATTCATAAGCCATCACGGTTCACACAAAACACATTTCACAGCGAAAACAAATCAATTACCCGTTGAAGAACTTCTGCTGAGGGCTTCCCAAATGTCCAACGAAGACAATCCATGGTTCTTTTGTTAGAAAAAGTCATGTATTATATCCATAAATCGCCGTTTGGTTGGCGGGTTAGAATGAGAAAATAGAGTCCATTGAAACGTGAAGAGAACTCGTTCAACTTATACCTATAAACTTGTACAAGAACAATCAAACATAATTGCTAATGTATCCTTAGGAACACTTTAATGTATATGTTGTATAATATTTCAACCGGAATATAAACTGGGCGATAAGAAAGGAAAAAACCACAGAGCGCGCCAGCCGGGAGCGCACATTGTCTTGTAAGGACATCTGTGGGGACACTTCCTTATTCGTCTTCTTCTCTGCTCTAAAAGCAGCTAAGAAGAATCAGAACACTTTCTCGAGACTGTTGACATCCAGAGGAAGCGATAGGTACTGCGTTCATATGCCCTTATATGGGCATTTTCATAAGGGAGGGGTTCAAAATAAGGCAATCTGTCAAAACCACTTTTTCCAGGACAGAAATTCCTCGGGTTTTCGCCTGCCATGTCCGTTCTGTTATACTTCAGGGTGTGTCCTATCCGATGGTACTAAATTTGTGCATATCCTATTGTCTGGGCCTGAATGGGAGGCATTTTACTTTGGGCACGCCAGGCTCTCCAAAACGGTCACCTCGTGCGCTACTCCCTAAGAAGTTAAGCAGGTCTTATATCTTGAAGGTATAAGGTATGAAGGTCAGTGTTTTTACCAAACATCAAGGTGCCAATAGAGGTTGAGGATTTGTGAAATAACTAACTCACGTGAAAATGTTCTGATTCAAGTTTAACTTTACTTCCACTCGCATGGTGGTTGTCTTGGCATTAAAAAGAGTGCATCACAAGTCCAGTATGATTTTATGAATTGTTTTCTCTCAGGTGCCACTTTTAAGATGGATGTGAATTTCCATCGTTCCCATACATATTAAATAAAATATTACATTACTTTTATCCTTAAAGGAGCTACATATAACGTGTGCATTGTAATTTCAGAAAATGTCCATAATGCAGTGTCTTCAGAAAGTATTCATACTCCTTGACTTATTCCACATTTTGTTGTGTTACAGCATGAATTGAAAATGGATTATAAAAAATATATTTCTTTAATCGCCCATCTACACACAACACTCCATAATGACAAATTGAAAACATGTTTTTAGAAATGTTTGCAAATTAAACAATTTTTAAGTCAAAACTGGAACTAGGTCACTCAGGAACATTCAATGTTGTCTTGGTAAGAAACTCTAGTGTATATTTGGCCTTGTGTTTTATGTTACTGTCCTGCTGAAAGGTGAATTTGTCTCCCAGTGTCTGAACCAGGTTTTCCTCTAGGATGTTAGTATTGTGGAGTAACTATAATGTTGTTGATCCATCCTCAGTTTTCTCCTATGATAGCCATTAAACTCGGTAACTGTTTTAAAGTCACCATTGGCCTCATGGTGAAATCCCTTAACGGTTTTCTTCCACTCTGGCAACTGAGTTAATTCTACTTTGACATTGTGGGGTATTGTGTGTAGGCCAGTAACTCAATCTCAATTTGATCATTTTCAGGCTGTAACAAAATGTGGAAAAAGTTAGGGGGTGTGAATACTTTCTGGCACTGTATGTCTGCAGTAATTGTAGAATAATAGTGTTTCACAATATTTTTCCAACCCAAAGTATTTTGGGCCCGACCCCAAATTGCATTCTGATGGTGCAGTCTTCCTATTTGTCAATAATAGCCAGTCCGTCTTTTCTTGTCGAATAGGAAGCCTGCGCCCTCTGTCTTCCATTAGCATAATTTAAAGGCTTGGCCATCTCTTCACAAGCACAACCGACAATGACAACTGGGCCAAGCATTCAACATGTTGATATCGCTCTGCCATTACCTGGTAGCTAAAATGATACATTGTTTGCCTAATTTCAGTTCATGTGAGTAAACAAACAATGTCCAGACCAAATTCAAGGACACGTACAGTATTATACCGAGTCATGAGTGCATGGAACTCCCATCTTGTATAGCACAAGTGATCAAACAGCAAACCTGGTTTCAAAAAAAGAAATAAAGCAGCACCTCAAGGCACAACACCTCTCCCCTATGTGACCTACTTGTTGTGTGTATGTACTGACATGTATGTGTAACTGATAGATACAGACACACACACACTACATGTTCATGTTTTTAAATGTATGTAAATTAAAAATAATTTAAACTGCAATGTCTTTTTCGTTATGTGTTGGACCCCAGTAAGACTAGCTGTCGCCATTGGCGTCGGCTAATGGGAATCCTAATAAATCAAATCAATAAAATAAAATAATGTGCATTCGGAAAGTATTCAGACCCCTTGACTTTTTCCAAATTTTGTTACGTTACAGCCTAAAATGGATTCAATTGTTTTTTTTCCTCATCAAGCTACTCACAATACCCCATAATGACAAAGCAAAAACAGCTTTTTGCAAATAAAAAACATAAATATCACATTTACACAAGTATTCAGACCCTTAACTCAGTACTTTGTTGAATCATCTTTGGCAGCGATTACAGCCTCGAGTCTACACGCACTCTATATACACAGCGTGTGAGTTTTAAGTTTGTGGAAAATAATTTTCACCATTATAGGGCCTCCCAAGTGGCGCAGTGGTCTAAGGCACTGCATCGCAGTGCAAACTGTGCCACTAGAGATCCTGGTTTGAGTCCACGCTCTGTCGCATGGGGCGGCGCACAATTGGACCAGCGTCGTCCAGGTTAGGGGAGGGTTTGGCCGGCCAGGATGTCTTTGTCCCATCGCGCTATAGCGACTCCTGTGGCGGGCCAGGCACATGCATGCTGACACAGTCGCCAGGTGTACAGTGTTTCCTCCGACACATTGTTGCGGCTGGCTTCCGGGTTAAGCGGGCATTGTGTCAAGAAGCAGTGCGGCTTAGCTGGGTCGTGTTTTCGGAGGACACACGGCTCTCAACCTTCGCCTCTCTCGAGTTCGTACAGGAGTTGCAGCAATTGGACAAGACTGTAACTACCAATTGGATACCATGAAATTGGGGAGAAAAAGTTATTTTTTTATAATAATAGAATTATGCACCTTTATAATAAAAGCATTACATGCATAATCGCATTTGCGGTCACTTTTGATAATGGTGTTTTCCCTCAAATGGAACATTTGCCTATTGCTGTGTGCGCATTGCTGCGCTTATAATGTGAAGAAATTGCCTAATAGTTTATTAACATTTTAAACTAAATGTTCTGATCTGTTGCGTCAGCCTCATTGCATCAAAAAAAAAAAAATGTATGCTTGTGCGTGTATTAATTTGGGATCTATCGCATCCCACAACTGTCCCAGACTATGTTTGGAATATTTATTTCTTGCACAGAATAGAATAAGTCAACTTCTGTACTATGGGGGATAGTAGATTTATATAGGCTAGTGCTTTTGCTGTTCGTTAGGCCTACTCACCTTGTTGGCTGACGGAAAGTAAATGTGGACAGTTCTTCCTATCTTCAATATGTGCCTAGAAATTAGATAAGGACTCGCGCAGTTGCGTCCCCGATGTGTCTGTCTTCACTTGTAGCCTGTGAGAAAGACCTGATCACGAGACGGAGAGCCATGTGAGTGAGAGGAGCTCACAGTACGCAGGGAGAAGGGAATTCTAATTATTACATTCAGCCTAAGGGCCGCAAAAGGCATGGATTTTTTTAGGGGGCATTACGGCCACACAAAGGCATGATCAAGTGTGTAGAAGCCTGAACAAAAAAAACTAAGCAGAGCAGAACCTTTTTCATAGAATGTATTAAAAATAAAAACATATAGCCCAACGTTTATCACAACGCAAGTTACATAAATAACTAAATTAAGCATATAGGACTACCTGTTTCTTTGTTAACCGCTCAACACAGAATAGCAAAGTCTGAGTTGTCAACTATTCTGTTCTTCTGAAAGACAAAAAAATAATAATATCATGTTTCTTTAGACCTGTCTAAAATAAATAATGGTTTTATTGTGAAGGTGTAGGCAACATTACATGGATTATTTCTACTTTTAAATGTGTATATGTTCCAAAGGTTTGCATCAGTGGCTTGTAGGCTACGTGTAGAAGCCAGGAGATGCTAAATGTGTTTTTTAATTAACGGTCAATTACTGTGAGACCGGCAGTTATTTGCTTGCCAATCACCGGCTGTCAAAATTCCGTGACCGCCACAGCCCAAGTTGAGACCTCACGCTGTTTGGATTTGAAAATCAAACAGTTGTATTGGAAGGGGGTGGCGCTGGGGGGCTGTGTGTGGTGTTTTTCCAACCCAAAGTATTTTGGGCCCGACACAAAATTGCATTCTGATGGTGCAGTCTTCCTATTTGTCAATAACAGCCAGTCCGTCTTTTTTTGTCGAATAGGAAGCCTGAGCCCTCCCTGTCTTCCATCAGCGTAATTTAGAGGCTTGGCCATCTCTTCACGAGCACAACCAACAATGACAACTGGGGCAAGCATTCAACATGTAGATATCGCTCTGCCATTACCTGGTTGCTAAAATGATACATTGTTCGCCTAATTTCAGTTTATGTGAGTAATGTCCAGACCAAATGTCCAGACCAAATTCAAGGAGGGGGCTTCGTTTTATATGTAGCTCCTTTAAGTACCACCATTTGAGTAAGTGTACGGTAAAGTCAGAGACAGTTCAACAAAGAACAGTGGATTAAATGACAGAGGAAATGGCTTAAAAAAATAACAAATTAACAAGAGGATTTGTCTCCGTGCGCAACTTGCACACAACACATTTACCCAAACCACCAGCCGGGAAGATGTGTCTCTTTCCGCATTCTCTGAAATATAAATCAGAACCTCCAAGAGCATGCGGAAACAAGGTGTCCACGTACCAAACAAAGCACGTCGCCGTATCGCGAGTGCGATCAATTTGTAGGGGAGGAATGCCAACCCTTGGGGGGGACACGAAAGTATCTCATTCAGATCAGGCAGCAGGCTGATCTGAATGACAGGAGATCTGCTAATTGGATCTTCTAATCTGGTAATTAAGCATTAGTGATTGCAGTGGTGCAGCTGTGCTGCCTGCGGATAAGAAGAAAATCAAAAGACAGCAGCATCAAGCAGGTGGGTGCCATACAAAACTACATACATATAGTACGTTACTGCATAGCCTCATTAGATATAACTGCATCACAACGGCACTGTCTCTGCTGTTAAAAAGCCCATTGAGACAATTTAATGACGTCAGTTTAATATTTTGCCTCCTAGATAATGCACTTGTAAATAAAGTAGCCCAGCTTAATACAAGTCAAGAAGCCTTTTGAGACAGAATGTGTGCGACTAGACATTGGTTACTGCTTGTTTAACTTGTAAGAAAGAACTTGTACAAGTTGACAGACAGTCAGATGAGACTTAATTAGTTGGATGGTTTGATTCTTTGGAGTGAATTTATTTTAATTCAAACTACCCAACACAATGTAGAAAGAGAGGTCAAACTGTTCTGTTTCTACCTCCTTTACAAAACAGAAAGCATCAATAACAGTGTATTCTCCTTTTATTATAAATATAGTGTTTATTTTCAATAACAATTAGCTATTTGAGATGTGTGTTCCAGATTGAGGAATCCCACTGGGCAAAAAGTGGTTGAATCAATGTTGTTTCCATGTCATTTCAACCCCAAAATCCAAATGACGACATATCAATGTGGAAAACTGATTGGATTTGCAAAAAATCAACATATGGGCATTTCGTAATTTTGTCACCCAACATTTAACCTACATCCAATGACATGGTGACACTTTTTGTTGAATTCACGTTAATCGACAAATCAACAAAATGTCAATCAAAACTAGATGTTGAACTGACTTCTGTGCCCAGTGGGGTGTCTCCTTTTATAAAATGACAAACAGTGATTATAATTAGCGATTACACTGAAGGATGGCCTATTGAAGACAACAACCCGGATCTATTCAATTCCATTTTCACTCAATTTCCTTGGCAGACAACCTCTGGGTTTGCTTTTCCGTTAAACATACTAACAATGTAATTATTTTAAAAACACAAAACTCAGGTGAGGCTGAATAGAGAAAAAAACTAAATCAAAGTTATCATTTAATTTAAAAAATCATGATTTGGGATAGCTTTGCCATTTTGATCTAAATTGTTTAGTTAATACATTTAATCTGGGTGCCATGGTAACAGTAGACGGATAGGTGGAAGGCATGACGTCTCTCCAAAAGCTGTTTCAATCCATGGAAGAGTGTTATTAGTGCGTGACTAAGGCTTCTCTATTATGAGATACGGGGATAGTGTGGAAAGGTGAAAATAATTTCAATTAATTCCAAGTCTTTTATGGTTTTCCCTGCACTTGTACAGCCATTATGTACATAAAGAATGAGAAATTGGGTTCTGTGCTTTTCTATGAAGTCCCCTCTCCATTCACAGAGTTTGGGGTCGGGATTTTAGTGAAAGAAAAAAGTATTTCACTCATTGTGAAAATGAACCAAGTTCTCTGAGTTGCATGCATCATCTGTCTCTTAGGATAGACCTACATTAATTTGGACGTTTTCAATGGAGCTCTCTTGCTATCTTGGCAACCATTTGAAATCCTCATCGAGACTTTGATATAATCATGGACTAAGACAAATATAGACCAAACAAACATAACTGACAAATATAATCTAAACTAAGAAAGTTTGAATAAGAACTAGTTCATGGTTCCCTCCATAACCACGTCCTAATGTATTCCAGCGCCCTACTATGTTTGTCAGGATGTTCAGAGGACTCGACAGGCCCAAAGACTCTGCAAGCTCGTCTCATAGATACACTGCCAGCCCTGTTAATGGGAGGCAGAGAAAAAAAAAACTGAACAGCGGAGCAATAACTGCTTTCGGCTTCGCCGTTTGCCCTTTCTTCTCCTCTACCGTCTGTTTATCGTCCCCTCTCCAATTCCCCACCCCTCTCTGTCACCAAGCTGCCCGGAGCCTTGTCATTACCGTATTGGCCGACAAACTCCCCAAGATTTATATTTACAGTAGCGAGGGTCGGACAGGAGTGGGCCGCCGGTGTGGCGCGGAGGCAGGGGAAGGAGAGGAGGGCAACCTTTACAAGCCGGTTAAACCAAATGGATTTTTAGCTTGACAGAGAGTGCCTGAGGAGTCTTTGTATCAGACAAACAAACCACCCCATTAAATTCCAGCTGCTTTAATGTAGTTGTGGGCTTTGAAAAAAAGGAAAAGCAGAATATCCTGTGGCAAGTAAAGAATTAGGGACAGTTAAAATTGGACTCTGACGTTGCTTATTTTCTCAGTGAGTCAACATCTAGATCCCGCCACTGTGGGTGTTGGGGTGCCACGTGTATATAACATGACAAAAAAAGAATTATGTAAATATGTGTAAACCACACAAGACACCACTGGGGACCATTTGTCCATTGTGTGAGAGCCAGGAGAAGTGAGTTTTGTCAGGGATAATCCAGGATAAAATGTCCCTTCCAGGGACTGGTGCAAAGCCTGGGGCGAGCAGGTCCCGTTTCTCAAAAGCTTCCCTCATTTCCTGAGAAAAGACGGATAAAGGCTAATTCTTGTCCTTGGCTGCCATGGAAGTAGTCGACCCACACCGGCGAGCATTCGCAGAGGTTCGCATTGACAGCCATCACATTTGCCTCACTGAGGTGGTGGCCATGTAGAAGAACCCTCTTGGGAAAGGGTTCTACATGGAACCCAATAGGGTTCTACCTGGAACCAAAAGGGGTTGGTTCTTCAAAGGGTTATTCCATGGGGACAGCCAAAGAACCCTTTTAGGTTCTAGATAGAAAAAAAGGTGCTAAGAGTTTACAGCTGGTTGATGGCTTTGAGTTGGACAATGAAACCTCCACAAAAAGCAGGCAAAAAAAGTGAAAGGAATAAAATGTGGCAATGCATGAATGTCAGCCTAGCAGGGTGTTTTCATTTCCTAGCTGTAGGCCACTGTGAGCTGGCATTATTCGGTTTTGGGTGATTTTTGGTCCCTTTCTGAGGACATACAGCACAATCTTGTAGTGAGGCCATTGTTCACAAAGCACGTAGTGATAATGGAGTCAAGAGTGTCGAGAAGAGGTGATCTGTAATCCAAAACCTCACCTCAAAGGGGTCTCTGCTCTCATGTATATGAATTATGGGAAATTTTTACATCAAAGAGCGTCTATTATCCCTCTATTCCACAGATTGGCTTATTTTTCAGCCAGTCATTGTACCGGTGCTTGAAAAGGCTTGGGACATTCCGAATGTGCATTCTTTCTTCGCGGTGCAGAGCAAACCAAACCAAACCAACTAATTAAGGCAGATTTGGAAATACATTTTCTTCAAGAGACCAAAACAAATCTTTACAACATGTGGAGAACTGAAACCCCAAAAACTACTGGCTAAGAAGCCTTGCCAGAGAATTACAAACTGTACCTCTGTTTACCCAACATTTCAAACAGGGCCATAGAAGGGAAAAGGGGAGAATAATTGAAGAAAATGGCTTAAATGAAGGGCCAGAGCCTTGGAAGATAGCATTTGGCGTGGGCTCTGAGCGATGGAGAGGAACTGCAGGTGACTGAGGAACTGTTGATTCAGTAGACGAAGCTAATTTCCACACTCGTCTGCCCCGCTGCTAGAAACCACCCCCACTGATTCTCACTTCCCGCCAACCACCAGGGCGTCTAGGCCGCAGACGGCCCCTCGGTGGTCCATTTAATGTCAGCCGAGGATGAGTTAGAGAGGGAGGGGAAGAGGGTCCCTTTTTGGTTGTCTGCCTTAATAGTTTGCGAGTCTCCTGGCTAATTACGGCATCATATGCGCCTCACCTGAGAGAGCCCCACAAGTGGCAGGCTCACAGACACAACACGTGCTACAAACACACACAGAGCGTGCTCAAAATTACAAACGCATCTCACACGAAACCAACACATACATGTACCATCAACATGCTACACTTATGCCATACATATTCAGCTCATGTACACACAGACAAACACAGACACAGCTCTCACGACATACTTGCCATTTAAATGCATGGTGTGTCCACACAGTCTCTCCCACCTAATTTCCCACCCGTTAGCATGACTTCCAAAGCCAGTGGACTAAAGCAGTAATCAAGGAGTCAATGAAAACCCTGACAACTCCGAGAGCCCTGAGAAATAAACACACAGAGGGAAACAATAGGACGCGGCATGTCTTGTGACGAATCCTCTAGGTGACTCAAAGTCGTGTTCCCGTAATTTACTGACCAGGTCTGAATATTAATGGCATACAAAGCCTAGTTTATAACTGATTGTGCCTACATTTTCAGATATGCATCTGCACATGGTATTAAAATGTGTCTCTTATCGGTCCACTGTGTCTGCATTGCGACCAGATTTTCTGGTCTCTCCCTATCTTTATTTATTTAAGGCACATATTGATGCCATAAGTCAATTGTGCCACCTGTCAATGATTTTAGAAGGCGGGATGATGATGATTTAAATCAGGGATGGGCAACTCCAGTCCTTGGGGGCCGGAGTGGTGTCACACTTTTCCCCCATCACTAGCAAACACAGCTGATTAAACTAATTGCATCCCAAACTGAAGATCATGATTAGTTTATTATTACAGTCAGGTGTGTTAGCTGGGGCTGGTGCAAATCCGTGACACCAATCAGGCCCCCGCGGACTGAAGTTGCACATCTCTGATTTAAATGGTTTCACTGTCCAGATCCGTCTACACTTGTAAGATATCCAGACACAATGCATACTTCAATACCTTCTGAGGTGGTCAGGAATATCTGATCACAATCAGATCACAATGCATCGTTTAATCATCTACACCTGTCTGAAAATGTGGGCACAATCAGAATGTGGACAAGATCAGGAACAAGGATGCATGTTAGAACCAGGTATAAACAGGGCTCAAATGTGACAAACTCTGTTCCCTATTAAACGGAAGAGATAAGTCTTCCGCTTCACCTGCTGCAGTTCCAGCTGGGAGCAAAGTGGCCCTTATTCCGCCGTCTTCCCGCTCCGCCATCGCTTTCCCAGTGGCTTCCTGGGCCTAGCTCAATTATCCCCCCTCCTTCTCTCGCACACCGCCCCTGACAGGCACGTTGGCAGGAGTGTCTTTTCCAGCGTGCTCACCTCTCCAGATAGAGGATTAGCAGGCAGAGCTCGTTATCAACTAATGGAACAGACTTTAGACTGGTTCACTCCTCCGATCATGCCCTTTTCAAAAAGAAAGTGTGGATAAGAGCAGAAGATTCTGTTGAAGTTATAGAGATGTAGCCCCCATGCCAACCCAAACAGGGGCTCTCAAGTGTAGCATTATGCAGAGCAACATGTCTGTTTCTTGAAACAAGAAGTTCAATAATGCTGGCTTCTCTCTGCCACAACAAGCAGGGGAATCACCATGGTGACAGCTTTCAGGGGAGAGGTAGTTAGCTAGTGCTGGCACTCTTCGGCATGTAAAACAGGCGCGCATCAGCGGAGGCTCAGCTCATGTCAAACAGAGGCTTAGGTTACTTTGCGCTGAGACAGAGAGAGAGAGAGATACGTAAATAAGCTGTTGCTTAATGTTCCCAAGCAGCAAATGTCACTTTTCCTGAGGATTGCAGGGAGTTTACTTCAGGCGTTTTGTACTATTGGGGGTGACTTAGCGATTTCTTCAGGAATATGAATGAAATATTCTGAGTAACATTCAGAAAAGCAGAGGGCCCTCAGCTACACATTGGGCAATGGTGAGATGGTATTTCCTGGCCTTGAGGTAATTCAAGCATGAAGAACAAGGTAGGACAACAACCAAAATCATGTACTCCAAAATGTCATGCATGAAATGGGTACACACAACCCCCAAAAAAACAAGCGCACCAGTCCTTGAAATTCAATTGCATTACTTCGACCATGAGGTGAAATAGTATTGCCTTGCCACCACCACTCCTTCTGCCTTAATCTGTGTGGTGATCTGAACTAATACCGACGCAGGCTTCTTGCAGATACATTTTTTGCAATCAAGTTATTTAAGGCACATCATCAAACAACTGGCCTGGACATGCTAGCCTCATGTATGTAAAGGCCAGAGTGAAATGTGTTGGCTTTGGAAATTAACAGAGAGAACGAGGGACCAACCCTGAATGCATTCGCACAGCGAGAGAGAGAGAGAGAGAGAGAGAGGACACACTCTGAAGAATGCATTCTTTGAGAAAAAACACCATCATTTATCGTAAAGTAAAACACACAAGATGACACATTATTGATAAATCAGATCGAAAAAGTCAGCGCCCAAGGCAGTTTGAAACTAAATACACAGTGGGTCAGGTAAAGGAAATGAACACCGCTGGTGCCAGTGTGTGGCAATAGAAGTGCTGTCTGACAGCGAGGCTGACGTGCTGATAAGAGTTTGATCTATCTGACCAGGACAGCAATGCGTCTCCCGGCCCTGCACTGTAATTCATATTCCTGAGGCAACCCCACTTCAGCTCCACGCCGCAAAGGAGTAACAACATCGTGGCCTTATAGTATCCATCTCCAAAGCAACTGAATAGAGCTTCAGCTAGAGTGAAGCACTTCTGACAAAAGGGACGATGCAAAAATGTAGCATAAATACACAAATGGGACTTCTTTACTTTGGTGCTAGTGTACTGGTTACTCTTCACTGTAGTATCTTTCTACCCCCGTTCAGTCAAACCCCACCCCCCTCTTATTTATGTAACAGCTTGTTTCTAGGCTATACCGGGGGTAAAATAGATTCATCAGAGAGCAGAAACATCTCCCAAACAGTGAAAGGGCACCAAAACAACAAGAACACATTTTGTAACGATATGCAAATGTGTAATACTTCTGCGACAGCTTAATATTTCACAGTGACCTGTGTGAAACTTGTTTTGTTGGCATCTTTGTATTCCATGCACCTTAAATGACTGAAATATTTTTTAAGGCCACTGAAGATGTTTCTGAACAGAATGCAAAGGTACAGTTTAATCGATATGTCTATCTTGCCGATAAAGAAAAGCTATAATGCTATACTCAGAAGCTAGCTTAACCTTAAGACAGAGTGACTGATCAGAAACATTGATTAGCAGTTGGTGTGAGATAAAGATGCTTGAAATTTTGCATAAAACACATTTCACACCAGAGTTGGCATTATGTTAAAGGTTACTTCAGGATTTGGGCAATGAAGCCATATATCTACTTCCACAGAGTCAGATGAACTCATGGATCCCATTTTTATGTCTCTGCATCAAGTATGAAGGAAGTTAGAGGTAAACTCGGCAAAAAAAGAAACGTCCTCTCACTGTCAACTGAGTTTATTTTCAGCAAACTTAACATGTGTAAATATTTGTATGACCATAATAACAAGATTCAACAACTGAGACATAAACTGAACAGGTTCCACAGACATGTGACTAACAGAAAAGGAATAATGTGTCCCTGAACAAATGGGGGTCAAAATCAAAAGTAACAGTCAGTATCTGGTGTGGCCACCAGCTGCATTAAGTACTGCAGTGCATCTCTTCTTCATGGACTGCACCAGATTTGCCAGTTCTTGCTGTGAGATGTTACCCCACTCTTCCACCAAGGCACCTGCAAGTTCCCGGACATTTCTGGGGGGAATGGCCCTAGCCCTCACACTCCGATCCAACAGGTCCCAGACGTGCTCAATGGGATTGAAAGCCGGGCTCTTCGCTGGCCATGGCAGAACACTGACATTCCTGTCTTGCAGGAAATCACGCACAGAACGAGCAGTATGGCTGGTGGCATTGTCATGCTGTCATGTCAGGATGAGCCTGCAGGAAGGGTAAAACATGAGGGAGGAGAATGTCTTCCCTGTAACGTGCAGCGTTGAGATTGCCTGCAATGACAACAAGCTCAGTCCGATGATGCTGTGACACCACTCCAGAACATGACGGACCCTCCACCTCCAAATCGATCCCGCTCCAGAGTACAGGCCTCGGTGTAACGCTCATTCCTTTGACGATAAACTTGAATCTGACCATCAGCCCTGGTGAGACAAATCCGCGACTCGTCAGTGAAGAACACTTTTTGCCAGTCGTCTGGTCCAGCGACATTGGGTTTGTGCCCATAGGCGACGTTGTTGCCGATGATGTCTGGTGAGGACCTGCTTTACAACAAGCCTACAAGCCCTCAGTCCAGCCTCTCTATCCCGCAGGTGTGATGTTTGGATGTACCGATCCTGTGCAGGTGTTGTTACACGTGGTCTGCTACTGCGAGGACGATCAGCTGTCCGTCCTGTCTTCCTGTAGCGCTGTCTTGGGCATCTCACTGTACGGACATGCAATTTATTGCCCTGGCCACATCTGCAGTCCTCATGCCTCCTTTCAGCATGCCTAAGGCATGTTCATGCAGATGGCCATCTTTCTTTTGGTGTTTTTTAGAGTCAGTAGAAAGACCTCTTTAGTGTCCTAGGTTTTCATAACTGTTACCTTAATTGCCTACCGTCTGTAAGCTGCTAGTGTCTTAACGACCATTCCACAGGTGCATGTTCATTAATTGTTTATGGTTCATTATTTGTGGGAAACAGTGGGAAACAGTCTTTAAACCCTTTACAATGAAGATCTGTGAAGTTATTTGGATTTTTACAAATGATCTTTGAAAGTTTAGTTTCGCGAGCCAATACTAACTAGCGTTAGCACAATGACTGGGAGTCTATGGTATCTTCTAGCACTCACCATAGACTTTCAGTCATTGCACTAACGCTAGTTAGCAACTAAGATAACGCTAGTTAGCAACTTTCTTCATACTGCACACAGAGACATAAAAATGGTATCCGTGAGTTCATCTAACTCTGGGGAAGTAGATAAAGGGCCTCATTGCCAAAATCCTGATGTATCCCTTTCAGGGTGAGAAGAAGTTATATAAATTGTGTGTGTATACAGTACCATACCTCCCTCCCCATCTCCTTGCCCCAAATACCTTTTCCGCAAATCTGTTCATTGGGTTTCACCCAATGTCCTATTTGAATAGTGGAAATTGCACTAACTTATTCTGGGGCTTATAGCAATTATAAGTAATACATCATAGGCAAGGCAGACATTACTCCACAAGGTTAACATTACCCTTGTGACATGGTATTTAGAATGTCAGTTAACTGCGAGAAAGCTAAATTATAACCTGGCTACATGTACCACGTAGCATACTACAGTATGTAGTCAAGCCTCAGTGCCTTTCCCCCTACAGAAAACACCACTTACACACTGCACACCCAGGCTGGTGCTGCTACTCAAAGAACAAGTAATAGGGCACTTCCTATGCCTGAAAAGCCAAGTAGAAGGGCACTCCATGTCTCAAAACACTAGCTGCATTCAAAAATGTCTTGTCCTCTATGAATAGTCTGCTGTTTGTGGCCTATGTGGACAGAAACCAAGCGTTAATTATCTGGCAAACTGAACTACGCTGTCTGAGTACCAGGTGATCTATCACCTTACAAAACCAGCCATTTAGACATCATTTAAATTAATGAAAAAATTATTTGAGGCAGGTCAATATTTATTTCTTTTGGGCACAAAATGAGAACACTGGAGGCAAATGTCAACAAGTACTTATGCACCCTCATGCGTTGTCATGGAGATATTAGCTGGTGTTCAATTAAGAGTGGCCATTTTGATTAAACCCAAAAGGGGTGTTTTTTTTATTAAAATGTACTGGCGAGGATTTCTAACACAAATACACACTAACAGACAGAAAGACAGGCGGACGGATGGACAGACAGACATAGACACATGGATGGATGGATGGATAGTCATACAATAGACTGGACCCATTCTGTATGTGCTGTAGCCAACTCTTGTTGTCATGGTATACATGTATGGCATGGCAAGGAACAAACACAGAGAGGAGTTAGCTAAAAGGACCAGCAGGTTAGTCATACAAATGCCCAACTCCAAATTGACCCCTAATGCCTTTCTTATAGGGGAATTGGGCCTACACAGTAATGTGTAAGCAATGCTGGCAAAATTCCACCTAGCCTATCAGAGGGCAAAGTGGAGCTATTACCATATTGGCTATACCCTTCGGATTCTTTCAGATCTACACAAGTGTGTAGAGGCTAGGGGATGTTTTGGGCTTAAGCAATAGACAGACAGAAATACACGCATGCAGACACAAACAAGCAGAGACAGACGGACACAGTAACAAATTAAACCGTAGCAAATCATCGTTTCATGTACAGTAGGCATTCATCCACAGTGTGGCAGACAGTACAGTAGGGTAATCAAAGGAGAGAACTTTAAAACAGCGCTGGCAATCAGGTGCCGTGCTGTGACGGGGCATGCTGTGGCGGGCAGACGAAAAAGAAGAGGAGGGAAGAGATACCGACCGTGTGCTGCGGGTTCAGTGCTGGGCGTAGTGTCTGAGCACACAAGGACGGAGGGACAGTAGTGGTGGTGGAGGGAGGGAACAGGAGGAACGTGGCATGCAAAAAAAGGAGAAATGGGGGCGGGAGGGAGAAAACAAATGGAACCCATAAGCAAGCATTCAGAGACCATTACATGACAAAGACTAAGACACAAGGCTTAAGGGAAATCAAAGGGAACCAAGGTAGTGCAAAGATAAAACACAACACACACACATTGGACATCAAACTGTGATATTGCCGCTTATGGGAGGACGGCAGCAATCGTGGCGGTGTTCACATGGTACACAGACAGCTCATCAATAAAATACAACTGCACACACTCCTGCATTATGTTGAAGGCCAATGTGTGACTGTGTGGAGCTAGGGGAAAACATTTTACATTTCATTTACAAAGGGCAGATTTCGGTATGGCTGTGCATATTTTGATCAATATGACATGACTTTGGGAATCTCAATAAAAACCACTGAAATAACCTTTGTCAAATGCAATCATACTAACCTTGATGTGACAAACCGCAATGGTACAGGGCATGCATATTACCCATAGGACCTTTTGAGTTGTATATATTTTTTTGGTGACTTTGTTCCTTTGCAGAAAAAATATCTGTTGTTGCGCGGGTATAAAAAAAACTTTATTCGTTCTTTATTTTTCCGTTTTTATGATAAAATGACATCAAGAGTATTTCAATGAAATAAATGTGGTTTGCAGAGGACACTGGAGGATAAAACAGGCACTTCGAGTTAGCTGTTTATTTAACTTATTCTCTCCCCCTTAATTATAGGTATCTTAGATGGATCAAAATAAAAAAGCCCATTCGTTTTTCTGTACTATCGCAAATTAGTCCAATTAACGGAACATCATTGTCATTGTCCCCATGCAGCGCCATTGTGGGGACACAAGCAAAGGTTGTTTTCCCTTTACCACACTTTAGCTACAGTGAGGGAAAAAAGTATTTAATCCCCTGCTGATTTTGTACGTTTGCCCACTGACAAAGAAATGATCAGTCTATCATTTTAATGGTAGGCTTATTTGAACAGCGAAAGACAGAATAACAACAAAAAAATCCAGAAAAACGCATTTGTGAAAAATGTTAGAAATTGATTTGCATTCTAATGAGGAAAATAAGTATTTGACCCCTCTGCAAAACATGACTTAGTACTTGGTGGCAAAATCCTTGTTGGCAATCACAGAGGTCAGACGTTTCTTGTAGTTGGCCACCAGGTTTGCACACGTCTCAGGAGAACCTTCAGCTCCCTCCACAGATTTTCTATGGGATTAAGGTCTGGAGACTGGCTAGGCCACTCCAGGACCTTAATGTGCTTCTTCTTGAGCCACTCTTTTGTTGCCTTGGCCGTGTGTTTTGGGTCGTTGTCATGCTGGAATACCCATCCACCACCCATTTTCAATGCCCTGGCTGAGGGAAGGAGGTTCTCACACAAGATTTGACGGTACATGGCCCCGTCCATCGTCCCTTTGATGCGGTGAAGTTGTCCTGTCCCCTTAGCAGAAAAACACCCCCAAAGCATAATGTTTCCACAACCATGTTTGACGGTGGGGATGGTGTTCTTGGGGTCATAGGCAGCATTCCTCCTCCTCCAAACACGGCGAGTTGAGTTGATGCCAAAGAGCTCCATTTTGGTCTCATCTGACCACAACACTTTCACCCAGTTGTCCTCTGAATCATTCTGATGTTCATTGGCAAACTTCAGACGGGCATGAATATGTGCTTTCTTGAGCAGGGGGACCTTGCAGGCGCTGCAGGATTTCAGTCCTACACGGCATAGTGTGTTACCAATTGTTTTCTTGGTGACTATGGTCCCAGCTGCCTTGAGATCATTGACAAGATCCTCCCGTGTAGTTCTGGGCTGATTCCTCACCGTTCTTATGATCAATGCAACTCCACGAGGTGAGATCTTGCATTGAGCCCCAGGCCGAGGGAGATTGACAGTTATTTTGTGTTTCATCCATTTGCGAATAATCGCACCAACTGTTGTCACCTTCTCACCAAGCTGCTTGGCGATGGTCTTGTAGAGCTTGGAATCTGATTGATTGATTGCTTCTGTGGACAGGTGTCTTTTATACAGGTAACAAGCTGAGATTAGGAGCACTCCCTTTAAGAGTGTGCTCCTAATCTCAGCTCGTTACCTGTATAAAAGACACCTGGGAGCCAGAAATCTTTCTGATTGAGAGGGGGTCAAATACATATTTCCCTCATTAAAATGCAAATCAATTTATAACATTTTTCACAAATGCATTTTTCTGGATTTTTTTGTTGTTATTCTGTCTCTCACTGTTCAAATAAACCTACCATTAAAATTATAGACTGATCATTTTTTTGTCAGTGGGCAAATGTACAAAATCAGCAGGGGATCAAATACTTTTTTCCCTCACTGTATATCAGACCTCGACATCCAGGAAACTGTAAGGCTTGTTATGTGGTAACCCCATTTGCAATGTCAATTGCTGCAAGAGTGGGGCGTAAACTCCACACCCCGCTCCCTCTCCAGGGAGATTAAATCGAAATAATCCGATTGTGGTCTTTTGATGATTTTGGGCACAGTTTTACCAGTTTCCTTTGCGTTTATCCGAAATCTTAGGAAACGAAGGAGATATGTGTTGACTGCGCTCCACCGTGTCAGAGTAGAGAGAGATGGGAGCAGGGGGACCAATCTGCGGCAGAGTCCCAAATGGCATTATATACAGTAGTAGTGCACTATATAGTGAATAGGGTGCCATTTGGGACGCAGCCTGTGTCTTCCTGAGATGAAACACCTGTCTCGGAGGACTCGGCTGATTTTAGAAACGCAGGGAGATGTCTGCTTGCCAATCAAAGCAGCCTGTCAGGTAACATGGTTTCTCACTGTTTTATCAAAGTAGGCCTGTACCCAACCAAAGCTAGATTGTTGTTGAGAAACCTGTCAATGAACACAGATACTAGCTAGCGCATCGGAAATCACGTGAACACCTTGCATAATGCAATGTTTCAATTCCAGACAACACAACAACAACATAGGTATCAAACATATTCTATTCTGAAAGAGGTTTGACACCTCCATCTCAGTCACAGTTAAGTTGGGGCTAGATGCATTTCCAGAGCTGTATGTAAACAGACTTCCCATGTTTCCCCTTCTTATCTACTGTAGACATGAGAGGATGAGTGGAGGGAGGTGTTCCCCTCGCTTTCCACACCTCTCTTCTCACTACCTCTCATGTAGACCTTCTATAAGTCCATAAATTCAGCTTATTAGTGTAAAATAAATATGCTCCAGGCCAGGTCTCTCCAACCCTGTTCCTGGAGTGCTACCATCCTGCAGGTTTTCACTCCAATCCCAGTTGTAACTAACCTGATTCAGGTTTTCAACAGCTAATTATTAGAATCAGGTGTGCTAAATTGGGGTTGGAGCAAAAACCTACAGGAAGGTAGCTCCCCAGGAACAGAGTTGGAGAGCCCTGCTATAGGCTATGCAGAGTTGTGGTCGGGTCCATTTGTGTCCACTCGGGTCTATCAGCTGTAGTTAAGTAGATCCGAGACCCAATGACAATCAAACAGAACCCGACCCCAAGGGAAAAGTTTGGGTTCGGGAAGACCCGTGATCATCCCCAGGCATCTCAACACTTCTACACATTAAACCACCAGGGACATGAGAGTTAATGCTTCACCTCCCTCTATTGCCAAAGGACCAGGGAACAGGGAGAGATCTCAAACGGTGAGCCTAGATCATGTCCCTCTCAGCAGGGAGAGCCAGGCCTTTTCCTATGGTGCCCCCAGAAGAAACGCACTGTAGTCTGTTAAGTAATGCCACAAGGCTCCAGCTAGGATGACAGTTCTTTAGCATAATCGCTTGAGCACCTCGGCTTGCTCTTTAAAATAGATTCCGACCTTGTAAAAAGGAAGAGGGGCCAATTTCACTGCTCGCTTCTTAACTACCGCTTCTTTGCAGCTGCTACTTCTTCACGGACGGCTCCTAGCGCTTCCTCTATCGGGCTGCTTGTAGGCCAGATCACCTCTGGTACAACTGAAAGTAGGAGTTATCAAAGAGGAGTACACTGCGTGTCCTCGGGAAGGAGGGATGAGAAAGACGCAGTGGTTCAAGAACTGTCCTGAAACGAGTAGACATGAAGAGCAGAGAGGGAATCAAACGGCTGCACAGTCGAGTAAGGGTTTTTACCTTCTTTCTCAATTTACATTTTAAGACATAATACAACATCACAGACTCTATTTGAGGCCTAGTAAAACGTCTTCGGGAGGGACGGGCTCCAAGCAGTCCTCCTAAAACAGCTGGAGGGGCTGCTCAAGGGGCTCCGCTAGGGATGTGTGCTAGGGACGTGCCGCTATACAGCAGTAATATACCGCTGCTCATTCAAATCAAGCAGTACAATAAAGCACCCGTCTCTGCAACCCTCAATCATCGGTGGCCCCTGGATGTCTGCTAACCCCATTACTTGGCTGTGGCAGCTGCGCCGGCTGGTCAATATGTTTACTGATGAGCTATCGCCAGCCCCCGGTGCGGCCCTCCTTCCTTTTCTCTTTCTCTCGCGCCTCGTGTCGCAGGTCACCTGAGACACTCGCGTCCTTATTGACATCAGCAGACGTGACAATGGGCACGGAGCTTCCCAGCTAATTGCTATGGTTCCCCACAAGCCCCTAGTGGCAAAATGTGACATGCTGTAGCTTCAGTAGTCATCCTGTCATGAGGACACCTGCTAAAGTTTTACTGATAATGCCACTGCACCACAACACTATCTCTGCAAAGTCTGGTATGGTTGACAGTACAGCGAAGATAATCCCCACTGGAACCACAGTGGTTGTACTGTAGAAGTACAATGTCACAGTTAGATCATGCTACAGCGCGCTTGAAATGTAAAGGTCATTTCCGATTGAGCCGACATATGCAGCGTTTACCATGAATGCAGTCTCTGTGAACTTGGGAACATTGCATTTAAATTTAAATCGCGCTATAGCGCTGAACTTTGGTGATACAGATTGAATCGAGCCCTAGATCTGCATGGGAAACCGGTCCCAAGAGTCAGAATCAGTGGTGTAGTTGAGGGTAAATGCCGCTTATGCACCTATTTTACTTTGTTCCAGTGTTTACCTACCCTTTGCGGAAATCTGTTTATAAAAGTATAGGGAGTGTTATTTATTCACTGCGAACAGCAAGCATCGTTTTCCCACCTAGCTATTTTTTTACATAATCTAAACAAGGATAATATGATATATTCTGTTAGTGGGTGTAATCACTACAGAGTTACATTGCTTAGGCACAGATTATATTTATCATCAACGTACCAATAGTTTGTATTTAAATAAACTTGACTTGCAGTGCTCTGTTATGACCGATAATCTCCTTTCAAAATCAAGGTGTAAACACAACAGAAATATACCACTGCTTTTGCACACAACCACACTCACAACCACACTCACAACCACACACACAAGATTCGTAGGTGATTCAGGGCTAGCTAGCTGATTACCTTCCCCAGCCTACTTTATGAGTCCCATCTTCTTGGAGCCATCATTGAGCGCAATCATGGCCTCCAATAACAATATACCTCTACATAAAGAAGATGTATTTGCCGCATTTCTGTGTTTGCATGATGCTAAGCCTAATAAATTCTGCGAGATGCTCTCTCTGAGCGGTGTATCACACGACTGCAGTTGTTGTTTTCCCCCGTGGGAATACAATTGACCTTTAGTGAATTAGCCTATCCTCTGCCGGTGAGCCATCCCTCTCTGTCCCTGCTTTATGCCGCTGGAAGGAATCAAGACAGGCAGAGAAATTGACTACTCTATCTCGCAAGAGCTTGTGCAGGCGAGGGCCTCATTTGTTCAATTCCAAAATCAGTTTACCAGATGGTGTTTTGCAATTTAAGCCCCAACGAAAAAAATATATTTGGGGGAGGGGTAAAATGAATTGGTTGCCATCTCTGTTTATGTATGTTCATCAATTAACAGGCGGTGGCGGCTAGGACTCCTAATACACAATTGTTTTTATTAACGCGGGTACATTTTATTAATGGATTTTTCTGTTGTACGTCTCCCAAACGCTGCTTTACGAGCATCTATTTCTGTTTCTGGGTTGAGGTGTAATTTTGTGACGTCTCATTTTTGTACATCATTAGTCATATACTGTATTCAATCTGAGAGAGAGAAAGGGAGGGAGTAAGGGGAGGGAGGGTGGAAAGTAGAGAATCGGAGGGAAGGAGAGAGAGGGAGGGAGAGAGAAAGAGCTAGAGCGAGAGAGGTATATGGAGAGAGAGAGGGGAAGATAGACGTAGTGAGTGTGCTACAGATGAATCTGTGTATTGGTATCGGTGGACTTCACCAGACAGATAGATTCAACCTTCTTCCACTCTGCAGGAGTGGGTCCGCATTAGAGATGACAATAACTACTGTTGCCCCTGACTACCAAAAGGACAACGGCCTGCCCTGAGGACGAGGCCAGCACAAACGCTGCATGTCAAGAGGAAAAGCTATTTCTTTGCCTCTCTGACAGAGAGATGGAGAAAGAGATGTAGGGAAAGAATAAGGGATCTGGAGAAATGGAGGGAAACAGTACAAAGAGGGAGGGAAAGAATAAGGGAAGCATAAATAAATATTTGGTAGGAAGAATGAGAGGGAGGGATGCGGGTATAAATGGAGACATACAGAGAAAATGGGAGCAAGATTTGGCCTTTGATAAAATGCACAAAAAAAAAATGCAAAAAAAAAAGAGATATCGATAAACATACACTTCGGAGCTGTGTTTATAGGGCAGAGGCACAACAAATAGAAATGAATGACATCTGTCCCCCGTGCGGATAGTAAACTCTTAGAATAAGGGTTCCAAAAGTGTTCTTTGGCTGTCCCCATAGAAGAACCCTTTTGTGGAAATAAGGGTTATTCCTGGAACCAAAAAGGGTTCTTCAAAGGGTTCTCCTACGGGGACAGCCAAATAACCATTTTAGGTTCTAGATAGCACCTTTTTTCCTAAGAGTGTAGTGAGCAAGGCCCTTCCATTTAGCAATTTATTTTACAGTGTAAATGGCAATTTAGTAATCTCTAAATGCCACCTCCTGAAGCCACCGGGTACTTTATTCTGGCATTGGGGCTTTAATAGATTTCAATAAAATTGCAGTATACCCCCATTCCAGTCCCCCTACTGCCTATGATATACAGTTGAAATAGGACGTTTACATACACCGTAGCCAAATACATTTCATCTCAGTTTTTCACAATTCCTGACATTTAATCCTAGTAAAAATTCCCTGTCTTAGATCAGTTAGGATCACCACTTTATTTTAAGAATGTGAAATGTCAGAATAATAGTACAGAGTGATTTATTTCATCTTTTATTTCTTTCATCACATTCCCAGTGGGTCAGAAGTTTACAAACACTCAATTATTATTTGGTAGCATTGCCTTTAAATTGTTTTACTTGGGTCAAATGTTTCGGGTAGCCTTCCAAAAGCTTCCCACAATAAGTTTGTGAATTTTGGCCCATTCCTCCTGACAGAGATGGTGTAACTGAGTCAGGGTTGTAGGCCTCCTTTGTCGCACACACTTTTTCAGTTCTGCCCACAAATTTTCTATAGGATTGAGGTCAGGGCTTTGTGATGGCCACTCCAATAACTTGACTTTGTTGTCCTTAAGCCATTTTGCCATAACTTTGGAAGTATGCTTGGGGTCATTGTCCATTTGGAAGACCCATTTGCGACCAAGCTTTAACTTCCTGACTGATGTCTTGAGATGTTGCTTCACTATATACACATAATTTCCCTTCCTCATGATGCCATCTATTTTGTGAAGTGCACCAGTCCCTCCTGCAGCAAAGCACCCCCACAACATGATGCTGCCACCCCCGTGCTTCACGGTTGGGATGGTGTTCTTCGGATTGCAAGCCTCCCCCTTTTTCCTCCAAACATAACGATGGTTATTATGGCCAAACAGTTCTATTTTTGTTTCATCGGACCAGAGGACATTTCTCCAAAAAGTATGTTTGTACAGATGAACATGATACCTTCAGGCATTTGGAAATTGCTCCCAAGGATGAACCAGACTTGTGGAGGTCTAAAAAAATGTTCTGAGGTCTTGGCTGATTTATTTTGATTTTCCTAAGATGTCAAGCAAAGAGTCACTGAGCTGGAAGGTAGGCCTTGAAATACATCCACAGGTACACCCCCAATTGACTCAAATGATCAGAAGCTTCTAAAGCCATGACGTCATTTTCTGGAATTTTCCAAGCTGTTTAAAGGCACAGTCAACTTAGTGTTGGTAAACTTCTGACCCACTGGAAATGTGATACAGTGAATTATAAGTGAAATAATCGGTCTGTAAACAATTGTTGGAAAAATTACTTGTGTCATGCACAAAGTAGATGTCCTAACCAACTTGCCAAAACTATAGTTTGTTAACAAGAAATTTGTGGAGTGGTTGACTAAGTGTATGTAAACTTCGGACTACAACTGTATATGCACCTGCGCCGGTGGAGAAATTAAATGACCATAACAGACTGTTCCCTCACATCTAAATACACAGGAGAGTTAAAGGAAAAATCCTATCAAAACTATATTTTGCTATTTTTTTCATTAGTCCACTGTTGATACAGTCCCAAAATGTTTTGCATGTCAGCAGTCAAGTTTTCAAGATATTGGACTTTCAAGAAGCAAAGTGTCACTGCGCTCCTGCATAAATAAACGTTATTCTTAATAAGTGTTTAGTTCATTAACGCCTATAATTGCTCCAGGGGCGCTGCACTGCACCTGACCCAATGCGTCAAGCCCTTCGGTGTGTGTCCGTGTCTTGGGGGTTGGGTTGTGAGCAGAAATCCTCATTGCTCTTCTATGTAAATTAATGGACAATATGGTACATCTTATCTTATCTAATTGCGATACTAGATTACATGAGTCTGCCAAAGTAGGTAACAGCCTACTAAGACACTCACTTGTTTGATGTGAGTAGAAGGTGTATCCAATCAGCAATGTCATTAGGTCTTTGGTTTTTCATTTAATCCAATCAGATAGCATAATCGAGCACAATGCCTAAGATTTCCCTGCCTCAGTAGATTTGTTCCAATTGTGCTGAGAAGGGTCTGTCAGAAACTTTCATAGCATTTCTAGCTCAGGGCTGCTCAGCTCAAACGCCAGCCGTAAAGTTTTGTTTTGTTTATGCACATTTCAAAGATTTGGAATTGCAATGCCGAAAATGGCCTTCAGCAAATAGTTTCTGGCAATGAGAGTTGTTATGAACAAAGAGAGAGAATTGCAATTGCAAGTTAATTTACTAGCCTTCGCAAATGGCTTTATGTGGCACCTAATACAATCAAATGGTTATAGTTAAAAACCTAATACAATCGAATGGTTATAGTTAGGGCTCTATTCAATCTATATTGCTGAAGTTACAGATTGAGTGATATAAATGTAAATGTAATTTCCTATTGAGCCGTCATCTGCAGCGTTTACCGTGAATGCAGTCTCCACTAACGCGGAAACATTGTTGTAGCACTGAATTTCCACAATACGGATTGAATAGATAATTGACTTTAAATGTAGTTGAATAATGATGATTTGTGGCATCATCGTGTTGTGTTGTCATGCTCATGTGACCCTTTTCAGGAAGCTAGGCGTATGTCACACATCACTACTTCACAGAGAGGCATTTGAATTTATTAAAAGTTCAATCAAAATGTGATTTTTTTCTGGCAGAAATGCCTTCCGGAACATGTGAACTTTCATGTACCTAAATAACAAACTTGTATTCCATCTATAAATACGAATACAATTATGAGCCTAGTTGGTTTAGCCATGGAAAAAGCGGGGAACCTTCCCGATGGCCGGGATTGGCTGAGATAATGGATGGGCTGGACGTGCTGGGAGAGTTTGGATTGCTCTGCCATGTAGCAGGCTTCTGTCTATAATGTGAGCTGATCAGTATGTGTTGATAATTCTTTCTACCGTGGCTTTTTTGAAAGGTTTAACGTTAGCCATCAAGAACTAGAAAAATGTTGCTACTTTTCTCAACAACATTAATAACCTGAATTTAGCAGGCGCAATCGACAGATTATTTTTCAAAAACAATCTGCACACGCCACGGTCAGTGTGAACCGGAGTGACTTGACACAATGCAGGCCAAACAAAATGGAGTTAAATGGTTCCAGTTTGCCGTGGTTTTCATTGCAAGTTAAAGCATACTGTTCGCTAGCTAGCAAATGTTAGCTTGCTGGCTCGCTATCTAACGTTACGTGTATGATCTGTGTAGTAATATTATTCAAATCAGAAATCCATTTGCATTGATATTGATAGCCTAATGTTAGCTAGCTAGCTAACAGTGAACCTAGTTGGTTAGCTTTAGCTACCTGCATAGTCATACTACAGTATTGACAATCAGTTTGTATTGGTAGTAGTACAAGTTGAGATTATGCTGGTTCATTGTTTAGCTAGCTAGCTAGCTACATGTCCAAACAAAAGACTCCACTTGATTACACGACCTACCAAGTTAGCCAGGTTTGTCTGGGGGTGATGACGGCCATTTATTCTATTTCATGAACATGTGTACATGTCTAAACAATAGTGACCCATCCCCTTAGCTAGATGGTGGTTATAGCATTTATTTCACATGACCCATCAATTTAGACAAGTGTGTCTGGGTAAGCATCATCTAATAATTATCTGGACACTTTCTGTTTTTGATATTGCTACTATACAAATATGCACTGTACTGTTTACACCTTATGTATCCTGTGCATGTGACAAATACACTTCGATTATATTTGATATAGTGTGTGTTTACCAAAGACGGTAATGTGAAGAACAACATGACCTGCACCAAAGTCAGATCAGGATATAGGCCAAGGACTAGATAAAGAGTATTTTTACCTGGAGTTTTTCCTTATTGTAGGCTACTACTTGAAATTTTGGGTCGTTTACTACACCACTCACTCTGTTTAGCACATGGCCTCACATGTATCCTTGAAGAGATGGGTGGGGCTAAGGCTTAACTTCTTAGGGAGCAGCTCCCGAGGTGACGGTTTTGGAAGGCCTGGCGTGCCCAAAGTAAAATGCCTCCCACTCAGGCCCAGAAAATAGGATATGCACATATTTAGTACCATTGGATAGGAAACACTCTGAATTTTCTAAAAGTGTTAACATTTTGTCTGTGAGTATAACAGAACGGATATGGCAGGTGAAAACCCGAGGAATTTCTGTCCTGGAAAAAGTGATTTTGACACATTGCCTCATTTGGAACCCCTCCCTTATGAAAATGCCCATATAAGGGCATATGAATGCAGTACCTATTGCTTCCTCTGGATGTCAACAGTCTCGAGACACTGTTTTGATTCTATTTAGTTGCATTAGATGGTAGAAGAAGAGGAATTAGGAAGTGGTCTCACAGATGTCAACAAGAGGAGAACGCGCGTTCCCGGCTTGCGCGCTCTGTGGTTTTTTCCTTTCTTATCGCCCAGTTTATATTCTGGTTGAAATATTATAGAGTCTCTACTTTTATCCAATGTAAAAAACACCATTTCAAATTTTGTTACATAGGACCGAATCCAGATGGTGGGTCATAGTGACAGGCCACAACCATGTCCAAAACTCATTTAACACATTGTTTCAACATCAATTATAGATCAACTGGTTGACTCACAGCCTACAAATACCAGGGTCCATTGTCCATGTAGTCGTATTCATTCATTTATTCTGATCTAAAAGGCAAAACTGATCCTAGAATAGCACTCTTACTCTGAGATGCTCGGTACATACGGCCTCAGATCTAGAGGACTCATTGGTACCTTGTCAGTGTTTCTCCTAGACAGAAACCAATTCAAGTTTTGGGGGGCATTAAAGTAAGCCAAAGCAATAGTAAGGACAGACATTGAATCTGCAGTAACTGGTTTTGAGGAGAGGTGAGCCAAGATTACAGGAGTTGTAACAGAAAAAGGAAATATATTGCCTGTTCATTGCAACAGGTACACGATAATACAAGAAAGTCAGGGGAGAGATCACAGCTAAATGTATCACTGTACCTGTATTCTGTATAACAGGAAATAGGATCAAGCGAGGGATTCTGTGAACGATCCTAACATCAGTGTCGACATTCACATCATGAATGCAATCTGATGACGACGCCAGGGACGGCTAACTTTTCGCATATATATCGCTTTTGCGCCTAAGTTGATTGCGAATGTATTTTGAGGAGTGACTTGAACTTTTCCAGTCATTAAGGCTGCGATTACACAGGCAGCCCAATTCAGATTTGTTTTTTTATCACTAATAGATCAGCTCTGAAAAAGTGCTGATGTGAAAAGATCTGATGTGATCGATCAAAACATCAATTCATGGAAAAAAGATCATAATTGCGCTGCTTGTGTGAATGCAGCCTAAGAGTGGTATGCACCTCACTTGGGGAAAGACGAGTCAATTTGTCTACAGTACATGAATGTGAATAGCTGGATGGGAAGAAAAGGGAGTCGTCTGCCTGTCCCCGTCTCCGCTCTTTTGTTTGAGCGTATGAAAATATGCCGGCATTGTCAACCCTCAGGAAACACAAAGGAGATATGTAATCCCTGGCTCAGACAGGGCGGGATACAGCCCAGATCGTGATAAGCTTGTGGGAGCAACAGGAGAGGGAGAGAGAGAAAGACAGGGGCGATTCAAGGCCAGGACAGGCCAAAAATATTTTTGGTATCTCAGATTGTTCTGTCAATTTTCACATAGAAACTTCATTGGGAGGAATGATATTTGACATGCTTTTTACATTTGTATCACATTTTTTGAAAATAATGATGAGCTTGGCCATGTTAGGTACTTTTTGACCTATACATGCCTCCTGTAAAATCTTACAATCCGTGAACCGCACATGATACAGACAACATATTGGTGTCATTATACTCCTAATAGTGTACTTTAACATCTAGATTCTGAAATACAACTTTTCACATTCATTTATAAAAAAATATGAATATCTCAAAGGCACCCTTTTCATTTTAAGACATATTGTTTGGAACAATATACTATACAAGTACATACAATTTCCAGAGTGGGCTCTCTGCTAATTATAAGTTATAATCTATTTTATGAGCAACACCAACACAGTCAATGGGAAAACGGATTTAAATGGAACTCCCTCTGCTGCTGATTTGCTGAAAGTGCAATCCTAAAGGAGGGCTGTGATTGGTTAATGACCTATTATGTCAATTTCTATGTATAAAATGGGTCATATCTTTAAAAGTACCAGAGAGCCCAGTCTTGAAATTTGACATGTTTGAAGAGTATATTGTTCCAAACAAGTAGCCTAGTGGTTAGAGTGTTAGGCCAGTAACTAGAAAGGTTGCTGGATCGAATCCCCGAGCTGACAAGGTAAAAATCTGTCGTTCTGCCCCTGAACAAGGCAGTTAACCCACTGTTCCCCGGTAGGCCATCATTGTAAATAAGAATGTGTTCTTAACTGACTTGCCTAGTTAAATAAAGGTTACATTAAAAAAATAATAATAAGCAAAATAAAAAGGGTACTTTTTAGATATTCATATTTTTATGAGAGAGAGAGAGAGAGAGAGAGAGAGAGAGAGAGAGGTGAACATTTTAGTGAGAGAAATGTGATGTGCGCGAGCGGGTGGATGATGAGTGCCATTGACAGCCCCGCGTTGCAGTGGGAGGAGGGAGCCTAGGCCTGGCCCTTCCAGTGCGACTCTGTTATTATTATCGTTTCTCAGAATCTTATCAGGACTGGCTGACGGCAAATATTTATCTATTTTCCTTACACTCTCTTTCTTGTTTGCTCACAAACACACACACAGGCATGCACTAGGGGGTGTCAGGTCACACATTACAGTGGGTAATGGTAAATGTAGAATGAGAACACTTAAATACGCATGCACTCACACAGTGTGGATGGACACAGCGGGGATCGCATATGGACACAAACAACGCACGCACAACCACAAAACACACAGGGAGGTGCTGGGAGGTGATACTGTACCTGCAGTGGCTTCAGGGAGGGAGATGGTTGTGGTGGTGGGAGTGGTGGTAGTAGCTGTAGTGGGTATAGGGGTAGTGGTGGGGGCATCTGGATGAAGAAAACAAATACATGACAGACAAGGAAACTAATGAGTAAACCATGAAAACAAAAGACACAATGAAACAGACCTGGGTCCAAATACTATTTGAAACATTTTAAATACTTGTAGTGTTTCTTTACCCCACCTAGATTTTCAGATGGACAGGGTTTGCAGTTCTGGGACTATTGTATTGGTCCATGAAGCCAGCCAGCTTAAACGAGCACAGATAAAATATTTGAAATGATTTCAAATATTTGAAATGATTTCAAATAGCATTTGAACCCAGGTCTGCAATAATATGAAACAATTGTGATGGGGAAATTATTAATTCATACTAGTGGCAGTGCATTTGTTTGCCTTTAAGTCTGTCATAAACCAAGCTATATAATAATTTTGTAAAGCAAAGTTAAGGGATTAATTCTGGGTGGTTAAGGTTCAGGTTAGGGTGTCCCAATGTGTCAATGAATCTCTCCTACGGATGCTGTTGGCAAGATAATAATAACAAGCCCATCACAAGTTAAAACAGAAAAAAACTACAGTCCATTCGTAAAGTATTTAGACCCCTTCCCCTTTCCACATGTTGTTACATTACAGCCTTACTCTAAAATTGATTAAATTAAATATATATATTTTTATCAATCTACAAACAATACCCCAAAATGAAAATGCGGCAACAGGTTTTTAGAAATTCTAGCAAATTTATAAACAAAACAGAAATACCTACATTAGTATTCAGACCCTTTGCTATGAGACTCGAGCTCAGGTGAATCCTGTTTCCTTTGAACATCCTTAAAGATGTTTCTATAACTTGATTGGAGTCCACCTGTGTAAATTCAATTGATTGGACATGATTTGGAAAGGCACACCTGTCTATATAAGGTCCCACAGTAGACAGTGCATGTCAGAGCAAAAACCAAGCCACGAGGTCGAAGGAATTGTCCGTAGAACTCTGAGACAGGATTGTGTCGAGGCACAGATCTGGGGTACCAAAACATTTCTGCAGCGTTGAAGGTCCCCAAGAACACAGCGGCCTCCATCATTCTTAAATGGAAAAAGTTTGGAACCACCAAGATTCCTAGAGCTAGCCGCCCATCCAAACTGAGCAATTGGTAGAAAAGGGCCTTGGTCAGGGAGGTGACCAGGAACCCGATGGTTACTCTGACAAGAGCTCCAGAGTTCCTCTGTGGAGATGGGAGAACCTTCCAGAAGGACAACCATCTCTGCAGCACTCAACCAATCAGGCCTTTATGGTAGAGTGGCCAGATGGAAGCCACTCCTCAGTAAAAGGCACATGACAGCCTGCTTGGAGTTTGCCAAAAGGCACCTAAAGGATTCTCAGACCATGAGAAACAAGATTCTCTGGTCTGATGAAACCAAGATTGAACTCTTTGGCCTAAATGCCATTCCTACGGAGCAGCATGGTGGCGGCAACCTCGTCTTGTGGGGATGTTTTTTAGCGGCAGGGACCTGGAGACTAGTCAGGATCGATGGAAAGATGAACAGAGAAAAGTACAGAGAGATCCTTGATGAAAACCTGCTCCAGAGCGCTAAGGACTGGGGTGAAGGTTCAAATTCCAACAGGACAACGACCCTAAGCACACAGCCAAGACAACCAGAAGTGGTTTCAGGACAAGTCTCTGAATGTCCTTGAGTAGCCCAGACAGAACCCGGACCGATCGAACATCTCTGGAGACCTGAAAATAGTTGTGCAGCGATGCTCCCCATTCAACCTGACAGAGCTTGAGAGGATCTGCAGAGAACAATGGGAGAAACTACCCAAATACAGGTGTGCTAAGCTTGTAGCGTCATACCCAAGAAGACTCGAGTCTGTAATCACTGCCAGAGGTGCTTCAACAAAGTACTGAGTAAAGGGTCTGAAAACTTATGTAAATGTGATATTTCATATTATTTAAAAAAATAAAAAAATGTACACAAACTTCTAAAAACCAGTTTTTGCTTTGTCATTATGGGGTATTGTTTATAGATTGATGAGGGGGAAAAAACAATTTAATACATTTTAGAATAAGGCTGTAACGTAACAAAATGTGGAATAAGTCAAGGGGTGTGAATAATATCCGAATGCACTGTATAAAACCAAAACTCAATAATAAAAAAAAAAACACGATGGACATGATAAGTGATGAAAATGCACTGTCCAAGTCTCAAAACATCAACAAACAAACAAAGTGGTGCAATGTGGAGGGAGGGACGTTCAGAACACAGACTTTCAACTCAAGAACTACCCCCAGTTGCATTTTCCATTTACTTCATTAGTGGACTCGACCCCCCACCAATAACTGTAGGGGGAAATCAAAAGTGACATTCTCTCAGTCGGAGTGGTGGTGCTGCATTGATAAGAACTTGGTGCTGAGGCTTGCGGTGAGGGGAGAGCCTCGTTACTTGTCATGCTGCTCAGTTGCCTGAGAGTGTTCCGAGAAACAGGGGGAAGTGTTAAAGGAGTGCAGAGAGCGAGTGATTGCAGCATTTTTTTTTTCAGAGGATGCGAGAGACAACCAAACAGGTTAATGAAACGAGGGGGAAATAAAGAGAAAGAGAGAAGGAGAGTGGGAGTGAAATAGAGTTAGAGGAGAGAATCTTCTGTTGTGCTAACAGGCGTGAATGGTGACGTGCGCCCGCGGCCGCACAACTGTTTGCCTGTCTGTCTCCGTCCAGCCAGACAGATACCACTGTGTTAACATCTGTGGAGGTGGGTGGAAATTGGCTGACAGCATCCCTTCCTCACTCCCTCTCTGCTTTCCTTGTTGTCTGAGTTCTATCATGACATCACGGCAGGAGGGCCCAGAGACACTTTCCAACAGACGTGGAGGACTGGGAGGGACACATCAGAGAGACGGTGACGGCAAAAACGTAGTCTTCAAACATGCCGTGTTTACCAAGCCTTTCAAATATCACTGACAGGATACACAAAAATATTTGAAACACCTCATTCCAAATGCATGTCAATTAAATTGAATGAATACTGCCAATCCCCACAGGAAAATGCAGCTTGAAAGTAAAAAATTGAGAAATGTGTTTGTATCTTCTGAAATGGAGGGGTCACTTTCTCCTCCGCTTTTATTGCTTTCGGTTGTTCTGACTGACAGTTTTCAATACTAGCTGCAACTTGTGTGTCTGAAATTAGCATATGCCGGGAGACTCTTTTCATAGGTTTTGAATGATTTTGGATAGCTTTGGCAATGACTTCACGTCAACTTTTAGAATTTTCCCATAGGGCTCTGGTCAAAAGTAGTGCACTATATGGAGATATGGTGCCATCTGAGACGCAACCAAGGCTATTGAACTACAGATGTAGGATGTTAATTGTATCACCCTGTTGCAGGAGAACTTCCCTGCAATGGAGGAAATGTAAAACTTCTAGTGTATTTGAGGTCTGTAATTTCCAGACTTGATTTTCCCAAACAAGAAATATATCAATCCCTACAAAAATTTCCATTCATTAAAATCCACATAATAATCCACATTTCCTTTAGCTGAAAATGGTCTCAAATTAAGATCCTATATCTTTCATTTACTCTCGTGCAAACACATAACTCTGACCCTAATCCTGACCCTAACCTAACCATAACCAATAGATTCGCTGGTGCCATTTCCCTTCAAGTGTTCCTGATTGAAACACACATTCTTTAATTTTACTAAGATCAATCGATCTTTCCAAACGTTCCTTCACGTCAACAACACTCAAAGGTGGCGGCCATCTTGTGATGCATCCAAGGGTCACCTTCCCTCTACTACAGCCCACCTAGGCTACCGTCGGTATATCTGTAGCACATTCCCTCTTACCTACTTGTTGTGTAACAACAATGTAAGGTAATACATCTCAGTGCAAGAGGCATCACTACAGACTCTGGTTCATTCCAGGCTGTATCGCAACCGGCCGTGATTGGGAGTCCCATAGGGCGGCGCACAATTGGCCCAGCGTCGTCCGGGTTAGGGTTTGGCCGGGGTAGGCCGTCATTGTAAATAAGAATTTGTTCTCAACTGACTTGCCTAGTTAAATAAAGGTTACATAAATACAAATAAATAAATGTACTGACATGTATGCGTAAGTGATAGATGCACACACACTAAATGTTAATGTATGTAAATTGTAAAGTATTTTGTCTGTAATGTCTTTGTCGTTATGTGTCGGACCCCAGTAAGACTAGCTGTAGCCATTGGCGTCAGCTAATGTGGACCCTAATAAAAATCGAATAAAGGGGGGGACGGGTGGACGAGTTTGGTGGCATATTTCCCCAAGGGAGAGGTACTTGAAGAGATTTGTATGTTTGGCATGTCAATAAAGTACTTTTATGGATCATGGGTTGTCAGAGCTAAGTTGTTACCTGTCCCAAACTCCCTGTGATTAACAAGGCATGCCTTGACAGGGCAGTTGCTTTCACGCTGTTTCTCGGAACAGTGCACCCATGTTGATTACCTTTGCCAAAGGTGAGACAGACGGTGGCTTGGGGAGTAGTGGCGTGATACGTTTCTACACTAACGGAGGAATTCAGCTTGGCATTAAGAAATGGAAAATAGATTGGTGAAGTGCTTGATTATAGTTGATCACCTTGTCAGTGTAAAGGAGTATATTTAAACTGCAGTATATTCAGGTACATTCGAAAAAGAGGAACAGTTGTAATATATTTTGTTGTAATATATTATGTTTGGCTCCCAGAGCCCTTTACGGTTGTTCAGCCTATATTTTGCAAATGACCAGTTAATCGTTTGGATATTCCCTTCAAAAAGTACATTCATCTTCACCCAACACCTTATAAAATAGATACATGCGTAAAGAAGTAAGTAATTCAATGTGAGAGAAAGCTAGAGAGATGTGCAAAGTCTCGAGAATCCAGCCAGGAGCGGTTTCAGAAGCAAACCAAGCCGGCCTTGAGGTGATCTGAATTTGTATTCAAACACACTCTCTAACATTCATTTTTAATTACTAACAAAGAACATATACCATTCCTGTAAACAGAGGTTTGAAAAAACAATGGCTGAACGGACAAATAGGGAAGCCTATCTTGCGGCGGGTGCCGGCTAACTGGTCTTGCGCCACTGATGAGTTTCACACGTGTCAGGAGCTGACAAACTTGAGCTCGGAGGTGACGCTACTTAATTGGTTTTATCCCGTAATAAACTGTGAGGCCCAGCAGTTGTTTGGGATCATCGGTGTCAATAGCTCATTAAAAACTTGGCAGCGATAATAAGATCTATACTTTCCTTGCTTCCCACCCTGCAAACAAGCTCGACTGGAGTGAATGTTCACCAAGGTGTCCCTTAAAAAAAGCAGCACTGCACGCTACCCGCTTTTCCAATGATGTTGTATCAAATGTAGTGGAAGCTTATTGAGTTTTAAATATGGGGAGCTGAGAGTGAGTTTTCCTGTTAAGTCACTGTGGATTGTTTACCAGGGCAAATTATGAATCAGCATCCCGGGCCCATAGAGCTTGGAGCGGAGGCTGCATTAAAATACTGGGACTGCCTGACAGAGACAGAGAATATCCTTCCACAGTCAAGCTAAATGCTAAGAAACTCGAGAAATTGAGAGTTTCTCACTTCCTGTGTCTCTTGGTTTTATCCCCTTAGACAGCTGAGTATAAACAAATTAGCTGAGGTGATACAGCTGAGACACAAAAGATGTAGGGAGAGGAGAGGCAGGCAGGCAACATCTCAATTAATCATTTTTGTAAATGTATCCTTTATTTAACTAGGCAAGTCAGTTAAGAACAAATTCTTACTTACAATGATGGCCTAGGAACAGTGGGTTAACTGCCTTGGCCAGGGACAGAACGACAGATTTTTACCTTGTCAGCTCTGGGATTCAATCTAGCAACCTTTTGGTTACCGGCCCAACACTCTAACCACTAGGCTACCTGCCACCCCTTTAACCAAGGGATTGGTGTGGGAGTGGCAAACTGGCACATATGGGGGTAGTATAAGAATCTCACAAGGATCAGAGTAAAAGTCAATGAAGAAAACACAGAACAATCTGGCTAATAGAGCACTTAAAGTATAATGTACTTTGGGCTGTTAATTGCCATACTAGCCACCTGCTGGAGTCACACAGCTTTACATATTGGAGAGAAGCAGGAAGAGTGGAAAGAAATCCGGTTAAATCTCCCAAATGGCTACCAAAAATTCTCTTCCTGAGCCCTTGAAAACTCATTAATAGTGTATCGCCTTTGGTTTCCAATGTCCAAAGGCGAAAACAGATTGAAGTGGTTAAACGAAAGAACCACACGGTATGTCAAGGATGAAACCCAGGTACAGCTTTCGTTCAGACAGAAATCACTCCTTTTCTTACTCAATCATTCCAGAGAGTTGTGTGTGAAGAAGTGTGGAGATAACCAGATAGCTTGGAGCGGAGGCTGCATTAAAATACTGGGACTGCCTGACAGAGACAGAGAATATCATTCTAGAGAGTTATGAAGTGTGGAGATGGATGAATAACGTTACACTACAGCACAATAACACTGACTAAAACACGAACTAACTAATAACACTCTCCCACTCCCAAAAGAGTGCCAAGGGGGTAGTTGACTCCAATTTAAAAGCCCCCCCATTAATCGCCCTGGCAGATAGCAGGCGACTCTTACCGAGGCGCTGTGCGCCCTTCTGTCGCCTGCACAGCAATGGGACGGTGCCTGGCATTCACCGTGCAAAGAACCTCTCCCAAATCTGCCAGCTGCACAATATGACAAACAAGAGTGATGGGGGCCCCTCTTCTCCTAACTAGGAGGAGTGGAGGAAAAAAGAAGAGGGGAGGAAAATAACTAGTCTCTGGCAACGGCACCACGCTAACGACGGTCATTGGAAGCCAACGGCACACCTGCAGCGAATGCTTGTCTCACGCAATCAACGGGTGGACAATTACGTGTTAATAAAGAAAGTGTGGAGGTTGCAAGGGGGAAAGTCCCTCGTCGAGACAACTCATCTGTTTTGAATGGCATCCTTTCGTATGTTTACCTAATTGTGTTCATTTTCGTTGCAGGGAGAGACTGACAATGGGATCCCTCTGCAAATTAGCTACCTTTGCTGGACTAAATCAATGCCATCTTGCATCGTGGGAAGCAGTACACTGCACTCATTATGCAATTGGTTGTTATTCAACCAGAAAGATGGAAGAGGAGCTCTCTCTTCCATATGGAAGGCTGATATTTCTATACATTTGCATGTCTGCAGATGGGCGTGATTATGCGTGGCACAGTAGCCAATAGCCATCTCTGACATGATCTAATAGTCTACCATTGATCTCAGGCTATCTGCCTTGTAAATTGAAGCGCCAGCCGACCTCTAACCGGGAGGAAATATTGGCCCCCAGAATCTAATGAAAGAGCACAAGATCCTGGTTAAGAATGGGGGTTGGAGGAGGGTGTCAAGATTAGATAATTTACGGCTTCATTATAACGGCTGGCTGATGATATTGGTTCTGGCTGTGGCAGGACTGCACATGTTGTTTCCCTGCAGCTGCTGTCCTGTAGATTGTCTCCAGTTAGGCTTCCTGATCGTGAGTTACATCTGATGCGTGGCGACCGGGATGCTGCCTTACCTTGCCTGGCTGCCTCTAGACAGTAAACAACTGTAAAACACGTGTTGTTGCCTGGCCGGGAACAAAAAATATGTTTCCCTATACTAGGTTAGGGTGTGCGGCGAAAGGTTGCTGGTTTGAATCCCTGAGCCGGCAAGGTGGAAAAATCTGCCGTTATGCACTTGAGCAAGGCAGTTAATCCCCAACAACTGCTCCCTATGAGCCGTGGACATCGATTAAGGCAGCCCCTAGCAACTCTCTGATTAAATGCGGAAGACACATTTCGGTTGAATGCATTCAGTTGTGCAACTGACTAGTAATCCCCCTTTCCCATAATAGGAAACGGTGTCTCTTTATTTGCGACCATATTTTTCATTATTAAAGGGTCCGATGCATTTGTTCATCTCTGGCTGTGTGTCTCCTTACAGGGAGAATTAATACTGTACCGGCCACACAATAATATGACTTCCAGCTTGACTCAAGTCGGATAAACACAGCAAAGCACATACTCCAGACCAGTTTAGGGGAGTGTATCGTCAACAGCAGCAATCAAACTTCAGTGCCGATGTTGACGCCAGGGGCAGGAGGAGGAAACCCCCGGAAGCATCGCAGGAGGACGGGGAGGAAGTGAAGAGAGCCGCGAGAAGAACTAGAGCGACATGCCGCCGGGCACGGCGCAATAAAAGCCAGAGCTAGTGAAGGAAGGAGGTCCTCTTTATTGGGTTAGAGACGCCTCTGTAAACTGGTTGCTAAATCTCATTCGACTGCAGGGCCCCACCAATTTTCCTTTACCGACGGGCCGCTTGAAGAAATGGGTACCGGGGAATGCATTCTTTCTCCCGGTAACCAGGTTAGTGTCAACTGCCCTCCCGTTGCTCTCCATCACTTAGCTTCACAATAGTCGGGGAAACAAAAGTATTAGAGGGATGGGGGCCGGGGTTATATCAGTTCTGCCTGTCAACTAAGGGGAGACAGGGTGGGATGGGGCGGGCAGGATGCTGAGGCTTCTTGACTTACTGTACGTGAGCTTTGATGGGTTCAGGAGTAAAATTCCGTGGGAGGTTTCAATGGGAAATGACGGAAGGGGGGGGAAAAGCGTATTACACATTTTCAGACCACTCCAACCTAGAGGATATTGAGGCCCCCAATGAGCATACTGGGACGGTAATAACTTAAATGGATTTCCTATTGTAATTTCCCTTGACAGGAAAGAGCATTATAGTGAAAATGTGTAGTACCAGTGTGGTTAATACTTTAAATAAAAACTGTTCACTACAAAAATCCCAGAATATGTCACACATGCATTTTTCAATGTTGGCCACTGTTGAGATTAAATGCAGGTATTGTCGTACACCAAATTTTTCAAAATACAATACATGTTTAACACGTGCGATAAAAAGGTGACAAAGTCGACTCATAATCTTTCACAAGCCCTGTTGTTTTACCGCGTTCGTCATTAACCCTACCTCCTGCTCTTCCATTCGAAATAACATCCATTCAGCGATTTGTTCCTGTGTCATTCAACAAGTCCTTTTTTCAGTCCATTAATGCCCTCAAAATATCAGCCAAATAATTTATCCTGCAAGCTTAGTACGACTTGGTAAGCGATATCTGCCGAGTCAATTTGCCGGATGGAAAATGGCCAGATTAGACGGGAATGTCCTGCAAGGGAGGAATGTCATTGGAATCAATGGTATTGAACCATGTTCAGATAACGCTGTCAGGAGAGAGGGGGAGAGAGAGAGAGGATGGGGGGATAAAGAGTGAGAGAGAGATGAATAGAAAGAGAGGGTGCTGGAAGGTAGCTACCATACACACGTAGAGTATGCAGTCATAAGAGAGGGAGAGAGAGTTAAAGACAGAGGGAGCACTGAATCGAGAGGTACGAGGTATGTACCATAGACATAGAGGATGTAGTCGTCATACGACTCGCCCACTGAGTTGGCAGCGAAGCAGCGGTAGGTGCCGTTGTAGGTCTTGTTGAGGTTCTCGATGTACAGGTCCGGGCCGGTGATGAGGGCGTGTGAGGGCAGGTCGTCATCTACCTTCACCCAGTTGATTTGCTGGGGACTAGAGAGAGAGAGAGAGAGAGAGAGAGAGAGGAAAAAGAAAAAACAGCAATGTCATTCATTGATTAAATAATAAGCGTTTGCACTTTTGGGACTAGTCTATTGGCTACACGGGAAAAAGAGGAGACAGTAATGTCATTGTTTCCCCTAGACCTGGATGTTGAATACTTATGATGTCCCAAAAATATTTTAAAATAATGGGATTATTTAACTGGTTCCTTCGTACCTGGCGAACTAAATCAACCATTTGTTTTACCTTTTTATGGCACATCTGATAGGGTGCATCCTTTAGGATAAACATCAACACACCCAATGAGAGTCTTTCACCTTGCCAAACTATACTGAACAAAAATAAACGCAACATGTAAAGTATTTGTCCATGTTAGATTGGGTTGAAAAAAAGGTCCCATGTTCCATACGCACACAAAGCTTATTTCTCTCAAATTATGTGCACACATTTGTTTATATACCTGTTAGTGAGCATTTCTCATTTGCCAAGATAATCCATCCACCTGACTGGTGTGGCATATCAAGAAGCTGATTAAACAGCATGATGATTACACAGATGCACCTTGTGCTGGAGACAATAAACGGCCACTCTACAATGTGAAGTTTTGTCACACAACACAATGCCACAGTCTCAAGTTTTAAGGGAGTGTGCAATTGACATGCTGACTGCAGGAATGTCCACCAGAGCTGTTGCCAGAGAATATAATGTTAATTTCTCTACCATAAGCTGCCTCCAATGTCGTTTTAGATAATATGGCAGTACATCCAACCGGCCTCACAACCGCAGACCACGTGTAACTGTTGAAATTGTTGCATGTTGCATTTATATTTATATTTTTGCTTAGTATATTTGTGTGTGTGTTCATTGCTGTGTGTGTGTGTTCGAAACTGTGTGTGTGTGTTGAACCGTGTGAGCTATCAGTTGGGTTGCCTTTTATCTTCCTGGCCTCTCGACGTGGTTAACTACATTACCCAGCCATATTTGTTCCCTAGCTACCTTGGCAGGAAGCTTACATGTAGTGCTGGATCTGGATCCCATTTCTTTGACGGTGAGTTATGTGAGAAGAACCAGACGGCACAGAGGGGAAAAAAAAAAACAAAGCACCTCTTAGCTCTGTTCTGCTCTCACAACCTTCAATGGCTGGTTTGCTAGCTAGCTAGCGCACCGTTATTTCCCTTGAGTGGGCGCCGAGGCCTCTCCCTTGTTGTTCTGTTTTTGTGTTGCCGTTTAAACTTGTTCCCTCCTTTTGAAAAAACTTTTTGGGGGGAGAATGAGGGAGGGAGGGAGAGAGAGAGAAAAGGGAGGACGAGAGAGAGAGAGTAAGGGAGAGAAATATGATGAGGAAAAAAAAAGCACTAAGCCACGAGACAAAAGAGCAGTTTGAGCTCAATAACAGTTGATCTCCAGCCTTTGTGGCTGGGTGAAAAAACAACATTTGATGGCGGCGGGCGGCTCGAGAAAGCAAATCAGAATCTCTCGTCAGGGCGAGAATCTTAGGGTAGCCGGAATCAGAGGTTACATATACACACAGCGTCGGCCGCTGCTACCGCGCTCCCGATACGGAGTAAGGAGAAATTACCTAGAAAAAGTGGTTTACTGAGGAAGAGGGGATGACACAAGAGAGGTAGAGAGAGGGGGTTGGAAAGAGAAGGGGAGAATGTGGGGGAATGGGGAGAGGGAGGATGGGCGGCTGGAATACAAATGGACACACACGGCCAGAGCCCGCCACTATTTGGCCGCAGTAATGAGTGCAGAGAACTCTCACGGGCTCTAATGAAAATTACTTCCAATTCTCTGGCCCACTGTATTGATTGTATTTTCATCTTTATTAAATGAATACGGGTGAGAGCCGCCTTGTCTCTCCCTGCTGAGTGCAAAACTTGAAGGGGGAGAGGGAGGGAGGTGTGTGTCTTGTCTGTGTGGTGTGTGTGTGTGTAGTCTGTGTCTGTGGAAATGTGGAAATGTTAGAGGTCTCCTCCTTCACAATTATTGTGCCTCGGGACTCGAGGATGGGTAATGATGCAACGTCTTCTCGGGGATCATACGTCTGACAGCATCGTGTAATGACCGTTTGTGTTCCGCAGCGAACCGCTGCAGCCGGCATCGCGTTTCCACCACGGCCGGCCACTGCTTGCTCCCTGAGCTACGGGCGGGCGTTTCCATCTCTGCATGTGTCCGTCTTCAATGCATTTACAAGCCCACAACCACACTGTGCTACACCTGGAACATGTGTAGTATGCTAATAACAGAGGCTGTGAGCTAACAGGAAGAGGGGAGCGGGAGCAGTTTCTCCTTTGGAGCCATATGAAAAATACATTCAACCTACTCCGTACTAGCCATAAATATTCATACAAGTACATCAGTAAGCCCGTGGAGGTGTGTGAAGGTGTCGATATGTAAAACGTGTGTGCGTGTGTGTGTCTTACTGGGGTTTGCCTTTGGCCTGGCACGACAGCTCCATGTTCTGTCCTTCCCTTGGCAGCCCGTCGGGGAACTCCACTACGATCTTCACCTCTGGTTTATCTGTGGAAGGAGAGGAAAGGGAAGAGAGAGAGAGAGGTAGGGAGAGGCAGTGCGTCAATGTAATATGCGAGTGATTAGTGCCGTTACAAGTTTATCAAGTAGGTAGGCTCTAGTCTCCTTAATGTTTCTTCATTCCAAGTTGATGCAGGCTACGCAATGTGAAATGTAAGGGCGTGTGGTTGGGAGGTTCGAATTGTAGTTTGGTAAATCTTTGTTAGAAACCATGTTTTTATCTATCAACCCGTTGCTATTATTGGGCTCCCGAGTGGCGCAGTGGTCTAAGGCGCTGCATCTCAGTGCTAGACGTGTCACTATAGACATCCTGGTTCGCATCCATCTATCGCAACTGGCTGTGATTGGGAGTCGCATAGGGCGGCGCACAATTCTGTTAGGCCGTCATTGTAAATGACGGCCTACGGGTTAGGCCGTCATTGTAAATAAGAATTTGTTCCTAACTGACTTGCCTGGTTAAATAAAACTGATCTATGCAATGCTAAGCTCTTTCAGAGTTTGGGCCTCAATAAATACCGCTGGTGGATGGGAAAATCGGAGGATTGGCTCCTTTCTATCCATTACAATGACACCATCCAATGATTTCTCCCTCCAGCAGCTTACACTGGTAAGTAGCCTACACACAACACCCTCAAAAATTGCTACTGTATCCTCCTATCTTTACAGCAGCACACTGTCCACTTCGAACGGACGCTCCAAGCTTTTCCTCTCTCCTCTCCGGTGTGCAGTTTGTCAACAGTCCATGGGACTGACAGCAGGCTACAGCTACACCATTGACCTTTCTGGTCTATCAGTAACAACCTTTAGCTCGTCCATTAACATGACCGGCCGTCATACGCAGACTGCAGAATGGACAGATTTGGCCAGGTTCTACTCCCCGCCACCAGGTGGTAGACAACAGGTAAAGGGATGGCTCTGACGCAGATGTATCGTCCATTGCTGTTTTTACAAGATTCGCTGTGAAATGAAACAGACTTGTGGCATGTTGCCTACGGGGGGAGTTGGAGGGATTGTGAAGGGACTGTTTGAGGCGAGGTTGTCATTCTTGTACGCAACCTAGATGATTCGACAGATTCTGGCCTTCAGGTTGCGGTAGTGTGTGAAGGAGTGTCCCACAGAAACCTATACTGCTTAAGTATTGGTTAGTCGTCCAGTCGATATCGATTGTTTTTTTTAGAGATGTTCTATTGCAGGGTGAAATTAGTTGAAATGAAATATGGCCCTTCGGGACTTTAGCCACAGTTGCCGTAATGTTTATGAACTTCCAACACTATCTGCCGTCCTTGCAGTATCCGGGGAAGGCAACGAGATGAAAGAGAAAATAAAGCTGCCTCGCTAACAAGAAGCTTTGGACGCTTTATGTAAGAAAGCCATAAATGTCCTCTCAACAACATTTAAGACAGAAACAGGATTATAAAAGTGGGTAAATCAGTCGGGGCTGCCTTTTAATGTTGCCTTACAGTAAGTTAACACTAATAAGGCCCCCCTTTGCTCCCTTTGGCAGAACTCCAACTCGCCTGCCGTGTTCAGAAGAAAGAGCAGCCTCTGTATTTTGTACAGAGCTAATGAGAGCAAGGGGAGAACGAACAGAGAGATAGAGGAAGGGAGAGAAGGAAAAGAAAGATAGACAGACGAGTGAGAGAGAGACAGAGAGCGACACTGAGAGGGGGAAGAAAGAGAGAGAGAGAGAGAAGTGAAAGAGAGAAAGGGAAGAAAGAGAGAGCGAGACGGAGGGAAGAGAAAGAGGCGAGCGATAGCGATAGAGAATTTGAGGCAGAGTGAATTGAAAAGACGAGAGAGAAAGAGAAGAAAGAGAGGAGAAAGTCAAAGAAAGCACACCATTACCTCCCTTTCATTAACAGTGCCCTGGCAACAACGGCTGGCATGGGCCACGAGACTAAAACACACACAGTATGGCTAATGCACTCCTGCTGGGTGTTAATATGACCATCATTATCATCACATTCATCATCATCATCATCATCAGGTTGTAATGCAACAAAATAGGAAAAACGCCAAGGGGGATGAATACTTTTGCAAGGCACTGTATCCATAAGAGCGGCAGTTTGGGGCATGTTATTAGGGCTAAACTAAGCATAGTTTGCAAATGTTTCCAAAACACCAGTCTCAACGTCAACAGTGAAGAGGCGACTCCGGGATGCTGGCCTTCTAGGCAGAGTTCCTCTGTCATTTTATTTTTATTGGCCAGTCTGAGATATGGCTTTTTCTTTGCAACTCTGCCTAGAAGGCCAGCATCCCGGAGTCGCCTCTTCACTGTTGACGTTGAGACTGGTGTTTTGCGGGTACTATTTAAGGAAGCTGCCAGTTGAGGACTTGTGAGGCGTCTGTTTCTCAAACTAGACACTCTAATGTACTTGTCCTCTTGCTCATTTGTGCACTGGGGCCTCCCACCCACTCCTCTTTCTATTCTGGTTAGAGCCAGTTTTCGCTGTTCTATGAAGGGAGTAGTACACAGCGTGGTACGAGATCGTCAGTTTCTTGGTAATTTCTCGCATAGAATAGCCTTCATTTCTCAGAACAAGAATAGACTGGCCATTTTGAGCCTGTAATCGAACCCACAAATGCTGATGCTCCAGATACTCAACTAGTCTAAAGAAGACCAGTTTTATTGCTTAATAATTGCCAAAGGGTTTTCTAATGATCAATTAGCCTTTTAAAATGATAAACTTGGATTAGCTAACACAACGTGCCATTGGAACACAGGAGTGATGGTTGCTGGTAATGGGCCTCTGTACGCCTATGTAGATTTCCAGCTACAATAGTCATTTACAACATTAACAATGTCTACACAGTATTTCTGAAAAATCTTATGTTATTTTAATGGACAGAAAATGTGCTTTTCTTTCAAAAACAAGGACATTTCTAAGTGACCCCAAACTTTTGAACGGTAGTGTACATGTACATATTACCTCGACTAACTGGTGCCCCCGCACATTGACTCTGTACTGGAACCCCCTGTATATAGCCTCGCTACTGTTATTTTATTGTTGCTCCTAAATTATTTGTTATATTTCTCTCTTTTTTCTTCTTAAAACTGCATTGTTGGTTAAGGGCTTGTAAGTAAGCATTTAACTGTAAGGTCTACACAGGTTGTATTCAACGCAAGTGACAAATAAAGTTTGATTTGATTTGTGTCCAAACTTTTGACTGGTACTGTTTGTAAATTAGATATTTCTGTATTTCATTATCAATACATTAGCAAAAATGTTATTTGATTTGCACAAAGCGAGGTCCATACAGAAATGGTTTGTCAAGGTCGTTGTGGAAGAACTTGACTGGCCTGCACAGAGCTTGACCTCAACCACCTTTGGGATGAATTGGAACGCCGACTGCGAGCCAGGCCTGATCGCCCAACATCAGTGCCTGACCTTACTAATGCTTGTGGCTGAATGAAAGCAATGTTCCAACATCTAGTTGAAAGCCTTCCCAGAAGAGTGGAGGCTGTTATAGCAGCAAAGGGGGGACCAACTTCATATTAATGCCCATGATTTTGGAATGAGATATTTGACAAGCAGGTGTCAACATACTTTTGGTCATGTTGTGTATATTTGACTATTCTGCTCAGTGTTTTGATGGATTCATTTCCCGAGGAGTATTCAGGTACTTTCACTAAGACTGATGTTGTTGTCCCCGGGGCTCCTGTAGTTGAAGTTGCTGTACTGGCAGATCACTAAATATGTTAACAGCGGAGCTCCACTGTCCGGTCAACACACAGCAATCTGCAGGCCATCCATCTATCCAAATTATAGCCCTGGCAGAGGCTGTGCCACTCTGTCTGGCACTATTTACATTTTACTCATTTAGCAGACGATTTTATCCAGAGCGACTTACAGGCGCAATTAGGATTACGTACCTTGTTCAAGGGCACATCAACAGATTTTTCATCTAGTCGGCTTGGGGATTTGAACCAGCAGCCCTTTCGGTTACTGGCCCAACATTCTTAACCACTAGGCTACCTGCCGCTATGTTGGTTGGACGGGCATGTACTGTTTTTAATAGAAAGAACTTTGTTTCAGGCTTGTTCGCTTCTACACTGCACTCTCCCAAAGGTTCTTGAAACCACTTTGCTTGGATCTTGTGGTACTTGTATAAGTACTTGTGTGAGCGTGACAGTAGGGGCAGCCCAACCAGGCTCTGCAGGAGCAGTTGGAGGGGCAGCCCGGAGAACCAAGCTGTCCCAGGGCTCATGTAGTGGAAGTTTCTGTACTTGCAGATCACTAAATATTTCAACAGAGGAGCTCAACCCGGCCGCTCCACTGTCCAACCTTTCCGGTCAACACACAGCAATCTGCAGGCCGTCCAGGAGTCCAAATTACAGCCCTGGCAGAGGCTGTGCCACTCTGACTGGGTGTTGGGCAACATTGGTCGGACGGGCATGTACCCTTTTTACGAGAGAGGGCAACAGAGCAGTAGGGCAACCCTGCTTACCTTGCCCAGCAAGCCATCAATATTATTACTGGGCTTATTTAATATCCCTGGCCATGTTTTTTAAATTTTCTTTGTGCACTCAATGATTTTAACATTGATTGCTTTTGCCTGCCCCGACAGCCAGGCAAGGCGAAGTGTCTGGTGAGAGCGCACAAGTCGGACCGTGAAATGAGAACGTGCAGAATTTGGGCTGCTGGCTGGCTCACCTTGGAGGAGAATTTCAAGAATTTGGAATGATAGTTCATTATCACATTATTTTGTAGTAGTCACTAAAAGGTAATATCTAATTTCCGCCATATTGGTGGGACCATGTGAAATCGTGTAACATCGAACCGTATCCGCTCTTCCCCTTCCATATTTATCCAGCACAATATGAATAAGTACTTGTGTGAGCGTGACAGTAGGGGCAGCCCAACCAGGCTCTGCAGAAGCAGTTGGAGGGGCAGCCCGGAGAACCAAGCTGTCCCAGGGCTCATGTAGTGGAAGTTTCTGTACTTGCAGATCACTAAATATTTCAACAGAGGAGCTCAACCCGGCCGCTCCACTGTCCAACCTTTCCGGTCAACACACAGCCATCTGCAGGCCGTCCAGAAGTCCAAATTACAGCCCTGGCAGAGGCTGTGCCACTCTGACTGGGTGTTGGGCAACATTGGTCGGACGGGCATGTACCCTTTTTACGAGAGAGAACTTTGTTTCAGGCTTTGGATGTGTTCGTTTCTACACTGCACTCTAACAAAAGTTATTGAAACTACTTTGCTCAAATCTTGTGGTGTGTGGATTAAAATGAAATCATTACATGCAATGCAGAGGATTGGTACTGACAAAATACACTACAGTACATCCCTCAATTGTCCTCTCACTGCAGTGTAATATCTCCTGTCCTTGTCATCTTCAAAATGTCATCATGAAACTAGAGGTTTAGTGTTTTGATGGCTACAGTACCACTGTCTGTCTCGGAGTTGTCCCGTCTAAAACTCGCTAGACACACACACGCTCCGGTGACTTCCTGGTATTACCACTTGGGGAAAATGAGAGCGGCTGTATCGTCGAGGGAGACGACCATTATCATTATGCTAATATAATTATTTGCTTTATTATCTGCTTCCCCCAGCAGCACTCAAGCCTCAGCCATCCATCTGCCATGGGCAGCTGAACTAGTGACCCCTTGGAGGAGGGGGGAACCCTGTTTACCTTGCCCAGCAAGCCATCAATATTATTACTGGACTTATTTAATATCCCTGGCCATGTTTTTTCTATTTTCTATTGCAGAAAGAAGTCTATTAGGCCAGCCTGTGCACTCAATGACTTCAACATTGATTGCTTTTGCCTGCCCCAACAGCATGGCGAGGCGATGTTTCTGATGAGAGCGCGCGAGGCGGACCGTGGAATGAGAACGGGTAGAATTTGGGCTGCTGGCTGGCTCACCTTGGAGGAGAATTTCAAGAATTTGGAATGATAGTTTATTATCACACAATTTTTTTGTATTCAGTAAAATTTCAAATCCAATTGCCACCATATTGGTAGTTCCATGTGAAATGTTGAACCGTCCTCTCTTCCCCTTCCATATCTATCCAGTGCAATGTGAAAAAAGTACAGCAGGGGCAGCCCAACCAAGCACTGCAGAAGAGGTTGAGAGGGGCGGCCTGGAGAACCAGTCTGCTACTGTAATGGGAGCGTGGCCAAATGTCACGACGAGGCACCTTCCAAGGAAGAGTCAGATGGAGCATCCTTGTTTATTTTGTATGTCAAGTTTTGGAAAATATCGTTACCCTTTTGTGTAGATAATGGTATCTGAAGCCTAGGTCTTCAGCCCAAAGGCCAAGTCAAGCACTTCAAGCACTTCAGGGCCTTACCCATTGTATCATAATGCCACTACTGCATATTAAAACATAGGCCAAACATTAAGTTGGTTGATTTTAGTTCCTGATGCAAAGACAGCTGAAATGCAGTCTGAAGGCCTTTGTCTGTCGTCTCAGGTTGGACAAAGGCCTCTGAGAACTTTTTTCAAGGAAAAAGGGGCAAACTTGTGTTGGGTGCAAAAGATTATGGATAGACTTAAAGTTCAGTCAACATATGTGGAACAACAAAATATAAAATGATTTACCTCAATCAGTAGAAAACATGTATCTCACACGTACAGTCCCATGCTCTCTATACGTTTACGTATAATATGTGCAAGGGATATTTCTGTAAAAATAGACAAGGTTTGAGTGTCGGCCCATACTCACAATGTACCACAAGGTACGTCTGGGCCTGGACATCTTTGACGGCTGGGTGGTCCACAATACACACCACGGGCACACCATCGTCCTCCTTGGTGACGGTGAACGTCAGCTGGCTGGTCACGGTGAACATGGTGTCGTACGTCTCCTCGACCTTCGACTTACCTGGGAGGGAAAATGAAGACAGCCACATTTAAAGGTCCACTGTGTGTTATTTACAGTCATTTTCTATCATAATTTTGTTGTTTTTTGAATTAAGGAGTGGGACTTAATACAGACCGCAGTATTTTATGCCATAGAAGACTGTAGGGACCTACTGTAATGCAATCTTCTTCATCTTTAGACCACGAGACATTAATGTAACTGGCCTAGCTATACGTTTTCTCTTCATAAGGACACCACATAATCACATAAAAATGGTTTTTGGTACTTTTTGTGGAAGTACACATCTCTAAACGTACCTGAAAACAAAACAACATTTTTCCCCCTATGAAAAGCTTGTATTATGTAACCAACCACATTGAATTGGGAGTGGAATATGTTTAATTTGTAACAAAATGGTAACAAAGGGATACTGTTGCACTCAAGGCTACGTGGGAAGACTAGTAATAACTTAGCGTAAGGGAGAGGCGTCCATTGTGGGTCTCTGAATGGAGCGGCTCTGTGAAAGTGACCTTGTACAGTAAAAGTAGGGGAGAGAGGGAGATGTCCTTGAGAATGGTCAATGGAAGGAGAATCAGCTGGAAATGTCTTGCTGTCGAGGGCTTTTGTGAGTCACTCAATGGCTGCTGTGTTGGTTGCGGTATTGGATGGGACAGTTTGTGTTTTATTTAGGGATTCTGACTCAAAGTAACCCCTGCCAACAGTACACAGCAAGGTGTGAAGCAGGCCTACACACACACCTTGTTCTGATGAGTAACTGTGGTGCTACACAATACAGACAACACTCTCTCCACACGCTGAATCGGCTAACTGCTCCCCACAACTGCACAAAGAGTGGAGAGGGAGGGAGGGAGAGAGCGGGCGGGGATGGGTTCCTTTCCCCATTGTCCCATTTTGTAACAATATTTGGTAGCATGAGTGTATTTTGGTCTTGTCAATAAATTAAATAGATTTAAATTGGATTGAGAGATCGGGAGGTTGATCAGGGAGAGAGAGAGGGATAGAGAAGGAGTGTGAACGAACAAGGGAGAGGAGAGGAGAGGAGAGGAAGGGGGGGTTGAGAGAGAGATGGGCCCGTGAAGGGTGTGTGCTTAGTCTTGTCCTGTACTCCCTGTTCACCCATGACTGCGTGGCCACCCACGACTCTAACACCATCATCACCGATGACGATGAGACAGCCTACAAGGAGGAGGTCAGAAACTGGCAGTGTGGTACCAGGACAACAACCTCTCCCTCAACGTCAGTAAGACCAAGGAGCTGATCGTGGACTACACGAAAGGGGGAGGGGGTGGTGAGTACGCCCCCACCCACATCGACTGGGCTGTAGTGGTGTGGGTAGAAAGCTTTAAGTTTTAAATTCACGAAAAGTTATACAGCTGCACTATTGAGAGCATCTTGACAGGTTGCATCACTGCTTGGTATGGCAACAGCACCGCCTACAGAGGGTGGTGCGGACAGCCCAGTACATCACTGGGGCTGAGCTTCCTGCCATCCAGGACCTCTCCATTCAGTGGCCAGTTCATTAGGTACCGGGTCGGACCAGAACCTCAGAACAGAACAGCCTGAATTCTTGGGCATGGATTCTACAAAGTGTACCATTGAGACCAGGCAATCCAAATCCTGTCTATGCTATCAGCATGACGCAACAGGAACCCGGGATTTGTCGGACCAGGTAATGTTTTTCCTTGGGGTACTCAACTGTCCAGCATTAGTGATCGCGTGCCCTCTGGAGTTGCATCTTGTTTTTAGCTGATAGGAGTGTAACCCGCTGTGGTCGTCTCTAACAATAGCCCATCTGTGACAAGGACCGACGAGTTGTGCGTTCCGAGATGCCGTTCTTCACAGCACTGTTGAACTGCATCGATATTTGCCTGTTTGTGGCCGGCCTGTTAGCATACACAATTCTTGCAATTCTCCTTCGACTTCTCTCATTAACAAGCTGTTTTCACCCACAGGACTGTTTTTTATTTGTGCACCATTCTCTGTAAACCCCGGACACTGTTGTTCATGAAAAGCCCAGGAGGCCAGACATTTCTGATACTGGAACAAGCGCGCCTGCCACCAACGATCATACCATGCTCAAAGTCGCTTAGGTCACTCGTTTTGCCCATTCAAACGATCAACTGAACAGTAACTGAATGCCTCGATGCCTGTCTGCCTGCTTTATATAGCAAATGTCCACTAGAGCTGTTGCCAGATAATTTAATGTTAACATAAGTCGCCTCCAACATCGTTTTAGAGAATTTGGCAGTACGTGCAACCGGACTCACAACCGCAGACCACAATTAACCACGCCAGCCAAGGACCTCCGCATCCTGCTTCTTCAGCTGTGGGATTGTCTGAGACCAGCCACCTGGACAACTGATGAAACTGTGGATTTGCACAACCCGAAGAATTTCTCCACAAACTGTCAGAAAATGTCTCAGCAAAGCTCATCTGTGTGCTCGTCATCCTCAACAGGGTCTTGACCGGACTGCAGTTTGGCATCGTAACCGACTTCAGTGGGCAAATTCTCACCTTCAATGGCCACTGGCACACTGGAGATGTGTGCTCTTTACGGATGGATCCTGGTTTCAACTGTTCCGGGCAGATGGCTGACAGGGTCGTGTTGGCGAGCGGTTTGCTGATGTCAACGTTGTGAACAGAGTGCCCCATGGTGGCAGTGAGATTATGGAATGGGCAGGCATAAGCTACAGACAATGAACACAATTGTATTTTATCGATGGCAATTTGCACAGAGATACCGTGATGAGATCCTGAGGCCCATTGTCGTGCCATTCATCCGTCGCCATCACCTCATGTATAATAATGCACGGTCCCATGTCGCAAGGATCTTTACACAATTCCTGGAAGCTGAAAATGTCCCAATTCTTCCATGGCCTGCATAAACCAGACATGTCACCCATTGAGCATGTTTGGAATGCTCTGGATCGACATGTATGACAGTGTGTTCCAGTTCCTGACAATATCCAGCAACTTCACACAGCCATGGAAAAAGAGCGGGACAACAGTCCAAAGGCCACAATTAACAGCCTGATCAACTCTATGTGAAGGAGATCTGTCGCGCTGCATGAGGCAAATGGTGGTCACACCAGACACTAACTGGTTTTCTGATCCACGGAACATTTAAAAAAAAATAGATATCTGTGACCAACAGATGCATATCTGTATTCCCAGTCATGTGAAACCATAGATTAGGACCTAATTAATACATTTCAATTTACTGATTACCTTATATGAACTGTAACTCAGTAAAATCTTTAAAATTGTTGCATGTTAAGTTTATATTTTTGTTCAGTGTATATCAAGCAGTGTGAAAAGAAAACCTGGAATATTGGTAAAGACTCTAGCCACCCAATCTATAGACTGTTCTATCTGCTTCTGAGACCAGCAGGCTCCTGACTAGATTCTACCCCCAAGCCATAAGCCTGCTAAATAGCTAATAGCCAACTCTTCTTACCGAACCATATTACCATTGTTTTGGAGGTATTCAGAAAAAGGTTAACCTCTTAGGGATAAACAGTGCGCTAGCAGGCCGCTCCCGACACTACCCGGTGAAATGTAAGGCACCAAATTCAAAATCCAAAAGTTGAATTATTAAACATTCATCAATATACAAGTGTTACATAGTCATCAAAAGCTCTGATTCTTGGCAATATCACAGCATTGTCAGATTTCAAAAAGGCTTTACGGCGAAAGCACAACATTTGATTGTTTGAGGATAGCACCTCCAATATTTCTGCATTAGCATAAAATCATATCCAGCACGGGTCACACAAAACCCATATAAGAGCTAAAACAGCTATCCTTTTATGAATATTAGCGATAATATTTCACTCGGATGATATCATAAAAGATATAAAAGGAAAATAAAGTGGGGCGCGCTCACAATCTCGTGCCCGGGAAACGTTGTTGACATCTGAGCTCCCTTGACTATTTCCGCTTCCTATCAGTTCTGCTCAGTGCTAAAGCCTCCAAACACTGTATAAAGACTGTTGACATCTAGTGGAAGCCATAGGTACTGCAACCTAGGAGGTATTGTACATGGATTTCAATAGCAAGTCAATGGAAAAAAGGAAATGTCACAAAAAAAAAGAATTCTGGACAGAAATTCCTCGGGTTTTCGCCTGCTATATCAGTTCTGTTATACTCACATACATTATTTTAACGGTTTTAGAAGTGTGTTTCAGAGTGTTTCCTATCCAATAGTACTAATTATGTGCATATCCTAGTTTCTGGGCCTGAGTGGCAGGCATTTTACTTTGGGCACCCCAGACTCTCCAAAACCGTCACCTCTGCTGCCGCTCCCTAAGAAGTTAAGGGCAGAGAAAGCTTGTTGACACTAAGAAAGCTTTGTTGTAGAGCGTTTAACACAAAATCCGGGGTGGGGCCAGTTGAGTATTGTATCATCTGCATATAGAAGGATGAGAGAGCTTCCTACTGTCTGAGCTATGTTGTTGATGTAAATTGAAAAGAGCTTTGGTCCTAAGATCGAGCCTTGGGGTACTCCCTTGGGGACAGGCAGTGGTTGAGACAGCAGATGTTCTGACTTTACACATTGCACTCTTTGAGAGAGGTAGTTAGCAAACCAGGCCAAAGACCCCTCCGAGCCACCAATACTCCTTAGCCGACCCACAAGAACATAACTATTTTACCATGTAAGTTGACTGAGAACACATTCTCATTTACAGCAACAACCTGGGGAATAGTTACAGGGGAGAGGGATGAAAGAGCCTATTGTAAGCTGGGGATGATTAGGTGATCGTGATGGTATGAGGGACAGCTTGGGAATTTAGCCAGGACAACGGGGTTAACTTCTTAGGGAGCGGCTCCCGAGGTGACGGTTTTGGAGAGTCTGGCGTGCCCAAAGTAAAATGCCTCCCACTCAGGCCCAGAAAATAGGATATGCACATAATTAGTTATATTGGATAGGAAACACTCTGAAGTTTCTAAAAGTGTTAACATAATGTCTGTGAGTATAACAGAACTCATTTAGAAGGCAAAAACCAGAGAAAAAAACATCCGGAAATCAGTTTCTGGTGACCTTTGGCTCTGTTAGACACACTCCCTATTGAATACATTTGTTACCAGGACTGAGACTGCAGTACCTATGGCTTCCACTAGATGTCAGCAGTCTATATACAAAGACTCAGAGATTGGAGTAAGCATTGCGAATAGGTACAGGAAATGGCATGGGGACCTGAAATGTCAACAAGTTTTCTTGGTGCGAGTCTGGCGGAGCGCCCCACATTATTTTACTTATATAAGGTATAGGTGACCATCCGAGTGAAATATTATCGCTAATATTCATAAAAGGATAGCTAAGGATGCATTTTAACTGGTATTTGATTTGTTTAGGAAAGGTTTATAGGTATATTTAAACACGTTCTCTTCACGTTTCAATGGGCGATTCGACGTTGGTTTTTCTGAACATAACGCACCAACCAAACAGAGATTTATGGATATAATAAATTACTTTTTCTAACAAAAGAACCATTGGATGTCTTCGTTGGACACTTGGGAAGCCCTCAGCAGAAGTTCTTCAAAAGGTAAGGGATTTGTTTTCGCTGTGAAATGTTTTTGTGTGAATTGGTTTATGAATTTATGCTAATGCAGAAATATTGGAGGTGCTACCCTCAAACAATCAAATGTTGTGCTTTTGCCGTAAAGCCTTTTTGGAATCTGACAACGCTGTGATATTGACAAGAAGCAGAGCTTTTGATGACTATGCAACACTTGTATATTGATGAATGTTTAATAATTCTACTTTGGGATTTTGAATTTGGCGCCTTGCATTACACCGGCTAGCGCCCCACTGCTCCCTAAGTAGTCAACACCCCTACAATAAGTGCCATGGGATCTTTAGTGACCACAGAGAGTCAGGACACCCGTTTAACGTCCCACCCGAAAGACGGCACCCTACACAGGTCAGCGTCCCCAATCACTGCCCTTGGGCATTTGGATACGGCAAACAAATTCTACGCTAATAAAAGGCAACTGTGGAAAAAGCATATAGCAATGTGGAGATGGAGCACCGAGGTGTGTCTTATTTGATATAAGACACACCTCGGTGCTCCATCTCCACAGTCAGTTATTTTTCTGAACTGAGAAACCAGCTAAGGTAACTGTCTGACCAATCAGATCAAGTGAACATTTTACTACCAGGGGAAAAGACAGTCAGCAGACACTGGCTCTATCACATCGAGAATGTACCACGTGTATCTTGACCTAAGGAGTTAATTTGATTCCCCCTACATTTTATGTTATTATTACAGAACAGTAGATCATTTCTGGTATGTTGCATATCACTGTGCTGCGTTGTCAACATTATGCTATAGCAAACCTGTGCTGGGCACTTCCTCAAAAGCTGGAGATGCAAATACCTTTTGAATTGGATGATGCGAACTGAATCTTATTTACTTATGAAGATATCATCTTCCCACGGTGATAGCATCTGCGTTTGATAGCCACAATCTCAGACTATTTTTGAGTGCTAGCGTACATATTAACGTTAATGAAAAGCTAATTGCTTGTGAAGCTCTGGGTTCAACATCAATGCAGACAGAGTCAAGCCACTTTTAATTGCTTAGCTATTCCTTCAGATGCAGCGTCATTAACAGTCCCCGCTACTTTACATTTGAAAATCGATCATTGCAATTTCAGTGCCATTTAGGAGCACGGGGGGTGGGGTGTTTGTGGCCTGCATTTGGGGAGAATGAACTCAGATCCGTCGAAACGTCTTAGACATTTCTTGACTACTTGCCCACTGCAAATTATGCTTTTATCAATTTGCCAGTCATTCCGGCACGGTGTGGCAGGATAATTGAAATCACCCTGGTGGTTTTCTTTGAAGACTTAAGGCTAATGGCCATGTTCGCCCTTGTCCGTCACTTCTCCGTCCACCGCCCCACCAACCCCCGCCTCTCTCTCTCTCTCATCTAGTCTTGTCCAGACAAAAACCTGTGCTGCTGGAACTCCCATTGTTCCTTGACTTTCATTTCACTCGTACGCTTAAGTGCTGGAGATATCCGTGGAAGTCAGGATATAAAAGAGGGGGAAATATTAACCAAGGAACAAAACAAGCAGGATAAGAAAGAGGACAATAAAGAGGGAGAGGGGTGAAATGAGACGGGAGACAGAGAGGGCAAGACAAGAGCTATAATGGTAGTAGGATAACTGAGGCTTTGCTTCAGAGGCCGACATTTTGGTTTACATTCAGGACAGGTATGTAACCTTTAAATGATATTTAAAACACGCCCGATTATCCCTTAAGGTAATTAGGTTAAATCATGAGGATGTTTAATTAGAAATAAATCTGCAAGGTGCCGAAAGCAATTTGGAGCAGGCGGCGAGTGGCATGGACCGTGGTGACACGTTCTTCCCTCTTGTGCCCTACATCCTGGCTCTATCTCAATTAGTCATTCCATATTTCCTCGCATCCTATCTCCTTGCCTCCTTCTCAACCATATTAGAGGTCTAAGGTCCCTCCCCTCAGACCTTCTCCAAATGATTTTGCAAGGAACCCAGGACAGATGACTTTACAAAGAGCCCTGGTCTCTTCTGACCTCAAGCCTCCTCCTTCTCAATCTCCACATTTTGTTGATTAAGTTATTAAAATTCCCACATATCTACCTCAATTACCTCGTACTCCTGCACATTGACTCAGTACTTGTACCTCTTGTATATAGTGGAGTTATCGTTACTCATTGTGTATCTACAGTGCCTTCAGAAAGCATTCACACCCCTTGACTTTTTACACATTTTGTTGTGATACAGCCTGAATTGTGATTCAATTGAGATTTTGTGTCACTGGCATACACACAATATCCCATAATATCAAAGTGGAATTATGTCTTGAGTCAATAAGTATTCAACCCCTTTGTTATGGCAAGCCTTAATAAGTTCAGGAGTACAAATGTGCTTAACAAATCACATAATACGTTGCATGGACACACTGTGTGCAATAGTGTTTAACATGATTTTTGAATGAGTACTTCATGTCTGTACCCCACACCTCCAATTATCTGTAAGGTCCCTCAGCCAAGACGTGAATTCGAAACACAGATTCAACCACAAAGACCAGGGAGGTTTTCCAATGCCTCGCAAAGAAGGGAATCTATTGGTAGATGTTTAAAAAAATATATATTACATATATTACACTTCGGATGGTGTTTCAATACACAGAGTTACTACAAAGATACAGGCATCTATCCTAACTTTACTTTAAGAAAATAGTAAAAATAAAGAAAAACCCTGGAATGAGTAGGTGCATCACTGCCTGGTATGGCAACTGCTCGGCATCTGACCATAAGGCTACAGAGGGTAGTGCGTACGGCCCAGTACATCACTGCGGCCAAGCTTCCTGCCACCCAGGACCTATATACTAGGTGGTGTCAGAGGAAAGCCAAAAAATTGTCAAAGACTCCAGTCACCCAAGTCATAGACTTTTCTCTGTGCTACCGTACGGCAAGCGGTACCGGAGCGCCAAGTCTAGGACCAAAAGGCTCCTTAACAGCTTTTACCCCCAAGCCATTAATCAAATGGCCACCCAGACTATTTACATTGACCCCCCCATTTGTTTTCACACTGCTGCTACTATATGTTTATTATCTATGCATAGTCACTTTACCCTTACCCACATGTGCAAATTACCTCAACTAACCTGTACCCCCGCACATTGACTCGGTACCGGTACCCCCTGTATATAGCCTCGTTATTGTTATTTTGTTGTGTTACTTTTTATATATTTTTTTTTATTTTGTCTATCTGGTAAATATTTTCTTAACTCTTTCTTGAACTGCATTGCTGGTTAAGGGCTTGTAACTAAGCATTTCACGGTAAGGTCTACACCTGTTGTATTCGGCGCATGCAACAAATAAGTTTGATTTGACTTGTGTCTAAACGTTTGACTGGTACTGTCTGTAAATTAGATATTTCTGTATTTCATTATCAATAAATCTGCAAAAATGTAGAAAAACATGTTGTCATTATGGGGCATTGTGTGTTGATGGGTGAGACAAAAAATATATATTTAATCCATTTTGAATTTGGGATGCAACACACCACAATTTGGAATAAGTAAATGGGTATGAATACATTCTGAAGGCACTGTATTATTACGTGTTTGACTTTTTTCTCAATTTTCTTTCTCTCTGCATTGTTGGGAAGAGGCCCGTAAGTAAGCATTTCCCTGTTAGTCCACACATGTTGTTTACGAAGCATGTGACAAATAAAATGTGATTTGAAATTTGATTTGAACAACGCGGCATGCCATATTCATCATGTTGATGTGGCAATTAAAAGCAAAAAGATGGCCTCCACTCCACATCGTTCAAGACGAAGCAAGTCTACGTTTAGAGGTGGTCGGCAATAGAAAGCCCTGAAACTGTTGTCTAGCAACATCACAAAACATTTTACACGGCTAGCAGAAAAGTTCAGATGTTGGAACTCTCCGTCATCCTCTGTTGGTTGTCAGGTAACTTCTCTTGTCAACACAGAGAGTGAAGAAAGATATCATCCACACAGCTAGGCCTAGCCAGCGCTATTCAACAAGACTGTAGTAGTTACGCTAATGGTTAACACATGCAATGGGCACCAACTGTCCTGGAGTGCCACAGTGGGTGCAGACTTCAGCACTAAAACACCAGATTCACCTAAACCCGGTCTATATTGAAGACCATGATTAGTTGATTACGGGAATCAGGTGTGTTAGCGCTTGGCAGAAAGATGAAGGAAAAATCCATTAAAAAACTATCTTTAAAAAAAGGATTATATTAGTCCACGCATCATCATCATGATGTGGCAAGTGACACTTTGCTTCTTGAAAGTCAAATATCTTGAAAACTTGCAAAACATTTGGGGTCTGTATTAACAGTGGACTAACAGTGGACCAAAATATAGTTTTTTAGTGGATTTTTCCTTTAAGCCTGCACACAGTCCTGCAGGACCAGTCAGCCTACCCTATCCTGAGTTAAAGTGGTCATTGAGTAGATGAAACCAAGTCGAAAGGCATTGACTCCTCATTAGGGCTTTGCACCATTAGTGATTGGTATGAGGTTGTGGTTATGACGTGGGTGAAGGGCTTTGGACTATGCTGAGTAGGAGCTGGAACAGCAGGGGGTCATTCCATTGGCCCAATCCTGGGCCCCCCTAATCCCAGCTCCCTTTGAAGAGAGGCCTGAAAGCTGTCACTGTGCCAAGAGGCTCGTCGACCACTGAGCCAGCCCATCACTCTAATGGAAGTCATTCAGAGCCACGGGAGTGACCCAATTAGGCGGAAGTGTCGTTGACGTGGGGCTAATTATAAAGGAATGAGGGAAGGAAGGAGGTAGAAAATAAATCAAGAGAGAGGAAAGTTAAAAAGAGACTGTAGAAGTAGAGGTGCCAAGAGATGGGTTAAAGGAAACGTCTATGGATATGATGAGGGGAGGGGTTTTGGTGTTGACTTGGCGACGAGCCATCACACACTGAGTCTCTATCTGGTTTTATTGACAAACTACGTGAAGGCCTTTAAATATAAAGATACAGTGGGGAAAAAAAGTATTTAGTCAGCCACCAATTGTGCAAGTTCTCTCACTTAAAAAGATGAGAGGCCTGTAATTTTCATCATAGGTACACTTCAACTATGACAGACAAAATGAGGAAAAAAAATCCAGAAAATCACATTGTAGGATTTTTAATGAATTTATTTGCAAATTATGGTGGAAAATAAGTATTTGGTCACATACAAACAAGCAAGATTTCTGGCTCTCACAGACCTGTAACTTCTTCTTTAAGAGGCTCCTCTGTCCTCCACTCATTACCTGTATTAATGGCACCTGTTTGAACTTGTTATCAGTATAAAAGACACCTGTCCACAACCTCAAACAGTCACACTCCAAACGCCACTATGGCCAAGACCAAAGAGCTGTCAAAGGACACCAGAAACAAAATTGTAGACCTGCACCAGGTTGGGAAGACTGAATCTGCAATAGGTAAGCAGCTTGGTTTGAAGAAATCAACTGTGGGAGCAATTATTAGGAAATGGAAGACATACAAGACCACTGATAATCTTCCTCGATCTGGGGCTCCACGCAAGATCTCACCCGTGGGGTCAAAATGATCACAAGAACGGTGAGCAAAAATCCCAGAACCACACGGGGACCTAGTGAATGACCTGCAGAGAGCTGGGACCAAAGTAACAAAGCCTACCATCAGTAACACACTACGCCGCCAGGGACTCAAATCCTGCAGTGCCAGACGTGTCCCCCTGCTTAAGCCAGTACATGTTCAGGCAAGTCTAAAGTTTGCTAGAGAGCATTTGGATGATCCAGATGAGGATTGGGAGAATGTCAGATGAAACCAAAATATAACTTTTTGGTAAAAACTCAACTCGTCGTGTTTGGAGGACAAAGAATGCTGAGTTGCATCCAAAGAACACCATACCTACTGTGAAGCATGGGGGTGGAAACATCATGCTTTGGGGCTGTTTTTCTGCAAAGGGACCAGGGCGACTGATCCGTGTAAAGGAAAGAATGAATGGGGCCATGTATCGTGAGATTTTGAGTGAAAACCTCCTTCCATCAGCAAGGGCATTGAAGATTAAACGTGGCTGGGTCTTTCAGCATGACAATGATCCCAAACACACCGCCCGGGCAACGAAGGAGTGGCTTCAGAAGAAGCATTTCAAGGTCCTGGAGTGGCCTAGCCAGTCTCCAGATCTCAACCCCATAGAAAATCTTTGGAGGGAGTTGAAAGTCCGTGTTGCCCAGCGACAGCCCCATAACATCACTGCTCTAGAGGAGATCTGCATGGAGGAATGGGCCAAAATACCAGCAACAGTGTGTGAAAACCTTGTGAAGACTTACAGAAAACGTTTGACCTCTGTCATTGCCAACAAAGGGTATATAACAAAGTATTGAGATAAACTTTTGTTATTGACCAAATACTTATTTTCCACCATAATTTGCAAATAAATTCATAAAAAATCCTACAATGTGATTTTCTGGATTTTTTTTCCTCATTTTGTCTGTCATAGTTGAAGTGTACCTATGATGAAAATTACAGGCCTCTCTCATCTTTTTAAGTGAGAGAACTTGCACAATTGGTGGCTGACTAAATACTTTTTCCCCCCCACTGTATGGTCATGAATGTATCACTATATCACTGAGTCAATTCATTTCAACCTAATCAATGTAGGGAATGGAAAACGATGCATGAACAATAGACAACTCTACAATTCCTACTGAGTAATTCACTACAATGACTTGAACCGTCGCCTTCTTATCCGTCTTCATAAGAAACTTCTTGTTTTAGACTTTGGTCTTCGGTCTTCCAGTCGGACTTTGGTCTTCCAGTCGGAGACTCCGCTGAGTTGTAGAAGACCACTAAAGTATTTTGTGACAGGGTTGACAAAGTGTTTTGGGCGTGACAGTGTTAACGGGCAGTAACCTACCTTGGAGCTCTTTGTCTCCCTTCATCCATCTGATAGTGGCGGCGGGCTTGCTGCCCATGGCGGTGCAGGTCATCTCTGTCTCATTGCCCTCGATTACCTGCCCATCTCGGGACTCGATGATTGGGTTTCCTGGAGGGACTGGCAGGGGGGACAAATAGACACAGTGTTTAAGGAACTTGGGGCATAAATCACCCTAAAAACCAGGGGGTTTAAACCACCATCTTAGATGTCTTAACCATTTTTGGAAATACTTTTGAGATAAATCAGATTGACTACAGTCGTTTTGTTGTAAACAAAACAAAGTCAGAATACGCGCAGAGCAGTAAAGAAAGTGTGAAAAAGGACTAAGTTATATTTAAGTGCGCGTATCCAAGTCAGAATCGGCACCTATCAGCTTTTGGCGAAAGGCTTTTCGTGAAAAAAAGAAAGAATAATCACACACTTTATAATAAAGCCCCTACGCTGACAATATGCAGTACACTTCAGATGTTATAGGATGTTCTTTTCCCCCTTCTCTAAACTAGACTGTTCCCATAAACATGTGAGTTGAGACCACTCACCGATTTTGGGTTACTTAATTTCAGCTCTTGCTGGCTACCTACCGCCACTTGAAACAGCTTGATACCATTTGCACTGTTCTACCCCTGCCTTGTCCCAGACCGACAGATCCAAGCCAGAGCCAGTCTCCCCATGTCCTCCTTGTGAACACTTTCAGATCACAATCATTCCCCGCATCCCGCTGTCAAACTTCATTGCCAAAACGCCATCATTATGTCTAAGTGCGTGCTCTTGTTTCAAGCACATTTTGTACGTCGCATTGTATAATACGCACACAATGTAATTTCCCCTCAAAAACCCTGTGAGGATGCACAGCGGAGAACTGGATGGGTGCTGGGTTTTGATTGGCGTGGCTCTTGAAGTGTTTCTGCTTTGACGCCAAATATGGCTGTGAGCTGAGGACAATGTTCGTCAACTAGCTTGACAAGGTTTCGATTGAAGCCATTCTGTTGGCTTTGGATTGTTTTGTATGTATGCTTACAAAACATCATGAAAGTGACATATGAAACATATTTTGCTTTCAATGAAATGGCCTCATCCCTAAACCTTTACTCCTGCTACATTTTTTTCAAGTATATTATTATTCAATTCATGCTTTGCACATTGCCTCTACACCTTGATGACTGTTTTTATTTGTCCTTTATTATCATTATTTAAACCCTGCACTTATCTTCTGTCACAAAAACTGAGAGAAAGGATTAAAGCTTGTCTCTGAGTGCAAAAGTGAGTGAGAGAAGGCTACTTTAAGATACAGCTGTGGGATCAACCACTCCACCGGTCTTTGATGTGCCAGTGATAGCTGTGTGTATGTGTGTGTGTGTGTACATGTTTTACTATACTTGTGAGTATCAGAAGTCTACACAATAATAGAAAACCAACTAAAATGTTGAATAGTGAAGACATTTTGCCAGTCCTACCTTGTAAAAAGGCTATTTTAGGCTTAGGAGTTAGGTTTAGAATTAGGGGTTGGGTTTAGGAGTTAGGCTTAGGGTTAAGGTTAGGCTTAAGGTTAGAGTAAGGGTTAGGTTTAGGGAAAATAGTATTTTGAATGGGAATCAATTGTTGGTCTCCTCACAAGTATAGTAAGACATGTGTATGTGTTTTCAATCATACTCTCATAACTACTGTCAACGTAGACGGTCTGAGACATATTTCCCTTCTATAAACATTGTGTGTTGGCTTTGGTCATCCCCAAAGCAAACTCCTCCTTTGGCCCGCCTTTCCTTCCAGTTCTCTGCTGCCAATGACTGGAACGAATTGCAAAAATAACTGAAGCTGGAGACTTATATCTCCCTCTCTAAATTTAAGCATCAGCTGTCAGAGCAGCTTACCGATCACTGTACCTGTACACAGCCCATCTGTAAATAGCTTATCCAACTACCTCATCCCCATAATGTTATTTTTTTTTTGCACCCCAGTATCTCTACTTGCACATCATCATCTGCACATCTATCACTCCAGTGTTAACGCTAAATTGTAATTATTTCGCCTCTATGGCCTATTTATTGCCTTACCTCCCTAATCTTACTACATTTGCACACACTGTACATAGATGCTTCTATTGTGTTATTAAATGTACGTTTGTTAAACCCATGTGTAACTCTGTGTTGTATGTGTTGCACCGCTTTGCTTTATCTTGGGCAGGTCGCAGATGTAAATGAGAACCTGTTCTCAACTGGCCTACCTGGTTAAATAAAGGTGAAATATAAAAATAAATAAAAGTGTATGTAGTCATACTCAGCACAGTGATGTCAGCGTAGGCCTCCTGTGGGGGGTCTGTGTACAGCTGGCACACGTATCTCCCCTCGTCAGACAGGGTCACGTTGGACAGAGACACCCGCAGCTCATTGTCCGAGAAGTTCACCAGCTGGAAGCGGGCATCTTTCAGGGCTGAACGGTCAAAGAAAGAGAGATAGGGAGAGAAAGAGGGAGAGAGAGAAAAGGAGAGATAGAATGGGGGTAGGTCAAAAGAGAGTCATTGTAATGCACTGACTATGAAAATGACTGTCGACCTACTAGGTGAGAGTATACAGTAAGTGTGTATCTTTGAGTGGAGTTCCAGGTGGAGTTTCAAGAGTTAAAGTACGAGGTAAAGTCTACAGACACGTGGTCCCCATATGCTCACTCCCACACTTCCGACTCTAGTCCATCACATCCAGCAAACCTTGCTTGCCCCCTATGGAGAGAGCTCACATAGAGGGATGCCAACCAAACCAAACAACAAACGCCAGTCCTAACTTTGAGGTCTTCGTATCCAGCTCAGGGTCTGTCACCTAATTAGAACTGCAGTGTGTGTTGAATGACACACACACACACACACACACGCTCGCAGACTAATGAGCAATCCATTAGTGGTTTGTTTTGCCTTGGGTCACGCGATGGAGAATGCCAATGGAGAATGCCAACGTCTGGTTAAGATGAAAGCTTCCCCCCACCAACCCAAACAGATCGACAGCGGCCATTTATTGCTCTCTGTGTCTTCTTCCCCTCCCCAGGCCACGTTTATTCTCACCCACAGCAGCCCAGTTCAAAGGAGCAAAACCAACAACATAAAAAGAGGTAGCGTGAATAAATACATAAATACATGGAAACAAATAGCAAAATGATCTGTCATCATTACAGTTTGCAGCGGCGGGCACATGAAAGCCAGGGTTGTGATGGCGATGGGGGATGAAGCTGATTGTTCTTGGTTCCAGCTGGGTAGCCGTGCTCTTTTGTTTTTATTCCAAAAGCATGGGGAAAAGGGAAAAAGAGGAGGAGGAGAGCAAGAGAGGCTGTCAGTCAAACACGAGGCCTTACACTGAACACAAATATAAACGCAACATGCAACAATTTCAAAGATTTTACTGAGTTACAGCTCATATAAGGACATCAGTCAAATTAAATACATTCATTAGGTCGTAATTGATGGCTTTCACATGACTGGGAATACAGATATGCCTCTGTTGGTCACAGATACCTTAAAAAAAAAGGTAGGGGCGTAGATCAGAAAACTAGTCAGTATCTGGGATCAGAAAACCAGTCAGTATCTGGTGTGAACACCATTTGCCTCATGCAGCGTGACATCTCCTTTGCATAGAGTTGATCAGGCTGTTGATTGTGGCATGTGGAATGTTGTCCCACTCCTCTTCAATGGCTGTGGGAAGTTGGTGAATATTGGCCGGAACTGGAACACACTGTCGTACACGTCGATCCAGAGCATTCCAAACATGCTCAATGGGTGACATGTCTGGTGAGTATGCAGGCCATGGAAGAACTGGGACATTTTCAGCTTCCAGGAATTGTGTACATATTCTTGTGATATGGGGCCTTGCAATATCATGCTGAAACATGAGGTGGTGGCGGCGGATGAATGGGCACGACAATGGGCCTCAGGATCTCGTCACGGTATCTCTGTGCATTCAAATTGCCATTGATAAAATGCAATTGTGTTCGTTGTCCATAGCTTATGCTTGCCCATAACAAAACCCCACCGCCACCATGGGGAACTCTGTTCACAATGTCGACATCAGCAAACTGCTAGCCCACACGACGCCATACACACTGTCTGCCATCTGCCCGGTATAGATAAACCGGGATTCATCCGTGAAGAGCACACATCTCCAGTGTGCCAGTGGCCATCGAAGGTGAGCATTTGCCCACTGAAGTCGGTTACGACCCCGAACTGCAGTCAGGTCAAGACCCTGGTGATTCATCAGCTGTCCGGGTGGCTGGTCTCAGAGGATCCTGTAGGTGAAAAAGCCAGATGTGGAGGTCCTGGGCTGGCGTGGTTGCAGTTGTGAGTCCGGTTGGACGTACTGCCAAATTCTTTACAACAATGTTGGAGGAGGCTTATGGTGGAGAACATTAAACTCTCTGGCAACAGCTCTGGTGGACAGCAAGCATGCAGCAAGCATGCCAATTGCACGGTCCCTCACAAGTCCTCAACTGGCAGCTTCATTAAATAGTATCCACAAAACGCCAGTCTCAACGTCAACAGTGAAGAGGCGACTCCGGGATGCTTGTGAGGCGTCTGTTTCTCAAACTATACACTAATGTACATGTCCTCTTGCTCAGTTGTGCACCGGGGCCTCCCACTCCTCTTTCTATTCTTGTTAGAGCCAGTTTGCGCTGTTCTGTGAAGAGAGTAGTACACAGCGTTGTACCAGATCGTCAGTTTCTTGGCAATTTCTCGCATGGAATAGCCTTCATTTCTCAAAACAAGAATAGACTGACGAGTTTCAGAAGAAAGTTATTTGTTTCTGGACATTTTGAGCCTGTAATCGAACCCACAAATGCTGATGCTCCAGATAACCAACTAGTCTAAAGAAGGCCAGTTTTATTGCTTCTTTAATCAGAACAACAGTTTTCAGCTGTGCTAACATAATTGCAAAAGGGTTTTCTAATGATCAATTAGCCTTTCAAAATTATAAACTTGGATTAGCTAACACAACTTGCCATTGGAACACAGGAGTGATGGTTGCTGATAATGGGTCTCTGTACGCCTATGTAGATATTCCATTCAAAATCATCCGTTTCCAGCTACAATAGTCATTTACAACATTAACAATGTCTACACTGTATTTCTGATCAATTTGATGTTATTTTAAATTGACAATTTTTTTTGCTTTTCTTTCAAAAACAAAAACCCGATGTCACAGGAAGGCCACATTTCTAAGTGACCCCAAACTTTAGAACGGTAGTGTATATCAACAACACAGATGTGGCTTTGGCCAAAAAACTGAGAGAATTGGAGGTGGTGAGAAACTGAACACTGATACATTTTTGGACGGTACAACAGTGTTAGGGCTTGACAACACAAAAGCTCTGTGTTCAACAGGGAACATAGCCTTTCTCTAGCGCAGTGGTGTTGTTCCTGGACACAAGCGTCGCCATGTTGTGAGGGTTCAGTGGCCCGCCATGTCCCCATTACGGCACAACAACGGTGCCTGCCCGCGACATCCAGCTCACCACGGGGGAGCCCGGGAATGGACACGAAGCGTGTCCCCACTAGCTCCTGCCGCAGCAGTGCTGTCCAATGGGGTGAGTTCAAGGAAAACAAAGGCACTAGAAGTGGAAAGCAATTCCACTAAAGAAAACTAACTGAAAAAGAAAGTATTTCGATGTTGATTCGTTCTTTCATTTCCTTTAGTTTTGCAGAGGGTTTCTCAGATAATGTACTTCTTGGAAGGTACAAACACAGAGGCAGACAGAAGTGGGCAAGAAAAGGCAATGACAACATAGTAAAAACAAGTGTGGAGAGACACCGGTGAGGCAACAAACACTTGATCAAAACAATATGTGGGAATATGATTCATAGTGGCAAGGAACAGGGAAAAAAACAGACACAAAGAAGAACAAGGACAAGGAAACAATGGGAAATAGCCCAGTCACACAGCAGGGTTGGAAACCGCAGTACATTTCAGACGGAATAATAGATATGTGCGGTAAAGAAAAGGCAAGCAGGCCGCTTCGCAAACAAATGAATTGCAGTAATGTCAAAGCATGCCTGGCGAGGTTTTTCTTAAGTATTTCTGAGGTATTTCTCCCGATCCCCTTCTTCTTTGAGTTCAGAGGTGCTACAACATGGAGGATGACCCCTCTCCCTTTCTTCTCTATTTCCACCCCTTTCTCCCTCATCATGAGTTGGGCTGAGGAGAGACGGAGCAATTCTGACAATCGTAATTAGCATTGAAGCATGTCTGCCGGGAGGATTTTGGTACAATAATGAAAACAAAGTCTTTGGATTAAGTGTATGTATGTGTGTGGGGGGGGGGATTTATCGCCGTGCAAGTCTCAAAACACAGCAGCAGACTATTCCTGCTGATTCAAACTTGAATACAGTAGCTATAGGAGTTTCAAAACTAGCACATTTATTTGATGTAAACACGCGCACAAGGCAGAGACTTGGAGGAACGTTTGTACTGTATACATTTTATTTAAGGGAATGTATATGTTTAATGTTAATATGTTTAATTTCTATGGTGGTCTTGAAATAGATTGTGAAACCCAAAGTCAATGTTCTTCAGGCAGCCTCTCTTACAACCAAACAAACAGCCTCTCTATGAAAATGAATAAACAGCTTTCTTCAAAATAAAACTGATTCACTGTTCACATTGCAAGAGTATTCAAAAAACATAATTGGTTTTGGAGGGTATTGCATCCCTCAATTCGGCTCTTTTGTTATTTACCTCGTATCAAAAGGCCCCAAGCCATCTCATGAATAAAGTGATCCTACTTAGGTATGAAATAGTAGGAAATAATAAAACAGAGGACTTTCTGTCCAAGATTTCAAATTCATTTGCCTGGGTCAGATCAACGCGGACAATGTCATTTAAAAAAAAAAAAAAATGCCACTCATTTCCATTTGCGAGGGGTGGACAGTCGCCTAAAGTGGTGTTGAATATACATTGCTTATTTTCGTGTTATCACAAATAGCCAAAGGTCCGTTCGGCACCGTTGAGGAAACGGATGATGGGGCTCAAAAGGCTGCACAAAAACACCCAGCCAAATCCATTGAGTCCTGGCAATCTCTGCATTGAAATGAAGCTGACTGTAAACACAAAAAGGGGGAAAATAAACTCCAATTCATAGCAGAGCGAAAAAAAATATAAAGATGCGATAAACTCAACTTTGATGGCTGCAATGGGTTATTCCATCTTTCTCGCTTTTCTCCCTCTCTCTCTCGTTGTATATAATTTGCGTCTTTTCTCCCTGGTTTCATTGAGGAGGGCTGGCTCCAGCTTTGAGGAGGGCTGGCTACAGCTTCTTGGAGACGAGCTTCTGGGTTCTTCCTAAGTGGCGGCAATCAATTCTGATTAGCGGGCCCAGCTATTTTTTGAGAGGAGCCCATTAAAGTTTTATTAAGGAGCAAGAGAGGGCGAAGGTAGGTGGGGGAGGGTAATTTGGCTCCTCTGACAGATCCCCACCACACACATATGCAGACACGATACACACGCGCACGCACACGCACGCACACTCACGCACACGCACACACACGCACACACACGCACACACACACACACACACACACACACACACACACACACACACACACACACACACACACACACACACACACACTTCAAGCGTTGTAGGAAAGGGAATCTTGGTGCCCAACCCTCCTCTTCTCCCATGGCCATTTAGCTGATTCCATGCGGTTTTCTCACCTTTGAACAGCGCCGGAGAGAGACACCTTTAAATGATAAAGCGAGGGTGGGAAAGATCAGAGAGGGTGAACTTTTGGCTTGGCTGCCGCCGTCCCCTTAATGGCCGGGTCAGTGCCTTGAAAAACCAGAGGAGATGGAGGTGAGGTCTTCATTAAGAGATTGGGAGCTGTAGTGGTCAAGGTAAGGTAAAGGTGTCCTTTGGTAATGCAGAGGCTGCTTTCAGACAGGTACCATCCGGGGCCCAGGGGACTCCGCACACACCCGCGGCCCCTGGCCTTCAAAAGTACGGCTGTCAACCCACTGTACAGGTATTAAGTGTCTGCCTCTTCACTGTGAATGCCAGTCCAAAAGCGTGTGTGTGCCTCTTAACTCGCTAAGTGTGCCTACAGTATATCATTGTGTGTGTGTGTGTGTTTGTGTGTGCTCACTTTGTGTGCAGAGGGCTAAGCCTGGGAGGAGGTGAGGCCCCCTCACCACACCGGGCTATGACCGCTCCCTTGAAGTGGGGTCACAGGATGTCAATGTCAAAGCTCCCTCCTCTCTTTCTCTCTCTCCTTTTTTTTCCCCAATATGGATTTTAGTCGGAGGGGCCCAATATGATATTCCAGGGGAGGCTGGTAGCAGAGCCAAGCTATAATTAAACAGTGCAGCTGCAGTGAAATGCCAGAGTGTTCTCGGGAAAAGATCACAAGAGATCAAGGCGCCCCGTCAGAAGATGAGATGCCCTTGACAGCCAGCTGTGGGCTTGGTATTTGGTGCCCCGCCGAAACAGAAAAACACGAGGCGCGATTTATGCATGGGGGATCTTGAGGACATGGCTGAGTGGCTGTGTAGGTGTGTGAGGAAGAGTTTGTGTTGGTGCGAAGGGAGGGAGGGACTCAACGTTGGATGCTTCAGAGATAGATGGGAGACCTTCCGAGGACATGGCTGCTTCTGTCTGTGTGTGTGTGTGTGTGTGTGTGTGTGTGTGTGTGTGTGTGTGTGTGTGTGTGTGTGTGTGTGTGAGTGAGTGTGTGTACACTCATGCCTGAAGTCTCTGAAGTAGACAGAAGGAGGACTTGGGAACTTGTTGCAAGAGCGTGCGTACATTAGGGCTACACTGTATGTTTGTGTGTGTGGGTGTATTTCCAACCTCTTCAAATGAATGTGTGTGCGAATGGAGAGTACTGCACTGAACAAAAAAATAAACTCAACATGCAAACATTTCAAAGATTTGACTGAGTTACAGTTAAAATAAGGAAATCAGTCAATTGAAATCAATTCATTAGGCCCTTATCTATGGATTTCAAATGACTGGGAAAACAGATATGCATCTGTTGGTCACAGATACCTTAATAAAAAGGTAAGGACGTGGATCAGAAAACCAGTCAGTATCTGGTGTGACCACTATTTGCCTCATACAGCGCAACACATCTCCTTCACATAGTTGATCAGGCTGTTGATTGTGGCATGTTGAATGTTGTCCCACTCATCTTCAATGGCTGTGCGAAGTTGCTGGATATTGTCGGGAACTGGAACACGCTGTAGTGCACGTCGATCCAGAGCATCCCAAACAAGCTCAGGGTTGAGTGCGTATGCAGGCTATGGAAGAATTGGGACATTTTCAGCTTCCAGGAATTGTGTACAGATATTTGTTACATGGGGAAGTGCGTTATCATGCTGAAACATAAGGTGATGGCGGCGGATGAATGGCACGACAATGGGCCTTAGAATCTCGTCACGGTATCTCTGTGCATTCCACTTCCCAACTCAATCGTCACCATGGGGCACTCTGTTCACAACATTTACTTCAGAAAACCGCTAGCTCCCACACAACGCCGTACACGCTGTCTGCCATCTGCCCGGTACAGTTGAAACCGGGATTCCTCCATGAGGCGCGCCAGTGGCCATCCAGCGTGCCAGTGGCCATCGAAGGTGAGCATTTTCCCACTGAAGTCAGATCAAGACCCTGGTGAGGATGACGAGCACGCAGACGAGCATCCCTGAGACAGTTCTTGACAGTTTGTCTGCGTGGCTGGTCTCAGACGATCACCAAATGTGAAGAATCCAGATGTGGAGGTCCTGGGCTGGCGTGGTTACACATGGTCTGCGGTTGTGAGGCCGGTTGGATGTACTGACAAATTCTCTAAAACAACGTTGGAGGCGGCTTATGGTAGAGAAATGAACATTCAATTATGTGGCAACAGCTCTGGTGGTGCTGTTACCAAATAATGTGCACAAAATGTGATAGAAGTAAGCTTTTTGTGCATATAGAACATTTCTGGGATCTTTTATTTCAGCTCATGAAACATGGGACCAACACTTTACATGTTCCGTATATATTTTTGTTCAGTATAGTAACATCTGTAGCAAATTTGAGGAAAACGCTACTGATGTTCTAGTACACGCGCTTCAAAAACTCTCGACCTCTGGTACTCTCCATTCTGGGTTGGCTACAAGGTCTTCCCCCGCCCTCCCTTCGTCAAATCTGATCACAACTCTAATCTGCTCCTCCTTTCCTATAGGCAGAAACTCAAACAGGAAGTACCCGTGCTAAGGTCAATTCAATACTGGTCTGACTAATCGGAATCAATGCTTCAAGATTGTTTTGATCACCCGAACCGAGATATGTTCCGGGTTGCCATTGACGTATACACTGACAATTTGACTGAGTTCATCAGGAAGTTTATAGGGGATGTTGTTCCCACTGACAATTTAAACCTACCCAAACCAAAAACCGTGGCTAGATGGCAGCATTCGCGCAAAACTGAAAGCGTGAACCACCGCATTTAACCATGACAAGGTGACTGGGAATGTGGTTGAATACAGACAGTGTAGTTATTCCCTCCGTAAGGCAATCAAACAGGCAAAACATTAGTACAGAGACAAAGTGGAGTCGCAATTCAACGGCTCAGACACGACACGTATGTGGCAGGGACTCCAGACAATCAAAGGGAAAACCAGCCACGTCACGGACACTAACGTCTTGCTCACGGACAAGCAAAACATCTTCTTCACCTGCTTTGAGGATAACACAGTGCCACTTACGCGGCCTACTCCCGAGGACTGTGGGCTCTTGTTCTCCGTGGCCGACGTGAGTAAGACATTTAAGCGTTTTAACCCTCGCAAGGCTGCTGGCCCAGAAGGCATCCCTAGCCGCGTCCTCAGAGCATGCGCAGACCAACTGGCTGGAGTGTTTAGGGACATTTTCAATCTCTCCCTATCCCAGTCTGCTGTCCCCAAGATGTCCACCATTGTTCCTGTACCCAAGCAAAGGTAGCTGAACTAAATGACTATCGCTCACTTCCGTCATCATGAAGTGCTTTGAGAGGCTGGTTCAGGATCATATCACCTCCACCTTACCTGACACCCTAGACCCACTCTAATTTGCATAACGCCCCAATAGATCCACAGACAATGCAATCGCCATCGCACTGCCCTATCCCATCTGGACAAGAGGAATACCTATGTAAGAATGCTGTTCATTGACTACAGCTCAGCCTTCAACACCATAGTATCCTCCAAGCTCATCAGTTCGGGGCCCTGGGTCTGAAGCCCGCCCTGTGCAACTGGGTCCTGGACTTCCTGATGGGCCGCCCCCAGGTGGTGAAGGTAGGAAACAACACCTCCACTATACTGATCCTCCTCCTGTTCACCCATGACTGTGTGGCCACGCACGCCTCCAACTCAATCATCAAGTTTGCAGACGACACAACAGTAGTAGGCCTGATTACCAACAATGACGAGGCAGCCTACAGGGAGGAGGTGAGGGCCCTGGCGGAGTGGTGCCAGGAAAATAACCTCTCCCTCAACATCAACAAAACAAAGGAGCTAATCGTGGACTTCAGGAGACAGCAGGGGGAGCACGCCCCCATCCACATCGACGGGACCGCAGTGGAGAAGGTCAAAAGCTTCAAGTTCCTCAGCGTACACATCACTATTTGAAACGGTCTACTCACACAGACAGTGTGGTGAAGATGGCGCAACAGTGCCTTTTCAACCTCAGGAGGCTGAAGAAATTTGGCTTGGGCCCTCACAAACTTTTACAGATGCACAACTGAGAGCATCCTGTCTGGCTATATCACTGCCTGGTATAGAAACTGCACCGCCTGCAACCGCAGTGCTCTCCAGAGGGTGGTGCGGTCTGCCCAACGCATCACCGGGGGCACACTGCCTGCCCTCCAGGACACCTACAGCACCCGATGTCACAGGAAGGCCAAAAAGATCATCAAGGACATCCACCCGAGCCACGGCCTGGCTACCACCCGGTTACTCAACAGTGCAACTTAGAGACAGCTGCCTTATGTACTGTACATAGACATGGAATCACTAGTCACTTTAATAATGGAACACTGGTCACCTTAATAATGTTTACATACAGTTTTTTTTCATTTCATATGTATATACTGTATTCTACTGTATTCTAGTCAATGTCAAACCGACAATGCTCGTCCTAATATTTACATTTCTTAATTCCATTATTTTACTTCGAGATTTGTGTGTATTGTTGTGAATTGTTAGATACCACTGCACTGTTGGAGCTAGGAACACAAGCATTTCGCTACACCCGCAATAACATCTGCTAAATATATGACCAATAAAAATTTGATGTGATTTGATTTCTGAAGTGGACCCAAAACATTATTGTAGACTTGATGACAGTATAAGTGTCAATATCAGTATAAGTGTCGAAGTAGAACTACACTGAGTATACCAAACATTAGGAACACCTTCCTAATTTAGACTTGCACCGCACACTTTTGCCATCAGAACAGACTCAATACGTCTGGGCATGGACTCTACAAGGTGTCCATGCCCAGACGGGCCAGCATTCCACAGAGAGATGCTGGCCCATGTTGACTCCAATGCTTCCCACAGTTGTGTTAAGGGATGGATGTCCTTTGTGTGGAGGCCCATTCTTGATACACACAGGAAACTGTTGAGCAGAAAAACCCAGCAGCGTTGCAGATCTTGACACAAACCGGTGCGCCTGGCACCTACTACCATACCCCATTGTGTCTTGCTAATTCACCCTCTGAATGGCACACATACGCAATCCATGTCTCAATTGTCTCAAAGCTTAAAAAAATCCTTATTTAACCTGTCTCCTCACCTTCATCTACACTGATTGAAGTGGATTTAACAAGGGACAACAATAAGGGATCATAGCTTTCACCTGGTCAGTCTATGCCATGGAAGCAGTAGGTGTTCTTAATGTTTTATACACTCAGTGTAATAGGCCTATCTATTTCCAAGATGTGTGTGTGTGTATGCTTGTCTGTGTGTGTGTGGGTGTATGTATGCCTGTCTGTGGGTGTGTGTGGTACTCACGTCGGACATCTCTGAAATAGATGGTCTGTCTGTTGGGGTTGAGGAGTTGGATGACCGAGTCGTCGTTGTTCTTCACCCGGCAACTGATGACGGCCACCTCGCCCTCCACCACCGCCACATTGTCCGTCACCAGGTTCTGACTCTGGACTGCAGGGCACAGACAGAGACAAACACTCATCATTACAACTGGCAGGCTGTGTGCAGTATAGTTTTTCAAACCAACGAGCCAAGCCAAGCCAAGCCAAGCCAAACCAAGCTGTACTTAACCTGGTTAGACATCCACCATAGTTGCTGGAACTGTGGGAAAAAGGTGTGAAAATATAATATCTGAGTGAGCACAATTTGGTTTGTAGGGAATGAATTCAAGTGGTACTACCTTTTGATATTATTCCCCTACTTGTTGGAGATCAACACCAACATGTTATGTATACCCGCTTAAATCAAAATAAGCCCTAAAGTGCTCTCTAAAACTCCAAAGCAACCGCAAAGAAGAGTGGGGAGAAACCCCAGCAGAGTTTGGTGACAAATTATGTACTTGCTTCTTCAAGTCAGTGTGTATTAGGGACTAACACGGGTAACCAGGATTCCGGGACTGTCCAGGGACCACTATTCACATTTCCCGAAAATGTTTAATGACAAGACCTGGGAAATTACAACATTTTTACTCCAATGTCGCACTAATGCAAATACACAAAATACACAATATGTGCAGCACATTATTCAAACAGGTTGTCGCATGGAAGCCTTGAGCCTAGCGTATTTACTTGACACAAAGTTGGCATAAATTCAAAGCACACGCATAATTGACACTGACGGACTGCACATAAGACCCGAATACAATTTAGAGCTCTCATCATCTCCCAAGTGGCGCAGCGGTCTAAGGCACTGCATCGCAGTGCTAGAAGTGTCACTACAGACCCAGGTTTGGCACAGCCGGCCGCGACCGGGAGACCCATGAGGCGGCGCACAATTGGCCCAGCGTTGTCCAGGTTAGGGGAGGGTTTGGCCGACCGGGAAGTTCTTGTCCCATCGTGCTATAGCGACTCCTGTGGCGGGCCGGGAGCATGCACGCTGACACGGTCACCGTGAGGGCTGTGCCCATTTGGATATTTGGTAACAATTAGGCTGGGGAAATGTTAGATAAGTTGAGGTGAGTGATAATGATCATCTTTATTCTAGTTTGCTCATCTACAGTGCCTTCGAAAGGATTCAGACCATTTGACTTTTTCCACATTTTGTTACGTTACAGCCTTATTCTAAACTGTATTAACAAATGCCTGCAGCATTGAAGGTCCCCAACAACACTGTGGCTTCTAGCTTTCATAAATGGAAGAAGGTTGGAACCACCAAGACTCTTCCTAATGCTGGCCACCTGGCCAAACTGAGCAATCGGGGGAAAAGGGCATTGGTCAGGGAGGTGACCAAGAACCCGATGGTCAGTCTGACAGAGCTCTAGAGTTTCTCTTTGGAGATGGGAGAACCTTCCAGAAGGACAACCATCTCTACAGCACTCCACCAATCAGGCCTTTATGGTAGAGTATCCACTCCTCAGTAAAAGGCACATCACAGCCGGCTTGGAATTTGCCAAAATGCACCAAAAGCCTTTCAGAAAAAAGATTCTCTGGTCTGATGAAACCAAGATTGAACTCTTAGGCCTGAATGCCAAGCGTCACTTCTATAGGAAATCTGGCACCATCCCTACGGTGAAGCATGGTGGTGGCAGCTTCATGCTGAGGGGATGTTTTTCAGTGGTAGGGACGGGGAGACTAGTCAGGATCAAGACAAAGATGAATGGAGCAGAGAGATCCTTGATGAAACCTGCTCCAGAGCTCTCAGGACCTCAGACTGGGCGACGGTTCACCTTTCAACAGGACAACCACCCTAAGCACACAGCCAAGACAATGCAGGAGTGGCTTTGGGACAAGTCTCTGAATGTCCAGCCAGAGCCCGGACTTGAACCCGATCTAACATCTCTGGAGAGACCTGAATATAGCTGTGCAGCAACACTCCCCATCCAACCTGACAGAGTTTGAGAGGATCTGCAGAGAAGAATGGGAGAAACTCCCCAAATACAGGTGTGCCAAGCTTGTAGCGTCATATCCAAGAAGACTCAAGGCTGTAATCACTGCCAAAGGTGCTTCAACAAAGTACTGAGTAAAGGGTCTGAATACTTATGTAAATATGATATTTAAGTTTTTTGTTTTTATTAATTAGCAAACATTTCTAAAATCCTGTTTTTGCTTTGTCATTATGGGGTATTGTGCCTAGATTAATGAGGAAAAAAAGAATTTAATCAATTTCAGAATAAGGCTGTAATGTAACAAAATGTGGAAAAAGTCAAGGGGTCTGAAAACTTTTCCAAGGGCACTGTATTAGCTGATCACATTTAGCATGCAATAATGTAGCCCAAATCAAGTGTATTGTTGATCTATTTACTCACATAGTAGCCTTATATATAGCCTTAAAAAAAAAAGCTATTTTCCTATCGTCACAGTCCCACTGAAACCCAACCTCCTGTCTCACATGAAAATTCCTAATATTATTCTGTAATCCATAGGTAGCATTAGCAAAGCACGTCTCGCGTATTGCATGTCAAAATACCGCTATAACATTTCACCAGCTTCTCTGCACTTCATACTGCTTCCCTTTTGAGAGCTTCTGTATTGAATTTGTGATCAACAAACAGCATGAGAGTAGATATGGATATTTTGTTTTACAGAGTTGGTCCCCCGTTAAGACACCTTGATATTTAAACAAGTTCCTCTCTTCATCACCCTGTTATTCATGAGCTGATCTGCTATCTGCATAATCATCAACTACATTTTGCCAAATAGAAGATATTCTATCATTCATTGGAGGTTATCTAGTAAGCTTAGCGACTTTGGTCATTTTACTTTTGTTTGACTGCCGGTACAAAGTTTTTATGATTCGACAACGCTATGGCCTGCACTCTGTGCGTCCTGAGCACGCTCTGTATCGAGATAGCCCAGGCCTACTGCTGAAATGCACTGAATTAACTGAGGAACATGATAACGCTCTGAATTCATCAACGGCCTGTTTCGCAATTCACAACAATGTAATTGGCGATGAAAGTTACGCTATCACTACTAAATGTCAGTTTCACTTGCTGTGAAATCTTTACATACTTGTGCAGCCAAGACGGCAATGTGGCGCAGCGGCCATCTTATTTTGGGAGAAACCTGAGTGACCATATCTTGGTTTTAAATGCTTTAAATGGGCACTTCCGATATTTGCAGTATTTCCTGGGGATAAATATGAATTATTCCCGTATTGAAACTTGGTAGAGTTTCAGGAAACTATTACTCCCTAGTGTGTGCATATGTGTTCTATGAGCAAACCGGTAAAGGTTGCTCCTGATGGCTGACCTCGTGTGTGATTCCAGACCGTATCACAAGCCAATAGAAGACTTCATAAATCAACCGTGGACATGCACCTGAAAATCTCCCCGCAAATCTACTACGAAACCAAAAACACGCACATGTACACACTTTAAATGGATTTGAGCTACTTCATTAAAGTCAAGAGAGCGAGAGAGAGCAAGAGAGAGAGAGAGTGTCTTTGATTTTCATCATCTCCAAGATTCATCTCTTGCCTCCTGGATGCGTATCTTAAATATAAAAAAGAAATAAAAAAAACTCCATTCAATACTTATTGTTCCCTCCCCTGGGAGCTAATATGGGGAACCTGAATGGACCTGCAACACATCAAATGCTAATTTGCATGTCTAGTTGTCAGGGGAAGAAAGCAATCGCCAGGATAGACAAACAGGATTTAAATCAGCCTGCCAAACAACACCCCAAACACTCCCCACTTGTAAGAAGCGAATTCAGCCTACTTTTCAATAAGGACCGCCGTTATTGGATATATGCTAATATACTATGGTAACATGCTAGGCTAATATGATATGCTAATATCCTACACTAACACTATGTTTCTTCAGGATAAAAGTTATCCTGGAGAAGGTTAAGCATGGAAGGTAACTAGAGCAGCGGATGTCACCGTGGCAATGCTGCTAAATTTAGTCTCCTACTACAGTGGGCTAGGAGTTCAAACCATGGGAGGTGTTCATTTGGTTATTTGTTCTTCCTCTGGTGAACAAACACTTGAACACGAGTTGTGAGGGGGAATACTTACGAGGGAACATGCTCATTAATGACAACATCAAACGTACACAGATGTCACCCAGAAAATGTCAACGTTATCGAGTCACTACCAGCAGCTACAGTAGCGTAATCTGGATTGCAAATGTACTTTTCAATCATAACTGTAAGTCTAATAAATCACTGTGTGTGTTTATTTCATGAAAACAACTCCAAATATAAACAAGTATGTGGAAACCACTTCAAATGAATGGTTTCGGCTATTTCAGCCACATCCTTTTAATATTTTTTAATTTTTTTTTAACTAGGCAAGTCAGTTAAGAACAAATTCTTATTTACAATGACGCCCTACCCCGGCCAAATCCGGACGATGCTGGGCCAATAGTGCGCAGCCCTATGGCACACCCAATCACAGCCGGATGTGATACAGCCTGGAATTGAAACAGGGACTGTAGTGATGACTCTTGCACTGAGATGCAGTGCCTTAGACCGCTGCACCACTCGAGAGCCTGTTGCTGACAGGTGCATAAATTAGAGCACACAGCCATGTGACAAACATTGGCAGCAGAATGGCCTTACTGAAGAGCACAATGACTTTCAACTTGGCACCGTCAAAGGATGCCACCTTTCCAACAAGTAACATTTCTGCCCTGCTAGAGCTGCCCCGGTCAACTGTAAGTGCTGCTATTGTGCCGCCGAGTGCTGAAGTGGGTAGCGTGTAAACATTTTATGTCCTCGTTTGCAGCACTCACTACCGAGTTCCAAACTGCCTCTGGAAGCAACGTCAGCACAAGAACTGTTCGTCGGGCTCTTCATGAAATGGGTTTCATTGGCCGAGCAGCTGCACACAAGCCTAAGATCACCACGCGCAATGCCAAGCGTCGACCTGAGTGGTTTAAAGCTCGGCGCTATTGGACTTGGGAGCTGTGGAAACGCGTTCTCTGGAGTGATGAATCACGCTTCACCATCTGGCAGCCCGACGGACGAATCTGGGTTTGGCGGATGCCAGTAGAACACTACCTGCCCCAATGCATAGTGTCAACTGTAAAGTTTGATGGAGGAGGAATAATGGTCTGGGGCTGTTTTTTATGGTTTGGGCTAGACCCCTTAGTTCTAGTGAAGGGAAATATTAACGCTACAGCATACAATGACATTCTAGACAATTCTGTGCTTCCAACTTTGTGGCGACAGTTTGGAGAAGGCCCTTTCCTTTTTCAGCATGACGATGCCCCCGTGCACAAAGTGAAGTTCATACAGAAATGGTTTGTTGAAATGGGTGTGGAAGAACTTGACTGGCCTGCACAGAGCCCTGACCTCAACCCCATCAAACACCTTTGTGATGAATTGGAACGCCGACTGCGAGCCAGGCCTAATCGCCCATCATCAGTGCCCAACCTCACTAATGATCTTGTGGCTGAATGAAAGCAAGTCCCAGCAGCAATGTTCCCACATCTAATGGAAAGCCTTCCCAGATGGGTGGAGGCTGTTATAGCAACAAAGGGGGACCAACTCCATTTTAATGCCCAAGATTTTGGAATGGGATGTTCGAGGAGCTGGTGTCCACATACTTTTGATCATGTAGTGTACGTTTAATCATTTATTTCCCTGAGCCTCCTTTTGCCATTGAAAGGCTCAGTCTGATCGTGTGGGCATGTTGATATACATTTTTATATACACAGCACTGATTGGTGAATAGGATCGTCTACACTCTAAAGTCACCATTATTAGTCAGTTGTACAACCAAATGCCTTCAACTGAAATGTGTCTTCCGCATTTAACCCAACCCCTCTGAATCAGAGAGGTGCAGGGGGCTGCCTTAATCGACATCCAAGCCAGTTCCACTGCATTTTTTTATTTTTATTGTTCCCTTCTAATCAGGGATCGCTTTAGACCTGTGACACCAGGTGTGTGCAATTACTAATTAGTTAGAACAGAAAAGCAGCAGGCTCTGGACCTCGTAGGGTAAGAGTTGAGTAGCCCTGCTCTAAAGCCTACCCATAGAATAAGTAATGTAATAGGATCTCTATGAGCCTACCCTGCTTACCCCTTCACATTTGGAGGATACATACGCAAATAAAAGATGACTGGACATTGGTCAGAATAATAAGATCAGCTTGTGATGTCACGATCTGGGCCAAAAACTCCCACCTGAACAGGCTAAAATTCCAGGCATATTTTTTTTTTTTAAACAGCTCTTACACAAAAAAGGGCATTATCATAATTTGGTAATTAGACCAAATGGAACGAATAGGTAAAACGATGAGAACATTTTTGAGCAGGTGTTTACCAAAAGAAGAGACGGCACTGCATGTGCAACACAAATAGTTCGGATAATACTGATCGTGTCACGCCAGAAACCGCATCCAAAAACGTCAACTCAGAAAACCAAGTCAGAGTGGGACCATATCACATGGCTTTAGTGCCCAGATTATCAGATCAATCATTCTCAATAAAACTAGTCTAGATCTATACCTTGGCAAATCCTCTAACTATCCTTGTGTGCATCTACTGCCATCCATGTTTGGAATAACCACAAAGGAATGCGGGCAGAGAGAGTTGGATGAATCGCCTCGCCTACAGACGGGACCGAGCTACAGCTCAACATACGTACGTGTATAGATATGCACGTGTTTGAGCGAGGAGGAGGAGCCACCTTGGCAAATTCAATGGGAGAGATGTGTGTGCATATCGGATGAGTCTTCAGCAAAACTCTAGCTATACTCACCAAGAGTTGGGGAAAAAGTCTCTCAACTCACCCTGCATAAACCTGACCAGAAAGCAGAGGATAAACAAAAGCAAAGATAGTCTAACAGTGCCGGAATGGGCACGGGGACATGTGTATATTAAGTTAGAGGATGGCTATTGTATCTATGCTTCAATGAATTGATTGAACAATAATATAAATTAATTCCTTATTGACAGAAATCAAATTAATTACGTGCAAATGGAATCTTGTAAGCACAGAACCAAACTAGCACGTGCAATATAACATTAGTTTCCCCTTTAAAGGCTCTCTAAGCTTTGCTGTGGGCCCACGTTGCTGTGCATTTGCTTTCTGTGCATGTGTCAACAATCAACAAGGCTTGCCGTCATGCAAGAAAGGATTCATATCGGTGGCATTTGCATAACTTGTTCAAACAGATCTGTGACATTATCTTTGTATGTAATTAGTGGCGTTCAAAAGCGCTAGCACAGAGCATTGATCATTCTGGCCTAGATTGAACTTGTCAGATGAGGACGCTCTGTACTTTCAGCAGCACTAGCCTACACTGTGTGTGTGTGCTCGACTGAACTTGTGTGAGTGTATCTGTGCGCACATTTGAGCGTGTGTGTATGTGAGAGAAAGAAGAGACCCGAGTGCGTCTTTGCTAGTGTGTGGTACATTTCCACGCTCGCCCAGACATGAGAGAGAGCACCAGCGGCTGGGAGAAGCCCACATGCGGTGCAAGTCACAGACAGCTGGCTGAAGGCTGCAGCGCACCGCTGGATTGGAAAGGTCATTGGGCCCTCGTCATTGGTCCTGTTCTCTCTGTAGTGGGGAGCGTAGAGGGTCCGGCAGCCAGGGCCGGTACTAGCTCCCCCCAGTACACCCTCTGAAAGTTCGATCAGAGAAAATGAGCATTGGCCATGGGAGTTGCGTACAGAAGGGGCTCTTGAGCTGGCTAGCTAGCTAGCACACAGCAGGCTTTTGAACAGACACAGTGAAGAGCTCTTACCGTGCCACACCCTTTGTTGAACTGTACTCTGCTAATGCTAACTGCCAATAAGTAGGTCATGTTGCAAGAATGTTACTGGAATGTTAATGGGGAGCTTGTAGTGCTTTTTACCCTGTTAATATGCACAAGGCTGGTGTCCTACCTTGAGATGAACACTGAACTAACAGAATTGATTGGGTGAAAAGCGAGGTTGCCACTGTATTGGTTACATCTAACCAGTTCTGTCAGATTAGTGTGGAAGGGTCTATTTCCCCAGCATTTAACGAGGCCCGTAGCTTGTGCTTACGCTTAGCTTATGTGTCATACCACAGCTAAAGGGACATTTTAGAACAAACAAGCAATGCTGTATTTTGACATGGTGAGTTTGAGAGGTCAACTAGTCATTTCTCACTGAGAGTGTGTTTGACAGTCAATGTGTATCTAAGCACCCTAGATGATTTGATTCTCATCCGATGGCATTCTGTGTATGTGTCTGTGTGTCTCTCTGTGTGTGTGTGTGTGTGTCTGTGTGAGTTTTGTTGGTGTTCCCACAAAAACAAGAGGCTCTTTTTTTTCCCTCTCCCTGCGATTTCTCCCAATCCAATTCTGCTGCGGACCAGATGAGTGGCAGTGGCCATTGACCCCTCCATCTGTGAGTGGGAGACCCTGTTCAACAGAAATGCACAGTGATGCAGCCCTGCCAAAATCCCTAACCAACCAGTCACCGTCTCATATTCACACATACTGCTTTGATGCAAAGAACCCTAGCCCGGTCCCAATCTGTTCGGGCCGTCTTGCAAACTCCTATGTTCATGCTAAATCATAGTTGGCTGTACAGCACACACATATCTGGGACCAGGCAAAAATAACCCTGCTTCGACTCAATAAAAGCAAATGTATTAAGCCTGATTTCCACCGTTTAGAAATGCCCAGCTTTTAAGATGAAACATTTCTTATTAAATGGAGTAAAGAGGACGTTGTAGAGATATTTTATTGCGCAGTAATAAAATCAAAAGGTTTGACAGTGATGATGCTGAATCATTGAACGACGTCAAGTGGCTTCATTTTCCTCAGAAACGTTCACGGTTTCTTAAAGGCTCAGGATGTTTTAGTAGTTGAGATAGCGCGCTCGCTCAAAGGGAATGACTAAGAATGACTCCACATCATCTGTGACTGAAGTCATTTCACTAAGTGGTAAGTGTTTGAATAAAAACAATTGTCTCAAGGACAAACACTTACGAAACACACATACAAACAATTCTGCACTACTTACCATGTTACAAGTGAACTGATGCCACCCAGAATCATGAAGCATATTCCAAAAAGGCCTAGCGCTTAAGTTGTGATTACCCGCCCCCGAAGAAGAGTTTGAAGAAGCTTTTGTAGTGGCTAATTAGCAACGATGGCATGGTGTTTTTACATGCAGATTAGGAGACAGTGTTTATAAACTGACCTCCTACTCCTCCATGCTTTGGAGGAGAAAACACCCGAGAAAATCCCTCAAAGGCTATTCTGTAATGGTCTTCCCTCTCTCCCTCCTTCCCTCATCACCATCCTCCTCCCCACTCAGAGAGGAGATAGTGGGGAGACATTTGCGTTGCATTCCAATAAAACGAGGGAGAAGAGAAGTAAACAAGGAGGGGGAAGCCTGGTCTGTGTGGTGCTAATGACCAGGAAAATAGAGTTCACGTGGAAGTGGTGAAGAAGAGAGAAGTGGTGCAGAAAAGCATCTGAATCAGGAGGAGGATGAGAGGATGTGTGTGTGTCTGTGTCTGTGGGTGTGTATGGGGGAGGGATGGGAGGATGTGTGTGTCTGTGGGTGTGTGTGTGTGGGGGAGGGATGGGAGGATGTGTGTGTGTGTCTGCGTGTGGGGGGAGGGATGGATGGATGGGAGGATGTGTGTGTGTGTGTCTGTGTGTGGGGAGGGATGGATGGGAGGATGTGTGTGTGTGTGGGGGGAGGGATGGATGGGAGGATGTGTGTGTGTCTGTGTGTGGGGGAGGGATGGATGGGAGGATGTGTGTGTGTGTGTGTGTGTGGGGGAGGGATGGATGGATGGGAGGATGTGTGTGTGTGTGTGTCTGTGTGTGGGGGGAGGGATGGACGGATGGGAGGATGTGTAGGAGGGGAGGGTGTCACAGAGGCAGTGGTGGCCGTTGCGCGCTACCAGAGGGCCCGCCATTATGCTCTCTCATTTGGAAATCTCTTTCAGGGAGAAGAGGGAGGGAGGCAGGCAGGGAGAGGAGAGAGAAGGACGGATGGTGGAGTCTCCTCTCCTCCACCCCCAGCCAGATAAACAAAAGCAGGCTGAGACCCCGCAGAAGGGCTGAAGGAGGAGAGAGAGGGGTGGTGAGAGAGAACAAGAGGGAGATACAGAGAGAGAGAAAGAGAGAGGTGGGGAGGTAGAGGGCACTGCAGCAGAACACAGGCTATCAGCATCCCTCTCCTCCCTCCTCTCCTCCACACTCACTGTTTCTCCTCTTGGTTAGTGGTGGGTGTTAGTGTGTGTGAGAGTAGTGTGTATGTGTATGGGCTACGCGTCTCTAGCACCTGGCTGTCTCTCCACTGCCATCTTGTACATGAACACAAAACAAAGCATTCACAAACCTGCTGCTCCCTACTATCTAGTCTGGTATGTCTGTTCGCTACTGGTGTCTCCATGCCCTTGTGAGGCTTACTTACAGTCCACTTTTATTTGAATTTCTTCATGAAGATCATCATCAGCTTCAAAAGGTGTGCTTTACAACACCTGCAAACCAATCAATTCAGAGGAAAATATAGTGCTTGCATTGGGGTTTGCAACAGGCTTTGGAGGAGATCTAGAATAATGGAATGCAAAGGGCACACAAGTAAATATTGGCTAGAATCATTCAACGACAAAGCACGTGTGCAATTTTGCAGGCATAGGTCTGTGTCGTAGTGTGTGTTTCTAGTTTTATTAGTGGTATGTACAGGATGCACATGGTATACACCGTCTAACGAAATGCTTACTCTCTGGTTCCTTCTCGACAATGCAACAACAATAACACATAATAAAGATGAGACTGCGAACATAAAGTAAACAGCTCAGTGGAATAGAATACCATTTTTTTTGCATCAGTATAATACAGGAAGGCACAATTTATAGTCCAACATTTACACATCAGCGAAAGGTGGAATTGGAGGGCAAGTGCTTCAATTGTGCAGAAGGCGTGTGTGTGTGTGTGTGTGTGTGTGTGTGTGTGTGTGTGTGTGTGTGCACGTGCAGAGCGAGGAGAGAGAGAGAGAGAGAGAGAGAGAGAGAGAGAGAGAGAGAGAGAGAGAGAGAGAGAGAGAGAGAGAGAGAGAGAGAGAGAGAGAGAGTGATTTGTGAGAGAGAAGAGCGTGGCATGTGATCTCAAGGACCCATCTGAACACAGATATGAATCCCTGTACTGCGGCCTGCAGATGAACTGCCATGCGGAAGCCCCAGTCCTCTGCTCCTCTACTGATTGCCACGAAAGAACCCCCTCTCTCACACACACACATAAGCACACTTGCATGCACACACACATACACACTAATGTCATCAGTGCGTTGGAAGGGGGCAAGGAGTCCTTGTGGCACAGGCTTGTCCTTGAGGTCAGAGCGAGGAGGCAGACACTGTTCAACAAGACATATTTAGGAGACACCCTGTTGTTTTAAAACCACCAGCCACTTTCATGTACTTCATGTACTCCAGGACTTGGACACCTGATTCAGCTGAGACGTTGAATAAGACGTTTAGTAAACATGGTTATAGTGCATGAAATAATGTGTTGATCTTTTCTTTTAGATTGGATTGTTTTCATAGGACTTTACTGACCTTACCTAACCTAAATGAAATTCCAGTCAGTTCTACTAAAACGGGATCAGTCTAGACAATTGATCCTAGACTGAAACACAAAGGTCTCAGACTGAAACATTCATGTATAATAGAGGTGGTGGATTTACCGGGCGCAGTGTTGCATTACTAAGTATTTATTCTAATCAAGTGTCTGGAGAATGTATCTGCTCCTCTGCGCCTGCGAAACATCATTAGGACAGCCTCTGTTTATCGTCCGTTCAGGAAAGGAAATAGAATTCAAATCACAAATTGGGAAAACGCCCATAATGTCAGCTGAAGAATTTCATTTCAATTCCAGACTTCAAAGGGACTGGAATTGATCCTGATCCTACGCTATGCTAGGTCTAAAGTCCAGCACGAGTGCCGTCCTTCCTGTTGGCTCAGTTGGTAGAGCGCAACGCCAGGGTTGTGGGTTCGATTCCCACGTGGGACCAGTACGAAAAAATAGGAACGTGTAAGCACTCACTACTGTAAGTTGCTCTGGATAAGAGCGTCTGCTAAATGACTAAAATGTCAGACGTAAGGACAGCTCTCCCCATCAACAGCTCTCCCCATCAACAGCTCTCCCCATCAACAGCTCTCCCCATCAACAGCTTCCCCATCAGGTCCTTTAGGGATGTACTGGAAGGTTACAGCCAGCAACTTTTACCAGTCCTCCAGCCATAAAGCGCTTTGTAGTTTTTGTATTTTACTTAATATATAGATGGTGACTGTACAGTACAGTATGTCTTTGGCAGAGGGGAAGCAGAGCAGAGCAGTGATGCTCAGTTGGCAATCTGTTGTAGAAGACCACAGCATAACAGCGGGTGGGGTAGGATAGGACAGGATATCACTGAGCATAGAGCCGTGAAGGACTGTCCTCTTAGCAAGGGCTGGGCCCTGTCCAATCCCCCTCGGGAAGAATCTTTCGCAGCTCAATTCTAATTTATATACGTATAAATAACGGAGGGTGACATTAATAATTGGATCGAAGGCAGGGGCTAAACACACACATACCAGGCCCTCTGCCAAGCGAGGCAGTGTTTTTGCGAACACTAGTTCAATACTGGCTCAGCAGCTTTGGCGTGATTGAATGTGGATGGATGGGGAGCATTAATCGCCCGTGCCGCAGTGAGGGGCGTTGTCGGGCCGTCTAGTTTCAACGTCTGACTGTCCTCAACCTCTGTCTACAGTAGTCTACAGCTAACGTGCTAAAAGCCAATGGTCTGGTTCAGATATGAGGCTGTGAAGGTGTTGGACAATTCTGGTCCCAGGGACCCACAGAGTGTGCAGGCTTTGGTTCCACCCCTGCACCAACACACCTGATTCAGTGACTTATCTGATAGTGGTCTTCAATTTAGACCATGAATAAATGAGCTGGGATGGAATAAAGACATCCACACACTAGCTCTCCAGGACTGGAGATGTACTAGAGTTGTTGAGAGAGTAGTGACTGTATGCTAACTGCTAAAGTGCTATTTCATTGTAGCTGCCTGTTTGAAAGACAGGCAAGTTGAAGACCAAAAAATAGACCTTACTTTGTAGCGTGTGTCATTTCTTTTAGTTCCAACCACAAATTCAGACCAGTTTGCCATGGTACCATGGTGTAACACAAACAGACTGATTAAACAGGCCTTGTTAGCAGGCAAACGAGGAATGGTATTGTTTTGAAGCAGGTGTGTCCTGGTTTGCCATCCATTTAAAAGTGACTAAGTATGAATGAAGTGGCATTCTTAAAATAACCTCTTAGGTTTTGCTAAAGAGTATCAACATGATTCCATTATGAATAACTTGTGCAGTATTCTAGTGAGGCATGTGAGGTGATACGCAAACAATTTCACATACCACAGACCATCAACATCTAAAAACCTAACACAAAACAGCACTGACAAGAAAAAGTGAATGTGACAAACTGTAGCTCTAGTCTAGTGACCTTCTGCTCATACGAACTGGTTTTAAGATCCGCTCTCCCTACCCCCCATGTCTAACATCATCCATTATGCAGTACTCAACTAAACTGACCCTAGACCAGCTATAGAGAGCAAAAGGTTACAAGAACGAGAGAAGAAAAGACGTGAAGAAGAAACAAAAGCAGGTGCGAGAGATAGCCTATCAGCAGCTATGAAGCGGCGGCGGCGGCGGCAAGACGTACGAACGCAGAGGAGAACGAAAGGCAGTGAGGGGAAAAAGAAAGTGTGATAAAAGACAATTGATATGGAAAGACCACTGCGGCAGTTAGTATGCGGCACACAAACACACTAGACGCTGAGAGGCGACCATTCTGTAACAACTAAAGAGAGAAGAGGAGGGCACGAGTGAGAGAGAGGGAGGGAAATCAATGAAAAGAGAGAAAAGGGAGGTAGGGAGGGTTTACCTGGGTACTGAGCAGCTCCTGTGTCAGGGGAAAGGGGGAAGGAAAAGAGAGAGAGCAGCGTTAGCATTAGCGATAAGCCCCATTCACCACAGATTAACAGCCCCCAACATCACCAGTGCAGAGGAGAGGTAGCTCACTAGTATAGCGTGAGGCCGACATATGACGGCAGAGAGAGAGGATTTCTAGGGTGCTTGATTTCTTCTCAGGGAAAGGGTGAATAGTTTCATTCATTCAATAGCACACATGGCATTTCAATTCATTCAATTCACCAGTAGAAGATTAGACTGTTCAGTTATAAGTCATATTCAATATAGCTTGACATAATCATAGTATAATAAACATAGCTTAATATTGAACACCTCAGAACTGGTCTGAATAGCAGGCACAAGCTTATTGGTGGTTCAATTCATATGACAGTGAAAGCAAATTACACCATTTCAGAGATCTTAGGTACCAGATTTGTCCATCTGTGGTTTCTGTGATCGCTATCCCCCTGAAAATGAGCATCTTCCCCCATAATGCAATTCATTTGTCACCCGTTACATCTTTAAAACCCGCTCAACGCCAACCGAGCGTCAGGAATCTGCTCTGAGGCTGGTTCTGATTAGACAACCCATTTACCTTCAACATTTGCCAAATTTCAATCACGGTGACATGCTAATTATCAATTCTCCAAGAGACAAGTGGGAGTCTGTCGATTCCTCCTAGTAGCCGAGAAATCAGTAGAGATTTTCAGAGTGGAGACTGAAAAGAAAATATATCCTATTCGGTTTCCGTTGATATCCTGAGAGACATTTTAACTCGTATTTGTGGCACAGATGCATCTAATGGATGTCTGAAATGGTCTGAAATGTGTCATCGGCTGACATCAACTAGATTTTTTTCCCATTGAACTTTGCTTAGCAATCTGACTGAATCTCTCCAACCCTCTACTGATACAAAACAAACCAACATGTAAAAACATAAGTGGTACACCGTTAGAAAAAGGGGTTCCAAAAGGGTTCTTTGGCTGTCCCCATAAGAGAACCCTTTTTGGGTCCAGGTAAAAACCCTCTGTGGAAAGGGTTCTACATGGAACCTAAAACAGTTCTACCTGGAACCAAAAGGGTTATAACTAGAACCAAAAAGAGTCCTTCAAAGGGTTCTCCTATGGGGACAGCTGAAGAACCCTTTTAGGTTTGAGATAGCACCTTGTTTCTCAGAGTATAGCCTAGTACTAGTAGCCTAATTATGCATATAGAAATGAAGTGTTGAGATTGTCAGCAGGTTGACTACACCAAAGCCCTCCAGGCCTCCATGAGCACAGTAATAGATTAATCAACATTGATACATAAACCAGGTTTCCACCCGACCTTTTTATGCGAGTAAAGTACATGTCGGATAAAACACTTCACGGCAGGCCTGATGGAATGGAAATAGCAAATTTGTAAATATTCCAAAATACTTTAGACAAGGTGACATCTTTTTGTTTCTGTAAAATGTATTATGCGAGAAATGGCAGTGGAAGCGCCTTTATGCGCAAATATTGATATAATAACCATACTATCAAAGTAAACTTGGAGTCGCGCGATGATACATGTATGTTGTGTGGTCCTCCCACTATGACTCGGGAAAGCATGCAGTTTATTAGGCTACAGATTAAATAAATGGTGATAAACTTCACAGCGTGGTGAAAGTGCACGGCGATTGATACTCCTTCCCAATAAACATAGAGGGTCATATTCTGGTGACATGATTCATCTCACTCTTTTGTCCAATATATTGTCCATCTGCGCTCTATAGCCAAATATTTTTTTTTACTAAACCATCAGTAGAGTCGAATATGCGATGGAAACTCATTTAACTTGTATTTTTGATTCGGTACATGGGAATTTAACCGTAAAAGTCATTTTTATGTGCTCTACGTCATCATGCACATCCTTTTATCCGGAACAAGTTCACTTCTGGTGGGAAAATGTGCATATTGTTTTTAATGCAGATTTGAGAATATTCACATTACAATCTGTCGCCAATTTGATGGAAACCTAGCTACTGACATGAATAGCCGAGTTATTGTTGTGTATCTTTCTATTTTTCTCTCTGCGTTGTTGGGAAGGGCTCGTAAGTAAGGGTTTCACTGTTAGTCTAAACCTGTTGTTTACGAAGCATGTGATGAATAAAATGTGATTGGATTTTTATATGAATCACTCATATATGTTTCTTACTCACTCTGCTAAAAGCCATGAACACACACACACGCACGCACGCACACACACACAGCCCCTGAATTGACTCTTATCACCACTGTTTGAAAATGATTTTGTGTTTCCCAGGAATGCTGAATTATCTGTGTTGCTCTCACCATCACCCATTCTGTCACACCTCTGGAAAGCAGAGATGCTGTTGTGATAACATCCTGTAGGTCTGACATCTGCTTGGAAGTTCACTTTTACAGTATTCTATTGGTCAACAAATTTTGGCCTTTGATATTAAATTCTCAGACCTTTCTTGATTGTCTACTCCTGTAACTCAACAATAGTCCTGCTTGCACATTGTTATTTATCTTATAGAGTCAAATGATATGATATGCATTTGATAGACTTCTTGAATATAAAAGGCATAGTCTCATTATGGGTTGCAGGTGAGTTATACAGTATATAAAATTATTACCCACTACACACACACAGAGCGAGTACAAAACAAACACACACGCACACCCAAAACCCCAGCACCACCGCAAGCTAGTCTCCCCTGCTTAAGGATTCCAGTCATGGCCCAGGCTACGGCCACTAAGTGGTTCAGAGAGCCACGGGGGAGACCCGGGCCACCCTGGAGATCAGGTTCCTAGAACACAGGCCAGGGGGAAGGGGCTTGCAATGTTAAGTAAATGCCAGACGGGTGTGAATAACTCTGCGTGGCCATTTCAACCCCACCGGTCCTGAGGGGGGCTGCCTGGCTAACCCGCCAACCCCTCTTGCCCGGCATGGCCATGTCGCCGGTATGCAACCATCCAACCCTCCAACAACCGTGGAGGTGAGGTTAAATGCTGGAACCAGAGAGATGCATTAAACATGAGTCATTTCAAATGAAAGGTAGCTACTCCCTACTCTAAAAATGATAGGAACATTAACCAGGGGTCAGACAGGCTGGGCTGCATTAATGAAGGCTTGATGCCTCTCTTTAAAATCACCTCTACAGCCCACAAGAACACTTCACTTCATAAAATGGCTACAGAAACCAGCTCAAAGACAGGCCGGCCTTCTCTCTCGCACACACATCCCCATCCCTATAAATGGACACACACAAACATTCTGGGTGTGAGAGACCTGAAAGAATCTCTATAGCAGCAGCAGAAAATGACCACCATGTTCATATTCAAAGCCTCAATGGAAATCCAGGTCTTATTGCATATGTAATATGGTTTGTATTGCAGACCTACAATGGGTAAATAATCCATACATAGCAATCTGCTACGGTCAGCAAAATCCTAACAAGTCAAGGAGCTTCTGACAGCATTAACCCTCTGCTGAACTCTCTACATTAACATAAGTTCAACCTTTTCCTGCTCAGATCTAAGGCCTTACTGGAGGAACCATACCTCTAACCTTGCCAACCTTTCATGTAGTAGTCCCAAAAGTGCAAAGCTCGGCCCACCCTGTGCGCCAGCCCTAAATGAAGTGTACCGAAGGTATTTGAAAGAAAATCATAGGCATACTATTTTTGACCCCGCTCTGAACGGCACAGATCCACCATGGGGAAGTTGGCGGTAGTTGGGTCCTCCTCTTCCACCCCCACCCCATTCAAAAGGTGGAGTGTAACCGCATTATGTCGTGATTAAATCGGAAATCTGCAGCTGGAGGGCCATGAAATTGGACATGATGAGTGTGCCACATTAAAAAGTAATTATCGATAGCGCTCTCCCATTGTCTCCCTTACAAGCCTCCGAAGTGAATCAAAGTCTGAATGAAAATGGGATTCAACCTTATTCCAGTCAACACTGTAACAGTTTGTTTTGTTTTCAAAGCCCCAGTGACCCAATTGTGACTACATTACCGTGAGAGCATTCTTCTCGTGATTGAGATCATACTATATTGTGTGTGTGCCACTGTGACTCTGTGTGTGTGTAAGTGACACGGACTGCAAGAAAGAGATATACATGTCTGAAATATTACTTACCTCACACACAAACACACACACACACACACACCAGGGGATGAAACGAAGGCCGCGGTTGAACAGGGACACAGTGGAGCTCTATGAAACCTATGAACCAGCCATTTGTTTTCTTCCACTCTCGCTCGCTCTCTCTCTCTCCCCCCTACACTGGAAGCATCGGCTCGGCTCGCTCATCCACGCTCGCCGTCTGAGTCAGTATGGAGAGGGACTTAACAGCTGTCTGCGGCGCCGCGATTAAACGCCCGCGCTGTCACACTGATAAGCTGGCGGTGATGGGAAAATTCCCCCACCATGTCCCAGCGTGACCTGGGAGAGGAAGGCGAGGTCACCACCACAATCATGGGTGGTGCCGAGAGATTGGGAAAATATCAAACCTGAAGATCTTGGATGAATGTGGGTTTCTTAGTGTTTCAAGAGGGGGGAAAACTATGTGCACTGCAGAGCAGACACAGTGTAGGACTCATTTGGAATATTAAGTTATTTTGTGTGAGTTTTCGTGTTGCCCTGCTGAGACCGAAGAAGCCACGGATGAGGTCTGTTGTTACTAAGCGCTGTGATGCACTGCGCTGATTGTGCACGGCGTCTGTAAGGTTAAGATGCACTGAAGTACCGTAAGTGGCGGAGAGTCATCATAAAAAAAACATGGCGCTCGTCATGGCTCTAATGTAAGTCAGGGGTAAACCGCAAACACAAAGTGACTCACTCATCTCTGAGTGGACCTCTCTCCACTAAGCCCACTCATTCAGCACTATCTAGGCTAAATAGGCTATACATAGCATACATACTGGCTACATAAATGACGTAAGGACCATACACAATGTACAGATGTCGGATCTTAAATCGGAGCCAGTTCGCTACAGCGGGAAAATAATCCTGCAGCAACAGGAAATGTGAATTATTATGTGGATTATAGTTAATGGACGTTTGTGTAGGGGTTGTGAAAATGTTCGTAAAGGAAAATCAAGTCTGACATTTCAAAGTGGAAATTAGAAACTTCAGAAGCCTTTTTAAACCTCAAATACACTTTCAATTCCTACATTGCAGGAAAGTTCTCCTTCAACAGGGTGATCAAGATCCTATACCTGTATGTTAACTTTGCACTTTGCATGTGAATGTACAGTATGGAACCATTTCTGCGTAAGTGCCACTCCAAAGTAAACATCCCAGGGTCAAGGCAGTTACAGTGCATTAGGAAAGTATTCAGACCCCTTTCCCTTTTCAACCTTTTGTTACATTACAGCCTTATTAAAAAAATGGATTACATTTTTCCCCATAATCAATCTACACACAATATCCCACAATGACAAAGTGAAAACAGGTTTTTACAAATGTATGCAACATTTAACAAAATTACAATAAAGAAATACCTTATTTACATAAGTATTCAGACCCTTTGCTATGAGACTCAAAATTGAGCTCAGGTGCATCCTGTTTCCATTGATCATCCTTGAGATGTTTCTACAACTTAATTGGTGTCCACTTGTCTATATAAGGTCCCACAGTTGACAGTGCATATCAGAGCAAAAACCAAGCCATGAGGTCGAAAGGATTGTCCGTAGAGCTCTGAGACAGGATTGTGTTAAGGCACAGGTTTGGGGAAGGGTAACAGAACATTTCTACAGCATTGAACACAGTGGCCTACTTCATTCTTAAATGGAAGAAGTTTGGAACCAGCAATACTCTTCCTAGAGCTGTCTCCCTGACCAAAATAAGCAAACTGGGGAAAATCATCTCTGCGGCACTCCACCAATCAGGCCTTTATGGTAGAGGCACATGACAGGCCGCTTGGAGTTTGTCAAAAGGCACCTAAAGACTCTCAGACCATGAGAAACAAGATTCTCTGGTCTGATGGAACCAAGATTGAACTCTTTTGCCTGAATGCCAAGCGTCACGTCTAGTGAAAACCAGGCACCATCCCAATGGTGAAGCATGGTGGAGACAGCATCACGCTGTGGGGTTGTTTTTCAGCAGCAGGGACTGGGAGACTAGTCAGGATCGAGGAAAAGATGAATGGAGCAAAGTACAGAGATCCTTGATGAAAACCTTCTCCATAGCACTCAGGACATCAGACTGGGGTGAAGGTTCACCTTCCAACAGGACAACAACCCAAAGCACACAGCCAAGACAATTCAGGAGTGGCTTCGGGTCTGAATGTCCTTGAGTGGGCCAGCCAGAGCCCGGACTTGAACCTGATCGAACATCTCTGAAGAGACCTGAAAATAGCTGTGCAGTGACGCTCCCCATCCAACCTGACAGAGGATCTGCAGAGAAGAATGGGAGAAACTCCCAAAATACAGGTGTGCCAAGCTTGTAGCGTCACACCCAAGAAGACTCGAGTCTGTAATCGCTGCCAAAGGTGCTTCAACAAAGTACTGAGTAAAGGGTCTGAATACTTATGTAAATGTTATATTTAAATATATCTATATCTATATCTATATATACATACATACATACACACACACACACACACACACACACACACACTGTAAAAAAAAAAGTTTTGGGTTTGTCATTATGGGGTTGTGTGTGTATACTGATGAGAAAAAAAACTATTTAATCAATTTTAGAATAAGGCTGTAACGTCACAAAATGTGGAAAAAGTCCAGGGGTCTGCAGCAAATTATGTTGTCCATGTAGAGAAAAACATGGGCGCGCAAAAGTGGTAGCCACTACTGTACATAGCTACGAAGTAACTAATCTGTTTTGAAGATGTATAATTATTCCACTAGTAGTTGCTGTATATATGGTATATATGGTATATAAGGCCATTGGCAACAGTAAGTGTGACCTACGGCCCTGATAGTATCACTTGTACAGTACATACTACACCAACATCATGTATTTTATTGTAGCACTGACAGTCAGTGTCCTTATCTGTACCTCCCTCCACCACATGTTGCGTTGTGCTTTGGCCAGGAACTTTATCTTATTACTGGTCCCAGTGTTTCCATTTTGGGGAACATTGGGCTATTACGCGCAGGGCTCCGTATTGCTAGCGGGATGGCTGGGGTACAGGGAAAGCACAGATGGACACCACTGACTGGACCAGGGGGCTGGAGCGTGACCCGCCACGCTGTCGTGTAATTAAGAGGTTAGGAGGGCCGACCGTGTACTCATATCAGAGGGGGATTGGTTGGATAGGCCATGGCGTGCGGCATAGGCACCATGGCAACAAGATTGGCTCACTCAGTTATTATCTTACAAAACAGCCAGGCACCAAAACCCGTTTAGATGGCGTGACAAAATAATGGTTCAGATGTGTGCCTGTATTTTTTTCCCAGTAGGACTAAAGCCGTTTTCTGAATGGCAATTTACAGAGTGATTGAGGTATGATTTAGGACAATTCCACAGAACAGAATGATGCTGAGACTCAGACTTTTCTCTTTTAAAACGTACATTACCACTCAAAAGTTTGAACACACCTACTCATTCAAGGGTTTTTCCTTATTTTCTATTGTAGAATAATAGTGAAGACATCAAAACTATGAAATAACACATATAGAATCATGTAGTAACCAAAAAAGAAACTTCAAGAATGTTGGAAAAGCATTCCAGGTGAAGCTGGTTGAGAGAATGCCAAGAGTGTGCAAAGCTGTCATCAAGGCAAAGGGTGGCTACTTTGAAGAATCTCAAATATAAAATATATTTGGATTTGTTTAACACTTTTTTGGTTACTACATGATTCCATATGTATTATTTCATAGTTTTGATGTCTTCACTATTGTTCTACAATGTAGAAAATAGTCAAAATAAAGAAAAACCCTGGAATGAGTAGGTGTGTCCAAACTTTTGACTGGTACAGTATGTCAAACAAAAACAAATGATTGCAAAGTTAAACAAACCATACAACTCTATGCAAAAGGACTACAACTTCCACAGAACATTTTACAAAAACAAGTTAACTTGAAGAGTTGTGCAGATGCAAAGTTTGGTAACAGAATGACAGTTTGTGCCGTTCGTGCCGCCATTCTGCATAGAGTTGTATGGTTTGTTTGGAATACATTTTAAAGTAAACATAGTTTGGGATATAATTTTTATTTGTCGGGAAAGATGTGTCAGTGTTTCTATGTTACAGAAGTGTTCCAAAACATGATGGCTATAGCCAATAAATCTATGTAGCTTAAAATTACAATTTCCCCTACATTTACCATAATGTTGTCATCTAGGCTTCAGAAGAGTGTCTGGACTTTTAGGTTTATCAACTGAAAACCTGGATGAAACCATAAGTCAGTGAATATGGGAGCCGGGTTGAACCAAACCAAAGGCAGGTCTAGTGTCTTCTCGGACGAGACTTGGCCCAGCTTGAGTCTGGGGTCGTGGCAGGGCCTCAGTCATTATTGTTAAATGAGCAGAATGGATTTGTGGTAATGGAAACCCAATGGCTCCAGACAGACATGGAACCGGGGTTATGAGCACAGCGAATGACACTGATAACCTGACCGCTCAACTGTACCTAGAGTGATGGGCCATTCAATGAGCTCCATTTAGGTTGATTCATTGGCCTGCCGCCACCACCCCACTTCCGGGGACAATAAACAAACAAATCCATTTGATGAGTTTGGATTTGAGTTTTCAGTATCACTTTTTATAAACCACTTCATACTTTATGGATGCATTATTGCACTTACACTTTTATGGAGGTGATTAGGATCAATTATAGCCTGCTTGTGCATAGGCATACTGACAAATGTATTTCGGCTACAGTCTTTTTGGAAGGCTCATACAAGGGGCTATGACTCATAGCATAATCAAATCAAATCGTCTTGGTCACATATTAGGCAGATGTTATTGCGGGTGTAGCAAAATTCTTGTTTGACAACCCAATGCCCAACGTTTGGGACAAAAAACGTTTTTCTGAATCTGAAATGCATTCCTAGGACATTAGCCTCTACATTGGTAGATCATAGTGTTGTTCAAGGCTTTTCTGCCATTGAAATCCTTGGGTGGGCCTCCTAAGTGTTCTACCGGGGTCGCTTTAGTCCAAACAGTGTAAATTGGGATGGGAAAACACTTTATAAAGAACAATATAAAGTACGTAGAAAAGATAATGGACCTATATATTTTTTCACCCCCAAAAAACAGCCCCACCCTTCTTTTTAATTTTAGCAGTATATTTTGTTATTATGCTTAAGCTAAAGAACACAGTATTAGCCATGGCAAAATGCATAGAATTTCAGGACATTTGTTTTAAAACGGCAACAACAATTAGGGACAGATGTTACTGTACAACACTGGAATGAAAAGATACAGAAACACTGCATGATTGTATACAATGCAAGGAATGTGATGAAAGGAATTTAATTACTACTCAATAAGTATTCCTTCATGCCAAGGGCAAGACATAGGCTACATTATGGTTTATTTTCCTATTTCAGACCAGAATCTGGCCTGGTTTCTTTTTCGCATACTGGCAATATATTGCTAATCAAAATGCAATGCTAGGCTATGTGGAGAGATACTGTATCAAAATCAGAGAGCAATCTATTGAAGAGCTTACTATCACTTTTGTGTTCATAACTTACCAATAGTATTGGGGCCTACAAGATGTATGTTGACGTGCAGAGAAACATTTGGCTATCTGCTTTCCATCGGAGATCAAACATATATTTTTTCATAAACCTTCACAATTTAGCCTACATGCCACATATTCAACACATCTCCTGTCCTGCAGTGAAAGTGTGTTTTAGAGGTAGGCTAAAAAGTGCTCCAATACAAAGATTTACTCCAAACCCTTTAGAAACATTGAGTCGGAATTCTGCTGAGACTACAATGGCCCCCTACCTCTCCATCTCTCTTAGCCCTGTTTTTGGCTCTTTACTAAATTTAATCAACTTGGCCGGGTCTACAAATCATATATTCCATAACGGAATACTAAAACATATCCCATTTTAGCAAGCTAATTCTGGGAGAGGCAGAAATACAGATGCTTTAATCCACCTGATCAGAGCACACAAAAGAGAGCGTTGCCCGCAGTCAACCATTAGCCACATATTCACTCCAAAGCCCTGTGTTCAAACCTGGAGGCTGCCCTGACGCTGTCTGACAGAAATGACAACAAGCCCCCACCCCCCTCTCGCTCATTCTCCTTCACAGGCACTCTCATCTGCTGTGCCGTGATGAGGGCGATGTTCACCACGGCACAACTCCTCACATACACTAGGCTACATTTTTAGATGGTTGTACTATTTTCGGTCATAGAGGTACACTCCAATTGTGTTAGTAATTGTGGGCACATCGGTTAAATGACCTCTGACCAGGGTAATATGTGTCTATTTGTCATTGAACCTCCAGGTCATTCCCCAACAGGTCCCTATCAAAAGACTGAGGAGGTCAGCATATGGTATATAAGGCCATTGGCAACAGTAAGTGTGACCTACGGCCCTGATAGTATCACTTGTACAGTACATACTACACCAACATCATGTATTTTATTGTAGCACTGACAGTCAGTGTCCTTATCTGTACCTCCCTCCACCACATGTTGCGTTGTGCTTTGGCCAGGAACTTTATCTTATTACTGGTCCCAGTGTTTCCATTTTGGGGAACATTGGGCTATTACGCGCAGGGCTCCGTATTGCTAGCGGGATGGCTGGGGTACAGGGAAAGCACAGATGGACACCACTGACTGGACCAGGGGGCTGGAGCGTGACCCGCCACGCTGTCGTGTAATTAAGAGGTTAGGAGGGCCGACCGTGTACTCATATCAGAGGGGGATTGGTTGGATAGGCCATGGCGTGCGGCATAGGCACCATGGCAACAAGATTGGCTCACTCAGTTATTATCTTACAAAACAGCCAGGCACCAAAACCCGTTTAGATGGCGTGACAAAATAATGGTTCAGATGTGTGCCTGTATTTTTTTCCCAGTAGGACTAAAGCCGTTTTCTGAATGGCAATTTACAGAGTGATTGAGGTATGATTTAGGACAATTCCACAGAACAGAATGATGCTGAGACTCAGACTTTTCTCTTTTAAAGCGTACATTACCACTCAAAAGTTTGAACACACCTACTCATTCAAGGGTTTTTCCTTATTTTCTATTGTAGAATAATAGTGAAGACATCAAAACTATGAAATAACACATATAGAATCATGTAGTAACCAAAAAAGAAACTTCAAGAATGTTGGAAAAGCATTCCAGGTGAAGCTGGTTGAGAGAATGCCAAGAGTGTGCAAAGCTGTCATCAAGGCAAAGGGTGGCTACTTTGAAGAATCTCAAATATAAAATATATTTGGATTTGTTTAACACTTTTTTGGTTACTACATGATTCCATATGTATTATTTCATAGTTTTGATGTCTTCACTATTGTTCTACAATGTAGAAAATAGTCAAAATAAAGAAAAACCCTGGAATGAGTAGGTGTGTCCAAACTTTTGACTGGTACAGTATGTCAAACAAAAACAAATGATTGCAAAGTTAAACAAACCATACAACTCTATGCAAAAGGACTACAACTTCCACAGAACATTTTACAAAAACAAGTTAACTTGAAGAGTTGTGCAGATGCAAAGTTTGGTAACAGAATGACAGTTTGTGCCGTTCGTGCCGCCATTCTGCATAGAGTTGTATGGTTTGTTTGGAATACATTTTAAAGTAAACATAGTTTGGGATATAATTTTTATTTGTCGGGAAAGATGTGTCAGTGTTTCTATGTTACAGAAGTGTTCCAAAACATGATGGCTATAGCCAATAAATCTATGTAGCTTAAAATTACAATTTCCCCTACATTTACCATAATGTTGTCATCTAGGCTTCAGAAGAGTGTCTGGACTTTTAGGTTTATCAACTGAAAACCTGGATGAAACCATAAGTCAGTGAATATGGGAGCCGGGTTGAACCAAACCAAAGGCAGGTCTAGTGTCTTCTCGGACGAGACTTGGCCCAGCTTGAGTCTGGGGTCGTGGCAGGGCCTCAGTCATTATTGTTAAATGAGCAGAATGGATTTGTGGTAATGGAAACCCAATGGCTCCAGACAGACATGGAACCGGGGTTATGAGCACAGCGAATGACACTGATAACCTGACCGCTCAACTGTACCTAGAGTGATGGGCCATTCAATGAGCTCCATTTAGGTTGATTCATTGGCCTGCCGCCACCACCCCACTTCCGGGGACAATAAACAAACAAATCCATTTGATGAGTTTGGATTTGAGTTTTCAGTATCACTTTTTATAAACCACTTCATACTTTATGGATGCATTATTGCACTTACACTTTTATGGAGGTGATTAGGATCAATTATAGCCTGCTTGTGCATAGGCATACTGACAAATGTATTTCGGCTACAGTCTTTTGGAAGGCTCATACAAGGGGCTATGACTCATAGCATAATCAAATCAAATCGTCTTGGTCACATATTAGGCAGATGTTATTGCGGGTGTAGCAAAATTCTTGTTTGACAACCCAATGCCCAACGTTTGGGACAAAAAACGTTTTTCTGAATCTGAAATGCATTCCTAGGACATTAGCCTCTACATTGGTAGATCATAGTGTTGTTCAAGGCTTTTCTGCCATTGAAATCCTTGGGTGGGCCTCCTAAGTGTTCTACCGGGTCGCTTTAGTCCAAACAGTGTAAATTGGGATGGGAAAACACTTTATAAAGAACAATATAAAGTACGTAGAAAAGATAATGGACCTATATATTTTTTCACCCCCAAAAAACAGCCCCACCCTTCTTTTTAATTTTAGCAGTATATTTTGTTATTATGCTTAAGCTAAAGAACACAGTATTAGCCATGGCAAAATGCATAGAATTTCAGGACATTTGTTTTAAAACGGCAACAACAATTAGGGACAGATGTTACTGTACAACACTGGAATGAAAAGATACAGAAACACTGCATGATTGTATACAATGCAAGGAATGTGATGAAAGGAATTTAATTACTACTCAATAAGTATTCCTTCATGCCAAGGGCAAGACATAGGCTACATTATGGTTTATTTTCCTATTTCAGACCAGAATCTGGCCTGGTTTCTTTTAGCATACTGGCAATATATTGCTAATCAAAATGCAATGCTAGGCTATGTGGAGAGATACTGTATCAAAATCAGAGAGCAATCTATTGAAGAGCTTACTATCACTTTTGTGTTCATAACTTACCAATAGTATTGGGGCCTACAAGATGTATGTTGACGTGCAGAGAAACATTTGGCTATCTGCTTTCCATCGGAGATCAAACATATATTTTTTCATAAACCTTCACAATTTAGCCTACATGCCACATATTCAACACATCTCCTGTCCTGCAGTGAAAGTGTGTTTTAGAGGTAGGCTAAAAAGTGCTCCAATACAAAGATTTACTCCAAACCCTTTAGAAACATTGAGTCGGAATTCTGCTGAGACTACAATGGCCCCCCTACCTCTCCATCTCTCTTAGCCCTGTTTTTGGCTCTTTACTAAATTTAATCAACTTGGCCGGGTCTACAAATCATATATTCCATAACGGAATACTAAAACATATCCCATTTTAGCAAGCTAATTCTGGGAGAGGCAGAAATACAGATGCTTTAATCCACCTGATCAGAGCACACAAAAGAGAGCGTTGCCCGCAGTCAACCATTAGCCACATATTCACTCCAAAGCCCTGTGTTCAAACCTGGAGGCTGCCCTGACGCTGTCTGACAGAAATGACAACAAGCCCCCACCCCCCCTCTCGCTCATTCTCCTTCACAGGCACTCTCATCTGCTGTGCCGTGATGAGGGCGATGTTCACCACGGCACAACTCCTCACATACACTAGGCTACATTTTTAGATGGTTGTACTATTTTCGGTCATAGAGGTACACTCCAATTGTGTTAGTAATTGTGGGCACATCGGTTAAATGACCTCTGACCAGGGTAATATGTGTCTATTTGTCATTGAACCTCCAGGTCATTCCCCAACAGGTCCCTATCAAAAGACTGAGGAGGTCAGCATTTGTGAGCATCTGTTTGCTTATACCTAGCAAATGCATCTCATATCGTCTGGTTGTCTGACTTGGGTCGGTGTCTGTGCAATGGAGCTGTGACAATGGACCACTGACGTGCTGGTGATAAGCATTGTGATGCACATGACCCCTAGGTCTCTGCTGTCTGTCTGGTCACTGATGTAACAGGAGAGCAGGGGGCCTCCTATGATATATGACAACAACGTGCTACCGTGACAGTGAGTGCATGTTGGTGGAAGTGGTGGGATAAAGGGGCATCTCCCCTATTCGTTTATTTTTTTTGTTGCTGTGTCAAGCGTAGGCTGGACCCCCACTGAGCCCGGGGCCCATTATTTCTGCACAGCTCAGGCCTCTTGGACTAATCCTCTCATTTAGGAGGTCACTGCTGATCATTATACAGTAGGGTACCATTACATCATCCACTCCAGCATCACAGATTTTCCCCCAGCATAAATACATGCCTCCAGGGAATGCTCTGCATTAGCCTCCCTCTTTCCCTCCCTCCTATTCTCTCTCTTTCCCTTTTCCCTCTCTCATGCTTCTCTCTCCCTTACTCTATTTCTCTCCCACCTTTTCTCCATACCTCCCTCTCTTTCTCATCCTCTCATATGTCTCAGTGTGTCCAGAGCAGCGTATAATTGAATCTGCAGAGATTGTATGAGCAGGAACAAGTGATGCAGCCAGCTAGTATTCCTGTAGAGGATAAACAGTCAAATCATGTAGGGGGATCACTATGCACTGTCTCTGACAAGGCAAAAGAGAAACACAGGGGATGCAGAATACACAGCTGTCGCTTTTCCCACTGCACTTCGACAAAGACAGGGTCCACTCTTTTTCCACTGCACTGATTGTTGTTTCCCCCCCTAAAGCTCCCATTCTGCCTACATTGAGTTGTGGTAAAAAGAAATCCTCGAATGTCTGGTGTCAAGCCCATGTTGATGGCCCCATCACGTATTTCCCATTGCCTTGGGAAGTACCCATTCCCTTTTTAATCGCACTTATCTGGCGATGGAAGAAAAGCTTGGTTCACAGGTGAACCGCGGGATCCTCGCTTGATTGATCTGTAAACAACTGTGACTATATGTTCACAGACTGTAGTTTAATTTCCATATAAAACCTGCTCATTAGCAGGGAGTGGCAAGGGGCATCCCTTCCATTCCTCAAATCACTGTCGCAGATGGGATGGCAGACAGCAGACTAATTCTATCGCATCAAAATAACCGCCTCTTGTTGCTTCTAACGCTTATGGTGCAACAATTCATCACTCCGCTGAATTCATGAATGTGTAAACCAGAGTCAACTAAAAAAAGGCAATATTATTATATCTTACTCCATTGAGTTGACATAGGCAAATACTGGCCATAATACTTCATAAACACCAATTACCTCCAGAAATGGATAGGGGAAAGAGCAGATGTTTCAACCAATTACAGAGCTCCTTACTCAAAGGATGGCAGGGGAATGATACTTCCTTTTTATGCCACTCTTTAAAAGAGAAGGCATTGTGATGTCACAGGCCCAACAACGTCCCTTCTATCTTCATGTCAGGGATGAAAGCCCCACCGTCCTTTGAGTAAACCCCAGAAGACATAACATGTATCAGTAACATGTCTATCCTTGAGGACGTCTGAGGGGACTACACAAAATACTCCCGTAGGCTTTGAGTCTCTCTCTCTCTGTCTCTCTTTTCCCTTCTCAAAAGGTCCTTCCTTGCCAGTTAGATAACACAGAGAGAGAGAGAGAGTGAGAGAGAGGAGAAAGAGAATGATATAGAGAGGGGGAAGACTGCAAGAGAAAGAGGAAAGTGAGGAAGAGGGTCGCCGCAGTGCGCGTCGTTGTCGACGGGCTGAAAATGGGGCAGCTGCTGTTGAATGAGTTGTCATTCATCACACGCCCAGGCTGTCTTCACCTCCCCCCTCCGCGAGGCACACAGGGCTAAACACATTTACCTCAGAGGATTGGCTGCACTTGGAGGTGGCAGTAATTCTCCCGACCCAGGGAAGGAGGGAGGGGTAAAAACAACAACTAACCCAGGTTCTGCAGAAGATATCGGCAAACTCTTCCCTTTTACTTGGTGCAAACCTCAGGACAAAAACTTCTACTGTAGTAGTTTGGGGTTGCAGCAGCCATAGAACTAGAATTAGATAGATTCTAGTTCTATGGCGGCAGCTCCTGCCCTGTCATAACACATACTTTGAGAGGGGAAAAAAAGGTGGAGAACAGTGGAAAAATTCATTGTCAGCTGTTATTCTACGTGCCCCTCCGTTTAAATTAAGCTATTGACATTCAGTTACAAATCGGCGGTTACGGGGAAAAGGTTACCCGGCGTATTGCAGATATTCCATCACAGAGGCCATCAAATGACATTCTAAATCTCTCCTCACCCAATGAGCAGTGAATCGGTGGTACTATGCGGATACAGCCTAGCCTAACATCATATTAGAAGTGTGGGACAGTAAGATAAGTGCACACTCTCCTGACTCTTAGAAGCTTTAGGAATTTTGCATAGGTGTTAACAAACAGTCCTTAAGCACTTTGCGCCACACTATGATGAAGCGTTTGTATGTGTGTTCGTGCGTGTGCCATTACTGGCAAAATGGCTTATTTTCTGCATACTGCTAAGTGCTTCCCCGCATGCCATTACACAGTGCAGATTCTTCCCGAAAAAAAAACAACAATCCCCAGGACATTTTGTCCTGAAATGAAACTCTAAGGGAGCACTCCATTTTCAAATGGGCATGGGGAAGTAGAACGGCATGACCTCGCTTCAAAATGGTCGACCGGCAACTGGGAGAGGACTCAGAGGAGGCAACAAGTGCAATTCTTTAGACCTCCCCAGAGCCAAAAATAAGGCATGAGACAGTAGTGGCTCCTTGACGATGGGCCAAAGCTTTGTCCCCTTTGGCTTAATTATTCATCCTTAATGTTGAGATTTTGATGCCTAAAACTCCAAAGCGAGTAAAAATAGCAGTTTTGAACCACTGAGCTTGATGTATAATGTAACTAGATCAGAAAACATCAGTCAGAGAGAGTATGAAGGAAGTACCTAGGAAATGTCCATGCTGAATATGAACAACGGCATAGCTACAAATTACTTGGTCATGCATTACTACCACAACACAGAGTCCACAAAACTAGCCGAACCAACAGAATAAGGTTAGATTTGGAGCTTGAGGAGAACAACTAGAGTGTCATGGACAACATTGTAATTATATTTTGAAGTGGAGCTGCCAAATATAGGCTAGTGGAAACAAGAGAAGATGTGTTCTTCACGACAGCTCTCGAAGACGATGCGGAACCCTCGATGCCGAGCAATATTGTGAGGCAAACTACCGTGAGAGGATTCGTCTCCTGCCGCCCATTTCATGGCCAAATGTGATTCTTGTTCCCCAACACAATGACACGGACTGTCGCTACTCCATTTAGACGTCATCCAAAAGACAAGACTAGCTTTCACAGCTGCCACCAATCAAGGCTGTCCACACAGCCACCACTGTACACCTGCCATTCTGGCATATTATGCTCTGGCGTAATTCAATTTACCACTCAATCCCATTTTCAGCATCTGTCAGACTTCCACCAGTGGAAGGCAGTGACTTAAAAAAGATTAGGGAATTGTGGGAGATGCGAGGTAGGGAGGGGTGGGAGTAAATAAAAGAACGAAGGAAAGACCGAATACGGGAGAAAAAAGGAAGAAAATACATAACATTATGATGTGATGTCTCAATTGAAAGGAGTCATCGGTATCATTTGAAAATGGAGAGGGTAAAGTCAGTATCAAACAAATAGCTTTAGATTCAATGCCCTACTTACAAAAGGTATTAAGATTTGAGGGAGTGATAAAACTGCATGGGGAGGGGGGAGGCTTGTAGAAATAGGTTCTAGCGCCAAAATCAGAAGAGGGACTTTTGGAGGATTTCGGTGGCCATTGCAATGAGCCGTATGGATTTTTCTTTCTTCCCCTCTCTCCTCCAGTTAAGAAGCAAAGAGAGTTATTTGGATTTCTGAAGGAAGCTTTGAGAGTAGTACAATGTAGCCCATTGAAGGACGAGAGCGAGGAGTGTTTGGTGTTTGACATGGCTAGCCTAAGTCTAGATTGTTTAGCCTAAGATCATATGAACCACTCCGAAGAGTGGTTTCCTCTGTTCTTTGTCTAGTCTGTATGCTTCAAATATGGAGTGAAACTCCACCTGCTTTTTCCTAGTATCATGGTTACACAGGTCAATTAAACCCCTGGACACTTGTCCTGGAAAGTAATCTCAATATGATGGACAAACAGTGAGGGAAAAAAGTATTTGATCCCCTGCTGATTTTGTACGTTTTTCCCACTGACAAAGAAATGATCAGTCTATAATTTTCCCTTATTTCCCTCATTAAAATGCAAATCAATTTATAAAATTTTTCACATTAGTTTTTCTGGATTTTGTTGTTGTTATTCTGTCTCTCACTGTTCAAATAAACCTACCATTCAAATTATAGACTGATCATTTCTTTGTCAGTGGGCAAACGTACAAAATCAGCATGGGATCAAATACTTTTTTCCCCTCACTGTATATGTTCTGCTTAGACACAGAGCCAGATGACTGTACATGATGGTAGGTTCACTGAAATCAAATGAAATCTACAGGGAATTCCATCATTCTCCAAGCTTCAGTCACACTACAAATCAGGAATACACATTGCCGTGAGACTGTTGACACATTACATCTAAATACACTACACTACAAAAGTATGTGGACACCCGATCGTCAAACATCTCATTCCAAAATCATGGGCATTAATATGGAGTTGTTCCCCTCTTTGCTGCTATAACAGCCTCCACACGTCTGGGTAGGCCTTCCACTAGATCTTGGAATATTGCTGCAGGGACTTGCTTCCATTCAGCCACAAGAGCATTAATGAGATTGGGCACTGATGTTGGCCGATTATGCCTGGCTCACAGGCGGCGTTCCAATTCAGCCCAAAGGTGTTCGATGGGTTTGAAGTCAGGACTTTGTGCAGGCCAGTCAAGTTTTTCCACACCATTTCTGCATGGACCTCGCTTTGTGCACGGGGGCATTGACATGCTGAAACAGGAAAGGGCCTTCCCCAAACTGCTGCCACAAAGTTGGAAGCACAGAATTATCTAGAATGTCATTAAGATTTAGTGTTAAGATTTCTCTTCCCTGGAACTAAGAGGCCTTGTGCGAACCATGAAAAACAGCCCCAGACCATTATTCCTCTTCCACCAAACTTTACAGTTGGCATTATGCATTGGGGCAAGTAGCGTTCTCCTGGCATCTGCCAAACCCAGATTTGTCCGTCGGACTGCCACATGGAAAAGTGTGATTCATCACTCCAGAGTCCAATGGCGGCAAGCTGTACACCACTCCAGCCGACGCTTGGCATTGCGTACAGTGATCTTAGGCTTGTGTAAAGCTCAAGACTAACAGTTATTGTGCTGACGTTGCTTCCAGAGGCTGTTTGGAACTCAGTAGTGAGTGTTGCAAGGACAGGCAATTTTTACGCGTTTCACGCTTCAGCATCTGATGGTCCCACTTCGCGGCTGAGCAGTTGTTGCTCATAGACGTTTCCACTTCACAATAACAGCTCTTACAGTTGACCGGGGCACCTCTAACAGGGCAGAAATTTGACTAAATTACTGGTTGGAAAGGTGGCATCCTATGACGGTGCCACGTTGAAAGTCACTGAGCTCTTCAGTACGGCCATTCTACTGCCAATGTTTGTCTATGGATATTGCATGGCTGTGTGCTCGATTTTATACTGCTGTCAACAATGGGTGTGGCTGAAATAGCTGAATCTACTAATATGAAGGGGTGTCCACATAAGTAAGGATCTTTGTTACACAAGATAACAATTCTGCCTAGGTCTAATTCAAATAGTGTAACTGGGAGAGATTCCTGAGTTAGCTAATGTTCCTTTAACCTAAACTACCCACCTGGCAAAACTGGTTGAAATGATGGTTAGACTACCTTAGATTTGATATCAAATCTAACTCAGTTTAACTTCTTAGGCAGACGCGCACGAGGTGAGACCCTTTTGGAGACCCTGGCATGCCCAAAGTAAAATGCCTCCCATTCAGGCCCAGAAAATAGGATATGCACATATTTAGTACCATTGGATAGGAAACACTCTGCATTTTCTAAAAGTGTTAACCATTTGTCTGTGAGTAAAACAGAACGGATATGACAGGCGAAACCCCGAGGAATTTCTGTCCTGGAAAAAGTGGTTTTGACAGAGTGCCTCATTTGGAACCCCTCCCTTATGAACATGCCCATATAAGGACATATGAATGCAGTACCTATCGCTTCCTCTAGATGTCAACAGTCTCGAGACAGTGTTCAGATATTTTTTGGATGCTTTAGAGCAGAGAAGAAGAGGAAACAGGAAGAGTCCCCTTGGATGTCAACAGAAGAGAATGCGCGCTCCCGAGAAGGCACGCTCTGTGTTTTTTTCCGTCCTTATAGCTCAGTTTATATTCCGGTTGATTTATTATAGTAAATATACGTAAAAGTATTCCTAAGGATACATTTAAAATGATTTTTGATTGTTCTTGGACAAGTTTATAGGTATAAGATGAACGAGTTCTATTCACATTTCAATGGAGGAGTGGAGGCTGTAGTTTCTGATTATAACGCGCGAACCAAACAGAGATTTATGGACATGAAATGTGTTATGTGTGAACCGTGAAGGCTAATGATTTCATGGTCATGAGAAAATAGTGAAGGTGCTACCCTCAAACAATCAAATGTGCTGCTTTCGCCGTGAAGCCTTTTTGAAATCTGACACTGTGATATTGCCAAGAAACAGAGCTTTTGATGAGTATGAAACACTTGTATATGGGTGCATGTTTAATAATTCAACTTTGGGATTTTGAATTTGGCGCCTTGCATTTCACCTGGTAGTGTCGGGATTGGGACGCTAGGGCCCCACCACTGCCTAAGAAGTTTTAAGGTGCTTCCTCGCATTGTGAAGGAAAGCAAATGATCAATAACTTGTATTTCTACTCTAAAATCACAGTAAATAAGCTACTTTTTAATCGAGTAATCAACACTGCGATGAAGTGTGTGTATGTGTGCACGTGTAAGTGTATGTGTGTATGTGCGTATGTGCCATTACTCACAAAACGTCAGACATACTGCATACTGCTAGGTTGGCCTAAGTGCTTCCCCGCATGTCATTACACAGTGCAGATTCTACCCGAAAAACTACAAGCCCCGGGACATTTTGGCCTGAAATTAAACTCTAAGGGAGCACTCCATTTTTGAACGGGCATGGAGAAGCAGAACGGCAGTGATGTGCTAATCCACACTGATACAGTGGGATTAGGATAGGTTTAGCAGTGGAAATCAGTGCTCAGACAAGCCAATCAATGACTTTGATTACTATCAAACTGGTGGCACTAGGGCACTTGGTCATTGACAGCAAATCGACTCCTAAATTATTTAATCGTTCATTGTGATTTATCACAAAGATGTTGTATGGAGTCCTTCTCAAAACAGGTCATCACTCACTGTGAATGGGTCAAGAAATAATTCCACAAACCAATAGAAAACTAATTGTGTCAACATCAGACACACTTATTGCCTTTTGACTATACCCCTTATCGCCTAGCGATTTCTCCAGCTTTGAAATTGGCATTATCAACGCACCATTCCGGAATTGAGACAGGCTGTGACCCCGGTCTGTCATTCACAAAGAGCTCTGAGGGGTTTATTTTTCTGGTTCTTTACGTGTACTTCCAATTTCTGATCCTCTGCTGACACCTTTGTTTCCCCAGCCAGCCAATCGAATGACAGCCTCCCTGGGTAGTACCATCCATCAGGCTTGACACCAATCACAGAAAAGCACAGCAAACACTGCTTCCTCCAATTTGGATATTTTTTCAATGTATTTTTGTGAGGCTCAATCAGACCTGTCACAAACACCTGCTTCCTACTGTCCCGAGCGTGTAAAAAGGAACAGAGGTTTATAAACGGTGCTCAAATAACTAATCTTCACCCACTATTTTTATCTTTCCTCCCCGCCCCTCCACCTCTTCTTTAAATAGACATGATGCACGCACAAGCACACACAACCTCCACACACACACACACACAGCAATCTCTTTCCACGGATATCACAGCTATCAATCAGCCATGGCTTGAGGCTAGAGAAAGAGAGGCTCTTGTGAAGGATACATCTGCTCCATCCCCAGCTCAATTTGTTTGGCATCCCAGGAAATATATGTGGTGCATGAAGCACAAACACGATGTTACCAATCACTCTGTTAAACTGGTGAAGGATGAGAGATCTCGGTCCAGGGGAGCAGGAGCCTTCTATTTTACACACATGACAAGTCCGTAAAGGCTGGCAGCATGCTGGATGCAAACAAAGCCTTATTTGGTTTCAATATGAATGAACCTATCTGCCCTGATGCCCACACAGGTATACATTACTAACATTGCAGTGTTGCTACTGTATACAGTGCATTCGGAAATAATTCAGACCCCTTAACTTTTCCCACATGTTGTTATGTTACATCCTTATTATAAATGGATTAAATTGTGTTTTTTTCCTCATCAATCTACACACAATACCCCACAATGACAAAGCAAAAACAGGCTTAAAAACTGTAATATCACATTTACCCTTTACTCAGTCCTCTGTTAAAACACCGTTGTCAGCGATTACAGCCTCGAGTCTTATTGGGTATGATGCAACAAGCTTGGCATACCTGTATTTGGGGAGTTACTCCCATTCTTCTCTACAGATCCTGCGTTGCTGCACAGCTATTTTCATGTCTCTCCAGAGATGTTTGATCGGGTTCAAGTCCGAGCTCTGGCTGGGCCACTCAAGGACATTCAGAGACTTGTCCCGAAGCCACTCCTGCGTTGTCTTGGCTGTGTGCTTAGGGTCGTTGTCCTGTTGGAAGGTGAACCTTCACCCTAGTCTGAGGTCCTTAATGCTCTGGAGCAGGTTTTAATCAAGGATCTCTCTGTACTTTGCTCCATTCATCTTTCCCTCAATCCTGACTAGTCTCCCAGTCCCTGCTGCTGAAAAACATCCACACTGCATGATGCTGCCACCACCATGCTTCATCGTAGGGATGGTATTGGCCAGGTGATGAGCGGTGCCTGGTTTCCTCCAGTCATGATGCTTGGCATTCAGGCCAAAGAGTTCAACCTTGGTTTCATCAGACCAGAGAATCTTGTTTCTCATGGTCTGAGAGTCCTTTAGGTGCATTTTGGCAAACTCCAAGCAACCTGTAATTTGCCATTTACTGAGGAGTGGCTTCCGTCTGGCCACTCTAATATAAAGGCCTCATTGGTGGAGTGCTGCAGAGATGGTTGGCCCTTTGGAAGTTTCTCCCATCTCCAAAGAGGAACTCACCTCCCTGACCAAGGCCCTAGGAAGAGTCTTGGTGGTTCCAAACTTCTTCCATTTAAAAATGATGGAGATCACAGTGTTTTTTTTTGTTGCAGAAATGTTTTGGTTCCTTTTCCCAGATCTGTGCCTTGACAAAATCCTGTCTTGGAGCTCTACAGACAATCCCTTCGAACTGGTTGGTTTTTGCTCTGACATCCCGTGTCATAATTTTTTAAATTTAACCGTTATTTAACTAGGCAAGTCAGTTAAGAACAAATTCATATTTACAATGACAGCCTACCAAAAGGCAAAAGGCCTCCTGCCGGGACAGGGGCTGGGATAAAAAAATATATATATTTTTTTTTTATCCCAGCCCCTGTCCCGGCAGGAGGCCTTTTTGCCTTTTGGTAGGCTGTCATTGTAAATATGAATTTGTTCTTAACATACAGGACAAAACACACATCACGACAAGAGAGACAACAGAACACTATATAAAGAGAGACCTAAGACAACAACATAGCAAGGCAGCTACACATGACAAAACAGCATGGTAGCAACACAACATGACAACAACATCAACTGTGGGACTTTATATAGACAGGTGTGTGCCTTTCCAAATCATGTCCAATCAATTGAATTGACCACGTCTCCAATCAAGTTGTAGAAACATCTCAAGGAGGATCAATGGAAACAGGATGCACCTGAGCTCAATTTCGAGTCTCATAGCAAAGAGTCTGAATACTTATGTAAATAAGGCATTTCTGTTTTTTATTTAGAATACATTTGCAAACATTTGTAAAAACCTGTTTTCACTTTGTCATTATGGGGTATTGTGTGTAGATTGATGAGGAAAAAATACAGTTTTATTCTAAAATGGAATAAATTGTAACGTAACAAAATGTGGAAAAAGTGAATGGGTCTGAAGACTTTCCGAATGCACTATACAATGACCTCAAAAAAGCATTGATCTGTCCTCATCCACTGACATGATAAAATGAACGAATCAATGTCAAAAAGGCGCAGAGCTTCATAAAACATCCTAACATAGCCTAGTCTAAAGAATCAAGGGAATAGCCTAATTGACTCCATGTATAGATCTCATGGCGTTAACTCTCAACTCCGATGTTGATAAAACACCTCGCTCTGGCTAATATGTCAGCCTACATCCCTCACGACAGCTGCCTTGGAATCCACAGCCCGAGGCTACTAGGACAAAATAATGATGACAAAATACCTTTCTAGGAATCTTGTGCAACAGCCTACCTTTCACTGTTCAACCCCTATTTCTTAACAGCAACCCTTGGTCTGGACAGCTAATAAACCCACAAGGCCAGGGAGGGTGATGACATTTCAGAAGTGGTGTTGTCAAATATGATAATTGGCACTCCCTTCCCTCTCTATGAAGTCACCTATTTGGCTGAGTCCCATATACCTTTCCACAGAAAGCTGCCAGAAGCCTGACACTGTACTGTAGCGCTCTCCCCTGCTAGCTACCCTCTATCGCCCGGGCTCTGTCCAGGAAACTGAGTCAAAACAAAAGCAGACCACCACACACACACACACACACACCCCTCCTATCCCGTCGTCTGAGAACGCTGTCTGTGACAAGACGGGAGAGAGGCGGCTACATGGCGGAAACAGACAGACACGGAGAAGGTTTTACTGAAACCCCGTGTGTATTACACCAAGAGGTGTCTGAGAGCCGGGCCTGCGAATAGGGGAAAATAACAAGTCTTCCCTCTAATAATATCAGACACTCAGTCTGACAGGCCCTGGCGGGGCCCGTGTTGTTGGCTCTCTGTTGGGCAGGGCGGTGTAGTGAAGCCTTTAAGCTTCCTGAGCCTGGAGAAAGGAAGAATTGATCAGCGAGGATGTTGTGCCTATGGGCGAGCCAGGTAAACTTCATTTTTTGTTTATACTTCGTTGGTCGAGGGGGTCTTTGCTGAGACATGGTGCGATAGTGAGAGAACAGAAAAGACAACAGCAGAATGTAGCGGCAGCAACCCTATGGGCAGCGTCAGTACTAAACTCTGCAAACACAAATGGACTTGGATCTGTTACATTCTCTGATGTCTATTGATCACATTCAACCAAAGGCAACTGGCTAGCATAAAACAACCCACTCGAATAAAACCGTAATGCTGCACTTTTAATCCCTTTGTGCGATAAATGTAACGTGCTTTACGGGCCCCAAAAATCAACTGTGGCTAAGGATCAACAACTAATTGTGGCTTAGGGCAAGGCTTTAACACTAGGAGAGCCGAGAGCGCCATGTGGACTCCTCCCCCCTAATCAAATTCCCAAGCAAGTAAGACGTTTTGATGTCTATCTAGTATCACTTACCGATAATAATAATGAATGATCTTTGTGATGGTTTTTATTTATTGGATTTTAACACTTAAATTGTGGTGTTTTTGTGCTTTTTCATGTGTACATATAGCCTACAGTTACATAAACTAATGAAAATGCTACTGTATTCTTTGAAATACATTTCCTTTCATATTCTAACCCTCTACTGCACATTGTTGCCCTCAGGCAACAGAAAACCATTTTGCCCCTCACACCTCCCAAAGTATTCTTTTTTAATTCCTACACATGACAATATCACAACAGTATCCTAATAGAAATCAGAACAGTATTTTGAACTGCTCTTGACAACCAGACCCTCATTTGAATTCCAGTTGTTCTTATAGTCAATGTCTCTATCAAGAGAGAAATTAAGGACCTGTGCAAGTCCAAGCATGAAACCAAGCCAACAGGTGACAAAAACCAAGGAACCCCTAAATCCTCTGATCCTTTGCCATTCCATCCGATGACACAAAACAAAAGGGAAAAGGGACAACACATGCAAGAGAAAGGGACCTCATCCGATATCCATAAAGTACCTTTACTAAAGAAGTAAAAAAAGGGGAAATTCCATCGCTTCCTCTCCAACAGCACCTTCACTGAACCATAGGTGCAGCAGTGTCGAAAAGTGAGAGGCTCCCACCAAACAGGTTCTAGCCAGCCTAATTAGGGGAATACACCCTGCAGTATCCTCTTCCACTGTGCATGACCACTAAGGGGAGGAGCAGTTGCAGCCGCTGCAAACACACGTATTAAACCAAACAAACCCGTGGTGCTGCTGCTGGAGAGGTAAAACGAGAGAGGGAAGCAGCATCTTGATGCAGATAGGGGGATGGGGTGGAGGAGAAAGATAGATGTGGGCACATTCTCCATCAGCAAAACACTGTGGACTGGTGTAATTGGCTTATTAGTGTTTCAAATGGTGAGGCCTATATCTCCATTCAGATACATCCCCAGATGAAGGGTGTTTGCACTCTGGGGGTAGACTTACCTGAAGAGGATGTATTTACCCAAGTTGAAGTGAGTTGGCGCCGAGCCAATATAGCAATTTGTGACTAAAGAGAGCATGTGCCATCCACCTAGCTTCCGTTTCTTTTCATCTCAGCTTTTCCAAAATAATCACATTCTCAATATGAAGAAAATTGGTAAACTGCCATGTATGTGTCTGTAAGTATGTTTGGAAAAGGATCCCCCGACAGTACCCTTTTCACTGCTTCCCTAATGTCAGCAGGACAAGAATCCAACTTTCTCAAAGCCAGATAAATAACTTAAATGATACCATCACGACAAGCCGAAGAAAACAACATGGCAACACAATCTTCCCTATATTTTACGCAGGCAGCCGCTAAGATATATTGTCAAAGCCGTATACAAAAAAAGGTGGGGATGTGTTTACACGGCGACGGAGAGTTATCAATCAAAGAGAGGACATTTGTAGAAGGGAAGATGGAGCGCTTCGCCTGCCCCGGCGATTTGACAGTCAGCTCTCGGCGGGGACGGAGAAGCCTCGCGTCGAGCGCCAACTCGCTCTCAACTTCCGAGCATCTCCAGTGCTCCTCCTCCCTTTCTTCCGCATTCTTCGTGGGAACTGGGATCACAGGCTCACTCCTTCTCCGTGATCCCTTACCAGCATGCGATTATTAGATGCGCCATTATTGTACATGGCATATTGCACGGCGGAAGGAAAATAATGAAACTTCATTTATTTCACACACGCTTCCCCCCACATACCTGCCACCACCTCCTCTCCCTGTTTACAACTCGGGAATCCCTGCGCCTCTTATCTTCAAAGCATTACTTTGAAGACAAATGCAAAGGGTGCTTAAATATCACAGGGTTGAGAGGATGTGAATGTCAGTGAGCCGCCAATAATAAATAGCAGAGAGGAGAGCACATAGAGTCTTGGTGAATATGAGCTGCTAGGTCCCAGCGGTAGAGACCCTGGGCCCATGCATTCTCATTCTAAACCCAAGCTGAGCATCGCTCACCGGGTGTCATACTACTCAGCTAATAGTGCCTTCACTTATTACTCAATACTGTGACTGATTAGGCACTACCGCTGGGTGAGAGGGAAAACTACGATGGATAGCAAGAGATGGGAAAAATGAGAAGTAATGAGTGTAAGTCCATATAAACAATGAATACAATTTGCGTCTATTATTTTGTTGTAGGCTAAACATTGCCTTTTTTTTCCAAATTAGTAATCTTAGCGTAGCTAAGAAATATTAAACTCATTTCAACAAGCTAGAAGTTGCTCAGTGATTTGGAAGTTAATGCCCGTGACTGTGATCTGAAAGTTTCAAGTGTTGCCAGTATTGCCAAGTACTATCTGAAATTTGGCCTGCCTGATTCTGTTCAAGAGGCGATGGGAAGAACATGAAGCACTGCTCCTAAGGGTCACATTGAAGGCCGATTATAAACCCTGTGGTTGTGTGCAACATCATCGACTTCACTGCCGGCCCTCACATTGCTATATATTGCAGTTAGCTGATATGTCAGACATCTATACAGGTGTTGTGAGATCTGGCAGGCGACTGCAATGTAATCACCCTGGAACCCGATCAGTATATTCATCATTGGGTCGACGAAACAATGTCAAAACATGAATAGCTATTAAGTAACGTTAATACACTGCTTTTCCCCCTCGATAAGTGCAATTCTGTTGCACCATATACAGGTAACTGCCAAAATGAAGGAAACACTTGAGTAAATGAGGGATACAGAGTATATTGAAGGCAGGTGCTTCCCCACAGGTGTGGTTCCTGAGTTGATTAAGCAATTAATATCCCATCATGCTTAGTGGCATGTATAAAAATGCTCCATTGCCCATGGTTTTGGATACCATGGCTAGAAGAGATCTCAGTGACTTTCAAAGAGGGTTCTCAAAGAAGCATAGGGGGTTTAAAGTGTGTGTGTGTCGGTCATCAGACCTCAACCCAATCGAACACTTCAATTCTGGAGCGGTGCCTGAGACAGTGTCAACAAAACACCACCATCAACAAAACACCAAATGATGGAATTTCTTGTTGAAGAATGGTGTTGCGTCCCACCAGTAGAGTTCCAGACACTTGTAGAATCTATGTCAAGGCACATTGAAGCTGTTCTAATGGCTCGTGGTGGCCCAACACCCTAATCAGACACTATGTTGGTTTTTGCTTTATTTTGTCCGTTTCGTAGCTACCCTTTGAGAGACACATTCCTCTCCATACACTTCTACAGACTGTACAAGCATCAAGACAAACCACATTGCTCATTTTCTGGGGTTACTTTTCAGTCAAAAATATGAAGAATCAAATTTGGTGAAGAATTAGGCCATGTTCTCCCATTTCTTCCTCCTCTCGTTGTTTGACTGGGAAATGTAAAATTAAACAGAGTGCACATGCATAAAGAATTAAGCTGGTGAGATCATGAATATAAATAAACCGCTGGGATAAAAGAAAACTCCATCATTATGCGTGGGGAAACATCCTAAAGTAAACACAGCAATTACATTGCGAACAATGACGGTAGTTGTTTTTTCTGCTGTGGCAGTAATGTAATATACGTCCATCCCGGGGGGGAAGAGTCAAATTAACGAGGAACAGATGGGCAGTACTTTAGGGTTACCGGTTTTGCTTCAAAACGCAGCATTTCCCATGGAATCATTAAGCAGCATTGCAAAGCTGTGTTATGTAACACACAGACAACACATGACTAGGAGAACCAGGCTTAAGAGCCTAATACCATAAAGCCTTGCTACATAATCAGAACAAGACAACATTTTTTTTTTGCTGAAGTGGTATTTTTATTGGACGTTGCAGAGACACAGGAAAGTACCTCCATATACAAGCCCATGTCCTTGAAGAGTCAGTGGATGGTTGGCCAGTTACAGGCTTTACTGTATAGATGAGCGGTGGTGAACCAACGACAATGCAGAGTGGTAAAAAGAGGGAGAAGCTTCCATAGCGGAACGGCGGGATTAACGGTTTGAACGTTAATGACTATGTGAAAAGAAGAGGGGACACTGTGTAGTGGGGAGCCCTCCAGGATGATCTGCTCTGGGCAATGTGGCACTACCGTATACAGTGGCCAGAGAGAGAGAAAAGGAAAGGAGAAGGATAGAGGGAGTGAGCGAGGGAGGGGAATAAAGAAGGGGAGTGTGGAACAGTGGCAAATCTGAGGTCAGTTCAGGAGAAGAGCAGATAAAGACAGAGAGGCGAACAGGGAAAACAGGGGAGGAAGGAGAGGCAGAGGAAATGGAGGGAAGAAAATAGAGGAAATCAGGTTGAAAAGGAAGGATGAGGGAAAGCAGGCGACAGAGAGAGCTAGCCAAGTTCTCTCGGTGTGAAGAAAGTGTCTGACCATCTAACCGCTACACTGACACAGTGCTCACCACGGTTCTCAGAGCAGGCTGTGGTCGGTGCGGTGTGTCCGCCATGCGGATGCCTCTCTCAGGCCAGGGTTAGTGGAGCGAGTGAACAACCACACCCACAGAGACGGAGACAGGCCCTCCCACAAGGGACACACAGGAAGGATTTCAGCTGGCTGTGCTGGTTTAGATGTGGGAGTGTGTCCCTGTATGTGCACAGAAGTAAATGTACAGTACTAGTAAAGAATTTGGACACACCTACTCATTCAAGGGTTTTTCTTTATTTTTACTATTTTCTACATTGTAGAATAATAGTGAAGACATCAGAACTATGAAATAACAAATATGGAATCATGTAGTAACCTTTTCATACGTTCGGTCGCCGCAGTGTGAGTTGTTTTATGCACATGATGTCAGAATGCACATTTAACACGAGCTGCCTGCTAATTATCTATAGGCTGTTTAAACTGTTTAAATCTCAAATTATTTTCTAACAAGTTGTATTTTCTAACAACGGTTTGAATTGAGGTGTTGCGGACAATTTATGTTTGAGGCTTTACTGAGCCGGACAAACTTCCCTCTTCGAGGAGAACCCTTCTTTTTGCACATGAAGTATGCAGACATTTGCGCAGTCTTGCACAAACTGGTACATTTTCTGGCTGGCGGTCGCATTGCCTCCATTGCTGTTTTCCTTACAAATAATAACTTTGGACATGTGTGCGTTCCTGTCAAAGTAAGTTCCTTATTTTCTGTATATCGTGTTGTCGTTTCTACTACTGTAGCATGAAGTATGTATGTAAAATCAAATAACATTTTATTGGTCACATACACATTGTTAGCAGATGTTATTGCAAGTGTAGCGAAATGCTTGTGCTTCTAGTTCTGACAATGCAGTAATATCTAACAAGTAATCTAACAATTCCACAACTACCTAATACACACGAATCTAAGCAAAGGGATGGAATAAGAATATATACACTACCGTTCAAAAGTTTGGGGTCACATAGAAATGTCCTTGTTTTTTAAAGAAAAGCACATTGAAGGGAGTAGTACACAGCGTTGTACGAGATCTTCAGTTTCTTGGCAATTTCTCGCTTTGAATAGCCTTCATTTCTCAGAACAAGAATAGACTGACGAGTTTCAGAAGAAAGGTCTTTGTTTCTGGCCATTTTGAGCCTGTAATCAAACCCACAAATGCTGATGCTCCAGATACTCAACTAGTCTAAAGAAGGCCAGTTGTATGACTTCTTTAATCAGGACAACAGTTTTCAGCTGTGCTAACATAATTGCAAAATGGTTTTCTAATGATCAATTAGCCTTTTAAAATGATAAACGTGGATTAGCTAACACAACGTGCCATTGGAACACAGGAGTGATGATTGCTGATAATGGGCCTCTGTACGCCTATGTAGATGTTCCATAAAACAATCTGCCGTTTCCACCTACAATAGTCATTTACAACATTATCAATGTCTACACAGTATTTCTGATCAATTTGATGTTATTTTAATGGACAAAAAATGTGTGTTTCTTTCAAAAACAAGGACATTTCTAAGTGACCCCAAACTTTTGAATGGTAGTGTACATATAAATATATGGATGAGCAATGACCGAGCGGCAAAGGCAAGATGCAATAAATGGAATAAAATACAGTATATACATATGAGATGAGTAATGCAAGATATGTAAACATTATTAAAGTGAATAGTGATCCATTTATTAAAGTGGCCAATGATTTCAAGTCTGTATGTGGGCAGCAGCCTCTCTGTGTTAGTGACGGCTGTTTAACAGTCTGATGGCCATGAGATATAAGCTAGTCTCTCAGTCCCAGCTTTGATGCCCCTGTACTGACCTCGCCTTCTGGATGGTAGCGGGGCGGTGGCTCGGCTGGTTGTTGTCCTTGATGATATTTTGGCCTTCCTTTGACATCGGGTGCTGTAGGTGTCCTGGAGGGCAGGTAGTTTGCCCCTGGTTATGCGTTGTGCAGATCGCACCACCCTCTGGAGAGCCCTGCGGTTGTGAACGGTGCAGTTGCTGTACCAGGCGGTGACACAGCCCGACAGGATGCTCTCAATTGTGCATCTGTAAAAGTTTGTGAGGGTTTAAGGTGACAAGCCTCTGCTGTTTCCTAAAGTCCACAATCATCTCCTTTGTTTTGTTGACGTTGAGTGAGAGTGTCCTCACCTTCTCCCTGTAGGCTGTCTCGTCGTTGTTAGTAATCAAGCCTACTACTGTTGTGTCGTCTGCAAACTTGTTGATTGAGTTGGAGGCGTGCATGGCCACGCAGCAATGGGTGAACAGGGAGTATAGGAGGGAGCTGAGCACGCACCCTTGTGAGGCCCCAGTGTTGAGGATCAGCGAAGTGGAGATGTTGTTTGTAAGTGTGAAAAGGTTAAACAAATCAAAATATATGTTATATTCTAGCCACCCTTCGCCTTGATGACAGCTTTACACACTCTTGGCATTCTCTCAACCAGCTTCACCTGGAATGGTTTTCCAACAGCCTTGAAGGAGTTTCCACATATGCTGAGCACTTGCTGGCTGCTTTGCCTTCACTCTGCGGTCCAACTCATCCAAAACCATTTCAATTGGGTTGAGGTCGGGTGATTGTTGTAACGTCTGCTTCCAACTCACACCCTCAAACACGTAGATCCCCTGAACGCAGTTCACTTCCCAGACCACTTTCCAGCTCACACTCTCAAACACCTAGATCCCCTGAACGCAACTCACCCTCCAAATCCCAATAACCTGAATTCTAATCACAAAACTTACCACCGTTCACACACCTGTATGTCATTATCACACACTATTTAGTTCAGTTCTTTGCACCCCATCACTGTGAGGTATTGTTTTTTTCCCCGTGATTTACTCCTCCTGTCTATGATAGTTTTTGCCTGCCTCACTAATGACACCTTTTGCCTATTCCCTGCCTGTACTATTGTTATCTACCTATTGCCTGATCTCCAGGACTACGTTACTAGCCTTTTCCCTGCCAGTACTGTTGCCCTTTTGGACCCCCTGTGTATGACCTTCTGCCGGCCCTTGGACCCAGCTACCTGCCTCCTCCTGTGGTCCTTTAAAATAAACACCTGCTGTGCCCTGCGCTTGGAACCAGCTCTCTGTCTCCCCTCGTGTTCATTACAGAATACCTCACCAAAAAACAACAGATGGATTTATCGGAGCTGCAGCTACGTCTGGCCCGACTGGAGGAACGAATCGATGAACTCTGCATCCTCCTTCGCCAGTTCATTCCTGCTTCACCGATATCAGGTGCCACAGCCTCCTCTCATTCATCTCCCCCATATCCATGCCTAATAAATACGACGTCTCCCCAGGGAAATGTCAAGGATTTCTCATACAGTGTAACCTGTACATTGACCATCACCTCGCTGATTTCACCTCTGACAAAGACAGGGTGGACTTCGTCATCTCCCTACTCACAGGCAAAGCTCTGAATTGGGTCACAGACCTCCTCTTCAAGGAGGTTTCAGGTAGTCACACAGGTAGTCACCAACCCGTCAATTACATTACCATCAAGAATCGCTTCCCTCTTCCTCTGATTCCGGGCCACACTAGAACAAGTTGGACAGGTTACCATCTACTCCAAACTGGACCTACGTATGGCTTACAACCTGGTCCATATTCGAAGTGGGGATGAGTGGAAGACAGCGTTCATCACCGCTAGGGGTCACTACGAATACCTGCTTGTGCCCTACGGTCTCACCAATGCTCCCGCAGTCTTCAAATTTTTCATTAATTACGTTTTTTTCAGGACATGATCAACCAGTTCCTCATTGTGTACATTGACGATATTTTGATCTAGTCTCACTCCCTTGCAGAACACATACAGCATGTGCAACAGGTCCTCCAAAGGCTACAGGACCACCATCTTTATGTCAAGGCTGAGAAGAGCGCCTTTCACGTAACCTTCCTAGGGTTCATGCTGACACCAGGAGGGGTCAACATGAACGAAGGCAAAGTCACGGCCATGCTTAACTGGCCCAAACTTACCACTGTAAAGGAACTACAACATTTCCTAGGATTCTCCAACTACTATCGCCGGTTCATCCGAAACTGCAGCAGCACAACCGCTCCTCTCTCAGCTCTCTCCAGTCAAACAAACCCTACCCTCCAATGGACCGACACCGCCCTTACTGCATTTGAGACCTTGAAACGCGTCTTTACCTCTGCACCCATCCTACCCTTCCTTTTGTTCTGGGGTGGATGCATCCGAGGTCGGCGTGGGAGCGGTACTCTCTCAGCGGGTCGGGACACCTCCCACATTACACCCATGGGGCTTCTTTTCAAAGAAACTGTCCCCCGCTGAGAGGAACTATGATGTTGGGAACCGCGAGCTCCTCGCCATTAAGCTGGCTATCGAAGAGTGGCACCACTGGTTAGAGGGAGCTCGTCACCCATTCCTTATCCGTACCGACCACCGCAATTTGGAGTACTTATGAAGTGCCAAGAGGCTCAACCCCAGACAGGCTCGCTGGGCACTCTTCTTCACCCGATTCAACTTCACCGTCACCTATCTGCCTGGCAAGAAAAATGTGAAGGCTGATTCCTTATCCTGTCTATCTGTCTATTTGACGCCCCTTCCTCTAACCCAGCTCCAGAGCCCATCCTGCCTCCGTCTTGTGTCGTGGGACCCATACAGTGGAAAATCCAAGCAGCCGTCCAAGAGGCCCTACGCCACGACCCAGCATCTCCCGACACCCCTACAGGCAAGACCTACGTTCCTGCGTCCTTCAGACCCCAACTAATGCAGTGGTGCCATAACTCTCTGAGTTCTGGCCATCCCGGAATCACCCGGACCACGAAGCTTCTGACACGCACGTTCTGGTGGTCATCCCTAACAGCAGACGTCCGAGATTACGTTCTGTCTTGTCCTGTCCTGTCTGTGCTTGGGCAAAGAGCCCTCGCCAACTACCTACCGGTAAGCTCAAGCCTTTACCCACACCACAAAGACAGAGCCCGGAACTGTGCCTGCCATCGATGAGTGGTTTCGACGGAGCGAGCAGGTTTGGGAGACCACACATCGGCACATCCATCAAGCTTCCCTCTCCCAGAAACGGTTCGCTGACCGGCGTTGCCGACCTATTCCCCTCTTCTACCCTGGGCAACGTGTGAGGCTCTCTACCCGGGACATCCGGCTTAATGACCCCTGCAAAAAATTCAGTCCCCGGTTCATTGGTCCCTTCAAAATAACACACCGCATCAATCCTGTCACCTACCGTCTCCAGTTGCCCCACAATTACCGGATCTCCTCATCCTTCCATGTGTCCCTTCTCAAGCCTGTGAGGTACAGCCCTCTCCATCCTCCTGTGACGCACCTCGGCGCACCCCCTCCATTTGCCGTCGGCGGTGCTTGTTCCAACCAAGCCCTCCTTGACTCCAGCGCCTGGGTGGTCGCACCCACTAACTGGTGGATTGGGAGGTCTACAGAACCGAAGAACGGTCCTGGGTCCCGGCCCACGACATCCTCGACCCAGCGAGGATCCTGGCTTTCCACCGTAACAGTCCTGACCGCCCAGCTCCACGCCCCCGGGAGTCTTTCTGAGCTCTGTTTTTCCCGTGATTTACTCCCGTCTATGATAGTTTTTGCCTGCCTCACTAACGACGCCTTTTGCCTATTCCCTGCCTGTTATCTACCTATTGCGGATTTCCTGTTATCTACCTATTGCCTGATCTTCCGGACTACATTACTAGCCTTTTCCCTGCCAGTACTGTTGCCCTTTTGGACCCCCTGTGTATGACCTTCTGCCTGCCCCTAGAACCAGCTACCTGCCTCCTCCTGTGGTCCTTTGTAATAAACACCTGCTGCGCCCTGCACTTGAAACCAGCTCTCTGTCTCCCCTCATGTTCATTACAATTGTGGAGGCCATGTAATCTGATGCAGCACTCCAGCCTTCCTTTCTTGTGGCTGTCCTCATGAGAGCCAGTTTCATCATAGCGCTTGATGGTTTTTGCGACTACACTTGAAGAAACTTTCAAAGTTCTTGAAATTTTCCGGATTGACTGATCTTCATGTCTTAAAAGTAATGACGGAATGTCATTTCTCTTTGCTTATTTGAGCTGTTCTTGCCACAATATGGACTTGGTCTTTCACCAAATAGGGCTATCTTCTGTATACCACCCCTACCTTGTCACAACACAATGCAGTAAGAACACAACACAACGCACAATTTAACTTTTAACAAGGCACACCTGTTAATTGAAATGCATTCAAGGTGACTACCTCATGAAGCTGGTTGAGAGAATGCCAAGAGTGTGCAAAGCTGTCATCAAGGCAAAGGGTTGCTAAAATATATTTTGATTTGTTTAACAGTTTTTTGGTTACTACATGATTACATAGGTGTTATTTCATAGTTCTGATGTCTTCACTATTATTCTACAATGTAGAAAATAGTACAAATAAATAAAAACACTGGAATGAGTAGGTGTGTCCAAACTTGACTGGTCCTGTCTATGACAGGTTCCCTATTCCATTACTCTTCATGGATGCGAGTGCAGTCTACTAAAATGGCACTTGTCAAAACATAAAAGTATGATAATGCTGAGATGATTATAGCCAAGGTGTCACTCACGACTACATGTTCCTGATGACAAAAATTGTACTGGAACGAATTCTCTCTCTCTCACACTCTCCTCTCACACACACAAATATAGCGTCCCACAAGTTGATCTTTGGTTGAAATGACTTGTGCATTTAATTTGTGTGTGTGTGCTATCTTTCCTATGCAATCCTTGATCCAATCATTGACTGATCTGTTCAAAATAGTGGGGGGAGGTTGTTAGCCTTGGTCTCTTCTTTATTCATCCACTATATTCTTGCAAGACGAGTTGATTAAAATACCCATCTATTACAACTGCCTATATTTACTGACAGCTATATTTACAACGCCGGAGAAATATACAACCACCCCTCTCATTTATTGACTAGCTGGAGTAGGCTATTTCTAACAGAATGGAAATTAATATTTAATATTAGCGTGGTAGGACTACTAGGGTTCGGGGATAATTAATGATTTTGTGTATGCTTTAGCCGAGACAGGCCAGATCTGCTTTAATAGTTTTGATGAATAGCTAAATAGTTTTATATTAAAATGGCAGTGATTCTTGGGCCCTGCCGCAACACAGACTAATGGATAAGAGCTCTGTTGGCTGCCAAGATGGATTATATCAAAGCCCATTGTAGCTTAGCCTCCATTGCGTCTACTGTATTTGACCAGGAGATAGGACTCCAGTTGCTATTACAGACAATGATGTTTCCTCAATCTTTCTGTCACTAAGCAAATTTCAGTTCTTGTGATAGGAAACTTGTAGCCCGTTTAATTTACAGTATTAGACTGTAGCCAATAGGCTATTGTGGCGATTTGAGCATAATGTAGGCCTATCAGAGTGGCCTACCAACAAAACCAATGGCGCAAATCCCTTAATATTTTCACATGGAAATAGCTTTGGATTTCTGTGATATAGGCTATTGTAGCCTATGTGGTGTTCAATCCAGGCCTATATTCCATCATGAGACTTATAAAAACCTTTTTAGATTATGCAGGGATTTACATAATTTTTTACTTGGTCTATTACACCATGCGCCAAATAAGTGACTGTAAATTGCATTGTATTGTGTTGTATGATGCAAGAAACCACTTTACAAAATACAATGCACTATTATTACCATACAGAGAACTAGACAATGTAGGCTACTCTCTGTCTATTGGCTTATTTGGATATTTAAATTTGTATCAAAATACGACAATGCCCCTTAAAAATAAACAAGCTTTTTACCTGACTCGCTCTTCGAAGACAGCTTGAAATGTACACGCTAACTAATTCTTACCTATAACTGGGCAAATAACTTGTTAACTAGCAAAGAATGTCATCAAATGTGCACACGCGTGGCTCTGATCTATAAAAATAATAAAATAAAAAAATAGGTGCATCTACAGGCAGGTGATTGAGAGACTGCCCAAGGGCTACAGACGCAATCTTGCAAAGTTTAGATTTGTTTTGGTGTGTTGCATTGAAAAGCGGCTGATATTATTTGGATTTGATCACATTAAGAGAACAAAAATGTTGATCTATTGTGCAAACTAATGGAGCGAACTGTGAAATTCAATCTCGTGTGTCTCTGCGGGGGCTGGCATTTCTTCTGCGCGGCAGTCCTGGAGGAGGTACGAGGTCCGCACATGCTTAGAGGGAACATTGATTACAGGTACATATAGATAGAGCATTATCATCACTTGCTGCATGATCCACAGACTTGATCTGAGAGAAAATAATGGATAGCATATAAGCACTGTGATAGTATGAGCCTAGCATCCAGGCCAATGTTGCATCTTTAAGAGCAAAGGTGGATAGATAGAGTAGATGCAGCAGTAGATGCAGGCCAGATGTGACTAAAGCAACAAAGCGTAGGCCTACCTATCCTCAGCGTGTCATTTCAAATCAAATCAAATTGTATTTGTAACATGCTTCGTAAACGACAGGTGTAGACTAACAGTGTGCTAACTAACAGTGTACGGAGTCTAGCTGACCTCACACACCTACATACACACGATCATGGTGAAGTTGCAAAGAATTCTGCCAGTCCACCTACACACCCCTACCTACACACATTTCTGGCTCTACATTCATCTATCTGCAAGGCCAACTCTCTTTTGTCTACTTGCTTTCAGGATTTGCGGTTGGACATCCTTCGCCAAGAAATGGCCTTGTTAAACTTTTTGTGAACAGTCTTTCTGATGACAGTCAGTCCGACACAGCCCTTGTAATACACAGTGTATTTTTAATAGATATGTACAGCAATGGCAGAACGCCAAAGCCCAACTGGTATGAAAGCGAGTTTCAAGGCACCCCTGCGTTCCTTTCAACGGAGGATAATGAAGGACGGTTGGTCTCTAGGCTACGACTGAATGCTTTGTGAACGCGTCGTGCTGTTTCTGCTGTGGTCAACACAGAGGGAGCGGTCCAGCCATGATAATTACGCCACTTGACTAGGGCCGAGGGCGATATGTTGCTAGACGCAGAACACAGTGGGCGCTGACAATAGGATGCGCTAACTAATGGAACAGCATTCAACTGCAAAAGGCACTGTTGTTGTCAGGCTCAGGTAAAACAGTGGGGGTTTATTAGTATTTTTTATTAGGGATTTGGCGCTTAAAGAGCCACTGAACACACCGGAAGGCACGCGTGTTTGTCTGTTGCTCATTAGAAAAATGAGATTTCAGTCTTGGAGCTGTGTTACCTGACCGATTCCGCTTTGGTTAAAGATTTTTGACCCTCATGAGACACTGTAGGCGGGGAAGCCTACTTCACTTCCTAAAAATCCCCAGAATGAATCTAAGATAACTCAAGAAATATGTAATAAATGTTGACGTTTTTGCCAAGGATGTTTTAGTTGCGCATATTTACATCTAACTAAGGTGTTTGGTGCAGTAAGTAAAAAAATGCGCAAGGTGTTGTCTTATGTAAACAAAGTCGGCCTGCTGGGCAGGTCTGTCTCACTGTCTGTGCTATTGGATAGAGAGCAATCACTGCAGCTGTTCACCCCATGTTAGTGGGCAAATGTACATCATAAAATCAAAACTCAACCTTAATTTACCCGTTGTGGCACACAGACGTTCCAAACTCTGTTTTATACGAGACTGACTTTATGACAAAAATTATCCTACTTACTACACTTTGTAGGACATTTTGACACAGAATAATGGTTTCTCACTCATATACAGTGCATTCGGAAAGTATTCAGACCCTTTGACTTTTTCCACATTGTGTTACGTTAGTCTTATTCTAAAATGGATTCAATAAATGTTTGTCCTTATCAACCTACAAACAATACCCCATAATGACAAAGTGAAAACAGGTTTTTACAAATCTTTGAAAATGCATTACAAATAAAAAACAGAAATGCCTTATTTACATAAGTATTCAGACCCTTTGCTATGTGACTCGAAATTGAGCTCAGGTAAATCCTGTTTAAATTGATCCCCCCTTGAGATGTTTTGATTGGAGTCGACCTGTGGTAAATTCTATTGATTGGACATGATTTGGAAAGGCACACACCTGTCTATATAAGGTCCCACAGTTGACGCTGCATGTCAGGACAAAAACCAAGCCAAGAGGTCGAAGAAATTGTCCATTGAGCTCTGAAACGGGATTGTATCAAGGAACAGATCTGGGGGAAGGCTACCAAAAATGTCTGCGGCATTGAAGGTCCCCAAGAACACAGTGGTCTCCATCAATCTTAAATGGAAGAAGTTTGGAACCACCAAGACTCTTCCTAATGCTGGCCACCCGGCCAAACTGAGCAATCAGGGGAGGAGGGCCTTGGTCAGGGGAAGTGACCAAGAACCCGATGGTCACTCTGACAGAGCTCCAGAGTTCCTCTGTGGAGATGGGAGAACCTTCCAGAAGGACAACCATCTCTGCAGCACTCCACTAATCAGGCCTTTATGGTAGTGGCCAGACGGAAGCCACTCTTCAGTAAAATTAACATGACAGCCCGCTTGGAGTTTTCCAAATGGCACCTAAAGGACTCTCAGACCACGAGAAACAAGATTCTCTGGTCTGATGAAACCAAGATTAAACTCTTTATCATGAATGCCAATCGTCACGTCTGGAGGAAACCTGGCACCATCCCTACAGTGAAGCACGGTGGTGGCAGCATGTTTTTCAGTGGCAGGAACTGGGAGACAGGATAGAGGGAAAAATGAACGGAGCAAAGCACAGAGAGATCCTTGATGAAAACCTGCTCCAGAGCGCAAAGGAACTCAGACTGGGGCGAAGGTTCACCTTCCAACAGGACAACGACCCTAAGCACACAGACAAGACAACGCAGGAGTGGCTTCGGGACAAGTCTCTGAATGTCCTTGAGTGGCCCAGCCAGAGCCCGGACTTTAACCCGATTGAACATCTCTGGAGAGACCTGAAAATAGCTGTGCAGCGACGCTCCCCATCCAACCTGACAGAGTTTGAGAGGATCCCCAAATACAGGTGTGCCAAACCTGTAGCACCATACCAAAGAAGACTCGAGGCAGTAATCGCTGCCAAAGGTGCTTCAACAAAGTACTGAGTAAAGGAATACTGAATACCTATGTGTGATAAGGCTGTTTTTTTTTTGTAATACATTTGCAAATTTTTGTGATCTATTTTAGAATAAGGCTGTAACGCATTTATTTTCTTGAAAAAGTCAAGGGGTCTGATATGCCACAAAGGCCATTTTTAAAGGGATTTGTTGCTTTTTAAAGGCAGTCGCTCTTTAAGGTCACAAACTCTACGACTACAGTAAGTAGGTGATGCACTTTCATCCTTGGCAAGTTTTTTAAAATGTGGATGATGAAACGGACATTTCAAAGGGAAAGTCACTGTAGGCCAGAGCGATAGTCACTGATTCTGCTGCTACAAAGGAATGTCAGATCAGTGGTTGGCTTCTGATCCTTTGTTGTTTGTGGAATCGGATTGTGCAGCTGAACAGGGGCTCAAAATGGCTTTGTATTTACCGTACATGGCTTTCTCAGCAGAAGTGTTTGTGTGTGTTGACGACAACACGTAAGAAAAAAATCCATAGGAGCCAGAACGTCGAAGGAAGTGGCCACTCGTTGATCACATTTAATTTCAAATGGAAAACAATGCTACTTGTCTGGTCTACCTCCCGAGCCTGAAAGAGGGCTAGTGTTTTACTATGGTCTGAATTGCCTGTGACACCTTGGAATGTTGCGACAAATTGAAATAATTTTTCTATTTGTTTTGTGCATTGGGCTCACCGAGGAGCTGTTATGGAGGATTTTCAATTTTCTCTCCCTCCAAAAACTCAAAGGAGACAGTCAATGAGACTGAATTAATCTACACAATAAGATTCTCTATTTGTCGGTAGAAAATGTTTCTTTCATTGACTCGGCCGTACGACGGCAAATAAATGTAAAGCAATTACTCTCAGGGTGCATGCAATCTGTTACAAATAAAATCTGATGCAATGATATTTTCAAACTACTGTACCCCTAAACTTTGTATAAATCCAACAAAAAGGCCTCTCCACGCACACCTATTTTCTATTATTTTCCCAAATCAGTTCAACTACACCCTTTTACAGGATAGACAACACACAGCCATATGTGTGTACACACACACTCAAAATGTCTGCCTTTTCTCCCCTCATATTAAAGCCGTCCTCAGCTGTGAGACTCGGGCTGGATTCTCTATACAATAGGTGTGGGTTCTCTTTAAAGTAAATGGGTCGCTCCACGAAATGAGTGCCTTTTGCGTCCGTTTAATATTTTTAGTAGAAATTGTGGACAAATATTGAATAAAAAAAAAATTATTCAGCATTTTGATATGTCTCTCCGTCAACCCTATGTTCACGGTTTTAGATTTTAACCAACCTGATCCCAACATTTCTCCAAGTTTCACCATCATTTCTGAAGATGATTAGTTATTTTGTGTGATTAGTGATTCATTTACGTCTGTCCCTCATTTTAAGGTCAACCCTGTTTACGAAAACGGAATTCTTGTTTTAATATGGTGAAACTATTCCTTTTTAAATATTTTTTCAAAAGAAACTTTGAACATCTAATAGTCAAAACATAGAGTAAAAGCAGGTGAGCTCGTTCTACTCTTTTTGGCCATAGACAGGGTAGAAATGTTTTAACAATTTCATTTGTTTTGTGAAGTTAGATTTCAAATGCCACTCCCTGTTGCTCACAACAACAACTACCATTCCCCCGTTACAAGGGGATTAATGGCTGATTTACCATGTTACGGTCAACCATGTTACGGTCGACCCTGTTACGGTCAACCCTGTTACCTTATTTGGCACTTAATAGGCACTTACTATAGTGATTTTTTATTAGATGGGAAAACTTGATTTTTATGAAGTTGAACATGTGCTCTTTATCAAAGTACTTATAAAAAGTCTGAGAATTTGAGGAACGACCAAAATGCCACTGAAATGTGCCCCATCATATCGGCCCACTCTGTGCAGTCTGATACAACAACAGCACTCCGCCCTCCAACCGCCTATTCATCCGCCCGCCAGTCCACTTACTTAACATTTTTGCATCAGCCATTGATTTGGTGCCACATTCTCAAAGTGGTGGTCCTTGCCTGTAGACTGTAGTCTCCATCTAAGTGAGTTCAGGGCTAGGCTCATGTAATTATGTGTCTCAAACTTCCCTTTTTCCCTTTCCCTCTTGTTGTGTTTCTGTTTTCGTTCCTTGTTGCTTTTGTGAGACAAAGCGGCAATGAAAGAAAATCAGTCCCTGGGTCAAGTGAAGGTTATTCACCCACACTGCACTGGGGCGGAGAGCTTGACACTCCCCACAGCCAGTTTGCATTGTTTGATATATATTTATATATATTTTTGTTTTAAGCTGCACAAGCGACTGGTCTTTCAGCTCTCAGACTAATTGGTAGAGAACTTCAGTTGAGAATTTTCTCAAATGCAGCCTGTGGGGAAAAAAGGGTAACGAACACAGACATGCCATGTCCTCACTGATGGCCACACATACACAAGTGTGTGTATGCACACAGTCTCACACAACATGAGCAAAAAGGGACCCACAAAAATATTCAACAAACGAACCTAGTGAACCCACCACCTTCCATCCTATCCAACTACCACACAAAACCTCTGTCAATGTGTACTGTAACTAAGCCAGAGAGAGAGAGAGAGAGATAAAAAAAATAAAAAAATAAAGAACAGGACAAGTGTCCTGACAAGTGGATCAGCTTAACCCTTGCACCGGAACCATCCATCAGGCTGTGGAATCAGCTCTCCGGGATCGCTCATCCCAAACAGGAGGTGAAATTCCCAACTCCGACAGCTGTGACCAGAAAGATAGCTCACTGGACACCCAGCGCCTCAGCAAGCAATCTTTAACTAACATTCCAGATGGGGATTTTGATACATGACAAATAGGAGAGGAGAGGAGAGTGGGGCGATGGAGGGAAAGAGGGGGAGAGGAGAGTGGGGCGATGGAGGGAAAGAGGGGGAGAGGAGAGTGGGGCGATGGAGGGAAAGAGGGGGAGAGGAGAGGAGAGTGGGGCGATGGAGGGAAAGAGGGGGAGAGGAGAGGAGAGTGGGGCGATGGAGGGAAAGAGGGGAGAGGAGAGTGGGGCGAGGGAGGGAAAGAGGGGGAGAGGGGGAGAGTGGGGCGATGGAGGGAGAGAGGGGGGGATAGGGAGGAGTAGTTGAGATGGAAACATAGTGAGCTACATGTATAGGGAGAATTGTTTGATTTGGAAACAATGTGTCTGTGTTGAGTTGGGAGAGAGAGATGGATGGATCGAAGGATGGAGGAATGGGGGGGAGAAGAGGTGGTTGAGTAGAGGGGGGCATTATACTTCATACTGGCATCGATCTATGTGAGGAGGACTGAGCAAAGACAGGATGACATTCATGGTGTGGTCGGTAGTCGGACAGCATGGGTCGTTAGTTCTAAAAAAGACATTTCCAAACAGTGACATGCTCTACTGTGCTGAGAAATAATGCTTGTATTCCGAATACACTGTGGTATCAAGTTGTTCGGCATCCAATTGAATCCCATGCTGAATTCTGAATGACGGGTCTTGTTAGTTGCACTGCACCCACTGTATTACATTCACTATTCAACATGTGCTCCAGTGAATGCACCATTCGCTGGCTAGCTACCTACGCAAACACACACGTGTGTGTGGTGCTATGTCATTACCAATCATGAAATGAAGGTGAGGAGAGAGCAGGGTGCTACATGTGTAGATGTCAGGCATTCTTAAGCATGCTCGCCTGTCAAGGGCAATAACACACACACACACACAATGTATGCAATCCTATACCACTCATAACCTACACAGTTGTGGAGCCTTACAGCAGAGAGAGCGATCCTGTTTAAGAGGCCAGGCATAACAAAAGCCTAGGGCAGTGTTCTTCAATCCTGGTCCTGGGGACCCACAGGGTATGCAGGGTTTTGTTATAGACTAGCACTAACACACATCATTCAGTGGTTAGTTAAGTCAGGTGTGTTAGTGCAGGGCTAAAACAAACGTGCACAACCTGGGGTGCTGCCAGGAATGGATTGCGAAACACTTGGAACAGAGGTAGCCTTCTAGTGGACCTTTGTTAATGATTTAGCCAAGTTGTTCATTTGCAGTAATGACAGAATGTGCATAAATTTTTTTTGAGACTTTAGGATAACACCACAGGTCAACAAATTACAGGTACAGCTTTCCTAAAATGAGGACAGGAAAAACATACATTTGGCAAGAAACAAAATCCTTCTACAGCTTCTCACTTCTGATAGAATATCAAATCCACTGTGGTCCATGGATGTTTAATTAGACGCCAATGCTGGCTTTCACACCAGAAAAAGAAATACACTGAAAAACATACACGACTAGTTTTGCTGGAGTGGCTGTCTGCAGTGTTGGGGAGTAGTAAACAACATGTAATTCAACTAGTAATGTAACTACATTTTGCCGTAGCTTGGTGGTAGTTGAACTAAATTCAAATCTTGGTAGTGTTTTCACTAATTAATTACGGTTTTCCATTGTAGTGGTGTAGCCAACTCCTGGAACTACACAACACTTTATTTGGGAAAAAGAAAATATAATATGGGTGAGGTAAGCAATAATTTCCTTTCTTTTTCAGCATCAGACCTACCTAATTCTCATTTGAAACAAAGTTTTTGCGTTTAATAGGCTAAATTACACATTATGTTAACATCTGACTCCAGAGTGATGTGTTCTTGCAATGTGTTCTTGTAGTCTATGACATTTCAGATTTCGATATGATCATCTATCACGAAGAAGTGTTGATATAATTAACTACTTTAGTTAAGTAAACTGTTTTTCTTAAGGGTAGCTTAACCTCTTCCAGTGTGAAGTAATTGGTAGCTTGGTAAACTATATTTTCAGAGTAGCTTCCCTAACACTGGCTGTTTGTCAGAGAATCTATTAGAAAGACTTGTTATTCAGAAACAAGTTTACACATTTTGCAGTTCTTTTTTTTTCCATCTTTGTGTGTGTGTGTATGTGTATGTGTGTGTGTGTGTCTGTGTCTTTGAAGGCAAATATAGACAAGTTTCAGAATGCTGACTGGTGGGTCTTAACACTTCTAGAACTGCAATAATACTCAGTACATCCAGGTTTTGGATATATATATAGAAATAGAAGAAAACATTGTGTAGAGCAGTTGATATCACAGTAAAAAGAAACAGAAAATATTGAGTTCCCTCTCAGAATCCACAAAGCGATGACCTGGTTTGGAAATGCCTTTAGAACTTCTTCTAAACTAGCATATCAGAGGCTAAGTAGGACACTAACAGGTCAACATGTCTCGCCCAGGGCCTAACCCCAGCTTGAGCTGCCTGCATGCCCACCTTGACACATGAGCGGTGTCGCACACTAAACCTTCCCCCCTATACCACAGGATGCAGACAGTAGAGAATCCATCATGTCTCCAATCCACAGGAGGTGCCAAATGAACAGACCTGCGCCACACTTCATGTGTGTTGACCCCGGAGGGTACGTATAAAAAACAAGACACCGCATGCATTTTAAAACGAATCCCAAGTTTAACTTGACACACTTCGCAAACTAATTATCACTTGGTAATTATGTGACGAATTATGGCGCCAGCGCCTGAACTAAATCCGAATGCATCTTATAAGTTGAATATATGAAACTTTCATCAACTTGAAATGATAGTTTGTAAACTTGATACACAGACAATGAATGCAAAACATGATTTCTCTTTCCATGACATACTGATCAGGTGAATCCAGGTGAAAGCTATGATCCCTTATTGATGTCACTTGTTAAATCCACTTCAATCAGTGTAGATGAAAGGGAGGAGACAGGTTAAAGAAGGATGTTTAACCCTTGAGACAATTGAGAAAGAGGGTGAATGGGCAAGACAAAATATTTAAGTGCCTTTGAATGGGGTATGGTACAGTAATAGGTGGCAGGCGCACCAGTTTGTGTCAAGAACAGCAACACTGCTGGTTTTTTTTTCCACACTCAATAGTTTCCTGTGTGTATCAATGATGGTCCAACACCCAAAGGACATCCAGCCAACTTGACACAACTGTGGGAAGCATTGGAGTCAACATGGGCCAGCATCCCAGGGGGGTGAACTCAATATTAGGAAGGTGATGTTAATGTTTTGTTCACTGTGTATATATGGAACTTGAATATTCAATGAAATTGTATTTTAAAACTGAATGCAATTTCATTCAATTCAGTTTCAAATCATGAAATCCAAGTAACATTATTTAATTCAATGATTCAATTGGTACATTACCAATTCCAAAATATTACATTCAATATCCTAATACAAATTCAAAATTATGTAATTCAAATACTGAAATCACTCCATAGCCAGCCTTCCTATCTAAAAAGTCCCCCTCCTAAAGTTTTCTGAAGGAAATATCTGAACTTCATAGGTCACTGAAGGGCACATGAAGGCGAATATTAACCGGAATGTAGGTCAAATTAATTTGAATCCTAGTCCACTGAAATGTAATGACATTCTATATATTTTACCTCTTGGTGATGTCATTCGGAAACTTAATGTTAACTTTCACTGCTATTCGGATAACACACAGCTGTACATTTCGATGAAACATGGTGAAGCCCCAAAATTACCCTCCCTGGAAGCCTGTGTTTCAGACATAAGGAAGTGGATGGTGGCAAATGTTCTACTTTTAAACTCTGACAAAACAGAGATGCTTGTTCTAGGTCCCAAGAAACAAAGAGATCTTCTGTTGAATCTGACAATTAATATTGATGGTTGTACAGTCGTCTCAAATAAAACTGTGAAGGACCTCGGCGTTACTCTGGACCCTGATCTCATATCAAGACTGTTTCAAGGACAGCTATTTTCCATCTACGTAACATTGCAAAAATCTGAAACTTTCTGTCCAAAAATGATGCAGAAAAATGTATCCATGCTTTTGTCACTTCTAGGTTAGACTACTGCAATGCTCTACTTTCCAGCTACTCCAGATAAAGCACTAAATAAACTTCAGTTAGTGCTAAACACGGCTGCTAGAATCTTGGCTAGAACCCAAAAATGTGATCATATTACTCCAGTGCTGCCTCTCTACACTGGCTTCCTGTTAAGGCAAGGGCTGATTTCAAGGTTTTACTGCTAACCTACAAAGCATTACATGGGCTTGGTCCTACCTATCTTTTCGATTTGGTCCTGCCGTACATACCTACATGTACGCTACGGTCACAAGACGCAGGCCTCTTTATTGTCCCAAGAATTTCTAAACAAACAGCTGGAGGCAGGGCTTTCTCCTATAGAGCTCCATTTTTATGGAATGGTCTGCCGATCCATGTGAGAGAGACAGACTCGGTCTCAACCTTTAAGTCTCTATTGAAGACTCATCTCTTCTGTAGGTCCTATGATTGAGTGTAGTCTGGCCCAGGAGTGTGAAGGTGAACGGAAAGGCACTGGAGCAACGAACCACCCTTGCTGTCTCTGCCTGGCCGGTTCCCCTCTCCACTGGGATTCTCTGCCTCTGACCCTATTACAGGGGCTGAGTCACTGGCTTACTGGTGCTCTTCCATGCTGTCCCTGGGGGGGTAGTTTATGTGTTGGGGGCTAGGGTCCGTCTGTTATATCTGGAATATTTCTCCTTTCTTATCTGGTGTCCTGTGTGAATTTAAGTATGCTCTCTCTAATTATCTCTCTTTTTCTTTCTTTCTTTCTCTCTCTCTCTCTCTCTCTCTCTCTCTCGGACCTGAGCATTAGGACCATTCCTAAGGCCTACCTGGCCTGATGACTCCTTGATATCCCCAGTCCACATGGCCGTGCTGCTTCTCCAGTTTTAACTGTTCTGCCTGTTCTATGAACATTTTAAAATCTTGTCCATGTTCTGTTATAATCTGCACAGCCGGAAGAGGACTGGCCACCCCTCACAGCCTGGTTCCTCTCTAGGCTTCTTCCTAGGTTCTGGCCTTTCTAGGGAGTTTTTCCTAACCACTGTGCTTTTACACCTGCATTGCTTGCTGTTTGGGGTTTTAGGCTGGGTTTCTGTACAGCACTCTGTGACATCAGCTGATGTAAGAAGGGCTTTATAAATACATTTGATTGAAATTTGATTGATAATAAAGTCCCCCAAAAAACTTCAGATGGAATTCAATGTCAAATTCCATTGAATGCTTTACCTGAATTTGGATACATTCGACCTAAATTCATGTTGAGGAAAGAGTTGAATCTAGCAAGGTATCCAGTAATAAGAAAACACCTATTATACTGTACATTGACTTGACATTTTGCCTCCTGCTTTTAGAAGCAAATACACTTGAATGATAGATCCACTTATAACTTGACCTTTGCGTTAAAACAACATCCTGATCATGTCTGTGAAGAAGACAGTAGTGGTGAGCATACATTTCCCTCTGTCTTCCTCCCTCCCTTCTGTCCCTGAAGTAGCTGAACTCTTCTCCCGGAGAAATATTTGATTAACTCTGGAATTTATGGTGTGCTGCTACTACACAGGGCTCTCACAATTATCCCAGGGAGAAAGGGCCACGCTAGGTCTGTTTATTCTGGAGAGCTGGGAGGTCGGGGCAGTGTGTCTGTCTATGTGTGTGTGTCTGTGTCTGTTTATGTCTGTCTGTGTGTCTGTGTGTGAGTGTATGTCTGTTTGTTTATGCATCAGTGCTCCTGTGTGTGTCTACGCACAGATGTGTGCGTGTGTACCTGTGAGTGAAGGTTTGTGTGTGTGTCCCAGCTCTCTTCAAAAGGAGCCTCTTGGATAGGTCACAGCTTTGGCACATCCAACCTATCAATAGGCTGGCAGGTAGTGGAGCCGTCAAGGATTAATCTATGGAGATTAAACCAAATAATGGTTTCTTCGCAATGGCTATGATGGGGGAGATGGTTGGTTCAGAGAAACGGAGGGGGCTTCATTGCACCAACTGAGACACTGGAGTCAACCCAACCTTAACAAGACCCTGAGGGGGGAGGAGAACTGGATGCATCCCCACTGGGCAGGTAGGAGGGAGAAGGAGAATGGGATGAGAAGAGAAAGAGTTTGGAGAGAGGGCGATAACGGGAGAGAGGATTTAGAGAGAGGAAAGAGGACAGGGAGGGAAGGAGAGTGGGATATGGAGGGAAAGTGGGTTGGATGCAGGGAGGCAGAGTGTGAGGGTGAGATGACAGAAGTGGGAAGGATAATAAGGAATAGAGAGGGAAAGAGAGAGGCAGAGATATAGGTTAAAGGGGAGCAAGGGAGGGAGTGAAACAAGGAAAGAGGAAGAAAAGCGAGGGGAAAGAGGGGAGAGGAGTAGCACTGATAGAAATAGAGTGTAATGAGATGAAACGAGAGCGCTATCGCCTGACTTAGCGATGAACACTCAGGGGATCCAACGTGTGTGTGTGTGTGTGTGTGTGTGTTCCCGTTCATGTGTGCGAAGAAGGGTGATCAGACGCGTCCCAAACTGGAGCTGCGATGACGATAGATAAGAGGCAGGACACTGCCGGGGGAAGAAACAGGAGTGGTGGTGGTGGTGGTGGGGGTATTTTTGATCCTCTCTGGGCCTTTCCGGGAACCTCCGACATTACACCCTCTTAAACCCCCCCCCTCTCCACTCTGACAGGTGGGAGAGACCCAAGAGGGGTGAGGAGGGAACCACCAGCCATGAGCCCTAGGTTGTTTCCCAAATGGCACTCTATGGGCCCTGGTCAAAGGTAGTGCTCTATAGAGGGAATAGGGTGCCATTTGAGACACAGACCCAGTTGTGATCTAAATCCAAAGGGGGAAGAGGGGGAATAGAGTTGTAACCATGGGCTGCATGGTGCGGGGGTGAGGTGATGAGGGGGGGTGAGGCAGGGCTCCAGACTGCCACCATTTAGTTGCATTTTTCGACCCTATGACTTGGCTGTGCGAGTTACATTATTAATTGGACACACTGGTGCGAGCTGCACATTCTACCCGGTCACTTCAATCAAAACGTCCTATTTTTCGGGAGGATAAAACCATGAATTTGTAGTTAAGTGCATTATCCTTTAATTATCCTTTGTTTCACTGGGGCCGGCTGCTGTAATGAGCGAGCCTCCCAATCTCTCTATTGCCCCTCGTGTGTGTATACATTTGAAAATGCAATGAAAAAACTACTTTGGAAGCAACTAGTTATCTATAAAAATACAAAAAATCTGGATACCTATTTTGACAGTAAAATATAACAAAAATAGCCAAATTGTCAACCCAAGATTCATGACTATCACTGGATTAGGTTGCATTTAAAAAATATTTTGAACGATGCATTCCTGCTTGGACATGTTCGATGTAACAACGTATTTATTGAATACCATCTCAGTAGCCTCGTACACTTCTTAATAAAAGCATTGTGAATGACTTTATAGTGACTTAATAAGACTGAAAATTTGGTTAGTGGCAGGGGAACATGCTAGTCTGCAGCCCTTTGAGGTCAATAAAGGAACTTGGGGAAGTAGGGAAGCTCCTCTGACAGTACGGGGAGGGGAGGGTTAATGCCAGCTGATTAGCACTGAAAGGGTGCTTCATTCTACAGCTAGAGGACTCCTGATATCTCCAGAAGTATCATCTTTTTGTCTTTATCTGTTGTGGTCTAGTACTGTCTTTTTGCTAGCTAGGGCCATCTACTTTAAGTGCTGCCTGTCTTCCCAGTGGTCCGCTTGGTGTGTGAACTGCTGACTGCTCATAACTTGCAGATGATTGTTGACACATCAACCAGCATCAAGGGGCAGGGCAATTTGTGACTTGTTTTGGTAGTCAATGGCTGTATTGGAGGGGGAGTGGTTTCTCTTGTCCTAGGCAATCAGCAATTAGTATGTCTGCTAGGCAATTAGCAATTAGTGTTAGTACTTCAGTCTCTTCTGGCTTCTTAGCGGCGGTTGTGTAAGTCTCGTCGGCAAAAACGAAGACCGTCGCCGAAACCAAGACTGTTCTACTGCGCACTCGAGTATCTTACCCTGTCATTTTCTGATGATCTAATTTTGCTCTTTTGTAGCATTGGCAACTGTGTTTTCTATACCTATTCACTCCTACGCCTGTAGGCTTTACAGATGCTCCCCACCCCTTTGCTGCAACCCTTCTAATTTAGTGTACCCTGCACGCACAACCCATGTGGACTTCCGGGTCTCTGGTAGTTCCAAACACTGCCAATCTGCAGTCAAGAACGCTGAGTTCATTTCAGCCTCTAATGCCCTTCAGTCCCTTGACTTTTTGGCCCTGACGGAGACATGGATCACCCCAGAGAACACTGCTACTCCGGCTGCTTGCTCTTCATCTGACTGTTTTCTCTCATAGTCCGAGAGCATCTGGTCATCGCGGTGGTGGCACAGGGCTGCTCAGTTGTCCTAACTGGAGATTCTCTTTTCTCCCTCTCACCTGTCCATCTGCTCATTTGAATTCCATGCTGTCACTTGTCCACTCAAGTTTAACATTGTTGTCATCTATCGCCCACCAGGTGCCCTTGGAGAGTTCCTCAAATGAGCTTGACACCTTGATAAGCTCATTTCCTGACGACGGCTCACCTCTCTTCGTACTTGACTTCAACCTCCCGACGTCTTCCTTCGATTAATTTCTTTCCCCTCCTTACCGCTTTTGACCTCCCCCAATCCCCCTCCAACTCACAAGGCAGGACATACACTTGACTACATCTTTACTAAAGGCAATATGCCTACTAATCTCACTGCAACCCCCATCCATGTCTCTGATCACTACTTTGTTTCCTTTTCTGTCTCCCTTTCCTCCAACCCACCCCTACCCAGATGATAGGGCTGAGCGGTCTACCGTATTTTACTATATACCGGTATTGATGCTCGGACCGGTTGAATTTTTACATTACCTTCTATAACGGTATTTCAATGTTTGATTTGTTAAATGTGATGCGCTACTCCGGCGTGTATAATGTCAGTTTTTATAGTTTACTCCGTTTGCAACTTGAGTCATCTCTCCCTCCTGCTGCTGCCACTAACCACACCAAGAGGAATAGGCGAAGCATGAATATTTGGCTGGCTAGCTAGATAGCTACATGAAGTATGAAAACATTGAATTACTGGAAACACTAACACAAACTTTGGTTCCTACCCTGTCAATAATTCCTCACTGGCTTATAAATTTCTGTGATGTCAAACAACAATGTATTCAAGGTGCTGCACACTATTTCAACTATAGAATTAGAATAATTTTATTCCCATGATTCCAACAGTTAATTTAACTAGGCCTAGATTGTTTTGCCCATATCATGCTGCGTGGCACAGTGTGGAGCTGATAATAAAAGTGCAGGAAATGCAGAAAATGTATGGAAATGCTGAAAATAATTGTTTTGAGTTGTATAATTGATGTGTTGCCACCCTAGCGTGACGAACTACTTGAAGCATTTTTTAAACTTGTACTATTAAAAAACAAAATACTGTCATATTGTGATATGATAATTTGTCCAGACCTACCAGATGGTCATGTGCCGTCGCAATCTTCGCTCTCTCTCTCCCACTACTCTCTCTCCTATCGTATCATCTCTCCCTCCTGTCTCCTGATTCTGCCCCTACTCCTCCCTTTCCGCATCCTATGACTCGCACTGTCCCCCTGGCCGGCTCAACCCTCCCCTCCTGCTCCGTGGTTGAGTGACTCATTGCGAGTTTACAGAACAGGGCTGCGGGCAGCTGAGCGAAAATGTAGGAAGAAAACTAAACTTCCGGAGGACCTATCATCCTTTCACTCCCTCCTCTCTTCCTCTGTTTCCTCTGCTAAAGCCACTTTCTACCACTAAAATCTCAAGCTTCTGCCTCTAACCATAGGAAACTATTTTCCACGTCTCCCTCAATCCTCCACCCCTCCCTCCTCCCTCTCTGCAGACGACTTTGTCAACCACTTTGAAAAGAAGGTTAACGACATCCTCTCTTCATTCACTCAGCCTATTGAGTCCACTGGTCCCACTCACACAGAACTACCCTACGCCTTGACCTCTTTCGTCCCTCTTCAGATGAAATCCTGCAACTAGTGAGGTCTGGCCGCCCGACAACATGCCCGCTCAACCTTCTCCCAATCCTCACTTGCCTCATCAATTCATCCCTTACCACTGGCTGAGTCCCCTCTGACTTCAAAATGGCCCGAGTCGTTCCCCTCTTCAAGAAACCAACAGTCGACTCATCTGATGTCAAACTTTAGACCTGTATCTGTTTCTTTTCTTTCCAAAACACTTGAGCACGCTGTCTCTGATCAACTCTCTTATCTCTCTCAGAATGATCTTCTTGACCCTAACCAGTCAGGCTTCAAGATGGGTCACTCAACCGAGACTGCTGTTCCCTGTCACGGAGGCTGTACACACTGCCAAAGCTGACTCTCTCTCCTCTGTTCTCATCCTCCTAGATCTATCTGCTGCCTTCGACACTGTGAACCACCTCCTTTCCACCCTCTCAGGGCTGAGCATCTCAGGCTCTACACACTCTTGGATTGCATCCTACCTGGCAGGCCGCTCCTACCAGGAAGTGGAGAGGATCTGCACCACATACTCTCACTACTGGTGTCCCCCAAGGCTTGAGTCTAGGCCTTCTTCTCTATACATCAAGTCACTCGGCTCAGTCATATTCTCACATTGTCTCTCCTATCATAGTTGTGTGGATGCCACTCAACTACTTTTCTCCTACCCCCGTCTGACACCAAGGTGGTGACACGCATCTTTGCGTGTCTGGCAGATATCTCAGCTTGGATGTCGGCCAACCACCTCAAGCTCAACCTCTACAAGACGGAGCTGCTCTTCCTCCCGGGGAAGGCCTGCCTGCTCAAAGACCTCTCCATCACGGTTGACAACTCCACAGTGTTGTCCTCCCAGAGTGCAAAGAACCTTGGCTTGACCCTAGACAACAGCCTGTCGTTCTCTGTAAACATCAAAGCAGTGACTCGCTCTTGCAGGTTCATGCTCTACAACATCCGTAGAGTACTATCCTACCTCATACAGGAAGTGGCGCAGGTCCTAATCCAGGCACTTGTCCTCTCCCGTCTGGACTACTGCAACTCGCTGTTGGCTGCGCTCCCCGCTTGCGCCATCAAGCACCTGCAACTTATCCAGAACACTGGAGCCCGCCTGGTTTTAAACCTTCCCAATTTCTCCCATGTCACCCCGCTCCTCTGCACACTCCACTGGCTTCCAGTCGAAGCTCGCATCCACTACACGACCATGGTGTTTGCCTACGGAGCAGCAAGAGGAACCGCCCCTCCCTACCTTCAGGCTATGCTCAAACCCTACACCCCAACCCGAGCACTCTGTTCTGCCACCTCGGGTGTCTTGGCCTTCCCACCCCTACGGAAGAGCAGCTCCAGCTCCGCCGTCCAAGCTCTTCTGTCCTAGCACCCCAATGGTGCAACCAGCTTCCCCTTGAAGCTAGGACAGCACAGTCCCTGTCCATCTTCCTAAAGCACCTGAAACCCTACCCCTTCAAAGAGTATCTTAAAAAATGACCCCCGCCTTTTCTAACTGACTGCTGATTACTACTTTATTAGGGAAAATTGTACTTACTATGCCTGTGATATGTGGTTGTCCCACCTATCTATCTTAAGATGAATGCACTAACTGTAAGTCGCTCTGGATAAGAGCATCTACTAAATCACTAAAATGTTTAAAGGGGTGTTTAATAGTGCTGGAGATAATGAAAATGATAGGGAGAACGTCCAGTAGCAGATTTTAACAATGAAAGAAATGACAAAGTCATTAAGACTAAAAGTAAGGTCTGTCAGACTAGAACAGACATTTGTGTATTATATTTTGACGCTTAAACTCCCATCAAAAAACTATATTTTGGCATTGTAATTGTTGTGCTATTGCATTAAAGGAAAATTGCACCCAATAACAATATTTTGGTATTTGTTTCATTAGTCCATTGTTGATATAGGCCCAAAATGTTTTGTATGTCAGCAATCAAGTTTTCGAGATAAGTCAAAAATTGTAAATACAGAAATACAGACGGTATTATGCACTTTGCATGATATGATGCAAAATGCATCACACCGGCTGTATTTTGAAAGTTATACATTTAGAAAACTTGATTGCTGTCATTCAAAACATTTTGGGCCTATATCAACAATGGACTAATGAAACAAATACCAAAATATAGTTATTGGGTGCAATTTTCCTTTAATGCAATAGCACAACAATTATCCTGCTTGCATAATCAGAACAAGGGCAGTTGAAAAGCGAGTTTCTTGTGAATGGAAGACTTGTCTTTGATTCTCTATACTGCAGGGTTAGGGCTGTTATGTATTGTTGCACCGAGTACTTTCTGTGGGCGTCCAGCGATTTCTTGCTTTATTCCAGCATAGGCTAGGATATACAGCATCACTGCCTTACCAATAGGGATGAGGAACCACACTGATGTAAAGCTTGGAGTGCTTGACCTGATGTCAAGTATAAAGCTTGTATCGGTCGACCCACACAGACACCACCTCAGTAAATACTGCTGCTGTCCCGATGGCACACGGAGCAGAGCTACGGAGGTAAAACACTACATGCTTAGTCTCACTCGGGGTGCTTGTGCATGTGAACACCTGGGTACAGAAGACATTTAGAGGTGAAAACTGTACTGTTTTCAAGAGATAATAATGTCAGAAAAAACAACTGTTCACACATCTTATAATAGCAGCCTAGGTGCCAACGGAAAACCTCTCACTGGTCATATTGTCCACATTTACAAGACACTACAACCCCAAATGATAAAGCTGAGGTTCACTACTCCAAAGGCTATTTTGGCTAAGAAAAACCTGGCTATTCAATGATAAACACATTTGTCAAAGAGGCAGTGCTTGACTTTGTCCGGAGCACCATACAAGCACCTCCAATTTTTGGGGAACTGCATACTGTTTTTTTTAAAGTGGCTTATCACCGGCCCAGATTCACACACAGCATCTAAAAAAGATTGATCAAAACGGAAGGAAGGTGGAATCTGCATCAAAAAGCAATGGAGAGCGGGCCTTCATATCCTGATTCCACTTTGTTCAAGTTTCTTTGCCTCTAGTTTGTGAATCTGGTGTAGGCGTGCCAGTAGACTGTTCAAGTGCAGATTGAGAATGTGCCCGCCTGAATGCCGAGGATGCACTGTTTCAAATTGTCATATGAGTGTTCTTACAGTCACGAAAATCCTCAAAAGTCATGGAATTGTTATATTGTGTTTTCCTTTTTAAATATATCAATCACTTAATCTGCATGTCAGCAATGATCAGAATTAGGCCTACCCTTCAGCATGTCTCTCTGTGTGTGCTGTGCATCCTGCATGTGTGCCAGTGCGAGTGAACTGTTGCTCGAGGAGAGAGAGAGACATTTCAACAGCAGGTAGCCTATAAAATAATGATAGACTAACTATAGACAATTCCAAACATAACTAGACATACTAAAAGCTATCTTGCTAGTTAACTATTTAGCTATAATCATTAATGTTGTTGACTCGTCGTCTTTCCACCGGTACTGTTGAGAAATAAATCTGACACCGTTGTTGGAAAGCTGTGATTCCCCTCTATTACACAGTAGGCTAGACATACAGTATAATTCCAACACAGTTTGAAATATTCTAAGAATAGCCTAATTGACAAATAACTTCCATGATGTACATAGATCTCCCTTGAAACATGAATATTTTAGCCTTAAGGTTTTAGATAAACATGTTAGAAATCTTGCATTGAAGTAGCCTACCTTATCCATTTCATCCCTGATCCATTGAATAAGGGGGACCAGTATGAACAAATAAGAAAATGTATGCACTCACTACTGTAAGTCGCTCTGGATAGATCAGCTGCTCAACAGGACCTTGATAATGCAGACTCGGGTGTGTTTCAGGGCTGGATCAAAAGCCTGCACACCCAGTAGCTCTCCAGATAGAGAGTTGACCACGTGTTTTATACAGTAGCCTAACAGTGCAGTTATTCTACTTTGTGGGGTGTTAAGTGCCTTGATCAAGGGCACCACGGCAGAAGATAGTAGACCTACTTGGGATCAGAGACCAGCAGCCTTCTAGTGTCAATACCACATTTATGCAGAATTTGTCATGTGGGCTACATAGACACCACCAAATATTGGTCATGGAAGTTTGGTTAAAAGTCACGGAGAAGCCATGGAAAAGTCATGCAATTCCATCTGTCAAAAATGTGTATGAACCCTTAACAGTGAATAGGTCTCTATAGCATAATGTAATTTGGGAATTTCTGTGAACATAGTTTAATGAACTGACTAAAAAAAACACCTAGCATCCCAAGTCAAGCACTGCAAAGAGGAGAAAATACCAAGGCAGAAAACACCAGACAGCATAGAAAATAAACAAACCAAATGGAAAAAAATTGAATTATCACATTTGTTTTTTGTAGGTGACTCGCTACAGTACGTGACGTGTAGTCACCTACTTTAACTTGGATTCAGTCTTAATCGAGACGTGATCTCTGCTTGCTTGTCTTCTTCCTCAGAGACATGTTGATCTTGATGATGCCACATTCTGCATGCGTTTGTTATGACTCATGCTTTCTGGTAGTGACACTGAGTAGGCGTGCAGGGTCTGTGTTTCTGTGTGTGTTAGTGTGCTACACGCCTATGTATCTTTTGCTGAAATGAGGAATATAGGCAAACCATATGGTTATGTGATGTCATGCTAAAAGAAGATGTATGCCATACAAACACTGTAAGGCATAGTATAGGCTTAGTACACACACACACCGTGTCTTCGGCCTCGTTCATCTCACATACTTTTACCTCACTGCGTCAGAAAAAATAATGATATATTTTATCTGTCTTTTGACATCTGCCTCTCGTTCCGCCCTTACTCCCTCTCTTTCGGTCTCCTCATGATTACAAACCATTCATTACAGCCAAACGATATTGTTGTCGGGCAGGATCAAATTAGAATCATAAAAGTTCTTTCCCTCAGACACCCAAAACTGTGTGACTGAAAACGGTAATCAGAAGCAAAGACAAAAAAGGAGTCGTTACGGGGTTAGTGGGCCTGCAACTAAGTTGCACGCTAATGTAGCTAAATGACAAGTAGCTAGCTAGGTGGTACTGGGGGATTTAAATGGTGAAACTGAAACTGTGGGAACTATTGCTTAGGTAAAAAGCATTAGCCTATCCCCGGTCCTCCCATTTGCATACCCGGTGCAATTATGGCCCCTGTGGGGTGCCGTCCAGAAAGCAGCGGAGGAGTGGAGATATTGCCATCGCGACAACAGCACCCACCTTAGTGAGAGGGAAGAGGCATCATCTGCGCTCTTTTTTTCCCTCTCTTTCTCACATTTTCTCTCTCTCTGGTCTCATTTTCTCTCTCTTTCTCCATTTCTCATGTTGTCTCCCTCACTCCTCCCCCCCTGACTCACTCTCTCTCCGGTATCTCTGTCTTGGCCACCAGATTGCAGGGAATTAACAGAGTCTGGGGGAGAGGAGCTGGAGGAAGTTGAGACCAGCTAAGCCCCGCAGGCTGAGGCCGTCCACGCAGCCCCGGAAATTGATATACTTTCACGGGCAAACTGCCTAAGACCCCCCACCTCCTCCTCCTCCCTGAGTACAACAACTCACCCAGCCAGGCAACAGGTGGAAGGGAGTTAGCCAGTGCATGCTGATCAAGTGCCTGGATCTCAAGTAGGGTTACTGGATGCTGGCTATTTACAACCACAGTTCGGAAGGATGTTGTGCTTGGGAGCAGAATGGCTGAGGTATGACTCCATTTGTAAGACTGTGGGGAGGGCTTATGATGTGACACAGGATGGGACTGTAAAGGTGCAGTATCTGGCAGATGCATGCTTGATGGTGAGGTTATGATTTGGAGGCATGTGTGGTGATGTTATAGGGGTGAGAGAGAGAGTGAGAGTGAGATTCAAACCTGCGTGTGTGAGAAGGAAGAGTTTGGACAGGACTGATGCACCCACCCACTCACATGCTGGACTGTGAGGTCCTTTGGGCATTACTGGAGGCTTGAGGATATGTCACATTAACCACTGAGCACAGCTGGGGAATTGGTGCATGCACACATGTGCGTGGCCTTTTTTAACCCTGTGTGTTTTGAAGAAATTGGAATGGAGGAGGGTCAGGCAAGGTTCGAGTGACATGCTGACTAGACCGGGAACCATTCGCGATCAGGACACGCAGGTTGAAATATCAAAACAACTCTGAATCGACTATGTTAATTTTGGGACAGGTTGAAAAATGAAACATTCATGGAAATTTTGCTAGCTAGCTTGCGGTTAGTAATTTTTTTCTGGATCTTTGTAGAATTGTGTGTTCTCTACTCCAACAATTAATCCACAGATAAAAGTGGAAACCTAGATCGTTTCTAGTAATCTCTCTTTCAGTATTCTTCTTATGTGGAATTTATATGGCGGTTGGCAAACAACTTTGACTGGAATGTGGACCTCAATTCATCTTTCAATCACCTACGTGGGTATATGCTCCTAAAAAACAATGAAGAGATGGGAGAGGTGGGAAAAAATAGAACTAGTTCTATTTTAGCGCCTGGCTACGCAGACGCACGCAAGCAGTTATATATTGAATAACATGTAAGTGCAAATTTATTTTGCCACGCTCCCTCAAGCAATGCAGGTGGTGTGGTCAGCATGTGAGGCTACAGCAATCTACATAAAACAACTGCAAACACATACACTTATTAAGGTTATCTTCTATACACACACACACACATCACAATAATATAGCCCTCAACAACCATTAAGCGAGGTGAAAATGAAGTCTCACGTAAGCATTACATAATAAGACCCATACAACATTTCATGTGTATACATTGTGTCATCTTCGGTGAACTCTCGGTTGCCGAGAAGAAAAACAAAAGGTTTTCGAAAGCCTTTCATTTCATTTCACCTGTCGTGTCACAGCTAGTCCACAGCACAGCTCCTATGTGGCAGTAGAAAGCCTGTGTATTGTACATTGGGATCTATGTAAACAATGTCAGCCGCATCCTGTACCAGATAAAATATGGTGTCGTTATCACCCCACCAATGCCCCATCTTTAATTTCTGCTAAAACAAGAGCTGTCTGTAGGATGTGATGTGTGCGCGCAATCTGAGCTGTTTCTCTGTGGTGTATAGTGTGTGCGCGCGCGCAGGCGTGCACTTGGTACGCATTCAGGGTGTCTATGATATGAATGTGTTTTTGTTTTCATGGCAGATGTGTTAGAATGAGACGTGTGTGTGTGTCTGTCTCTGTTCGCACAAATGTATGTGCAGGTGCACATGTGTGTGTGTGCGCCGCCCCCAGATACTGAATTAACCATGACACAAAAGCCTAATCACCTTCACAGCTCTGGCCCCGGCCTCATCTCATCACTTGCTTGTGACCCCAGGAGTTGCTATGGCAACAAACAAAGTCTAATTTATCTCCTCACATTTGCATAATTTTTTCGGAGCCGGTGAATATTCCCTGCATTTTCGTAGCCTCACCTTTTGATAATACAGTATGAGGCACATTTGATGATGCAAACCAACTCAACATATTTGGAGATAGTGACCAAAGGCTTTACAACAGTCGTTTTCGAGACAAGTCCATGTTCATTATCAATAAGTGCGTCAGAATACGGTGCAGAGCCTTTGTTTTGGCTCCAGTTGAACTAAACCATTGACAACTATGTGCCATTTTCATGGGATTGTTAAATAAATGTTAACTATTTTAATATCACCACCTCGAGGAGCATAATCAGAACTACACATTTCCGTTTATTCCACATTTAGAGTAACACAGCAGGTTACTGCATGCTTTTCATGACTAGTAAACATCAATTGAACATGTCATTTCAGATATGTGAGAGTAGCCTATCCATTTGGCATGTAGCTAGCTAGATATTGATGATATTACAACCAAAACATTTATTTAACAATCCCTTGAAAACGACAATGGTTTAGCGGAGCTGGGGCTTCCTTGCCCCCTAGCAGACAAATTGAAAAAAGTAGGAAAAAGTATGAACTCACAACTGTAAGTCGCTCTGGATAAGAATGTATGCTAAATGACTCTGAATGTATGCTAAATGTAAATAGAAATGTAAATTGAACGCTCTGCACCTTATTGTGACGTTTTATTGATAACGACCTACTCATACTAAAATAGCTACCCTAAAGCTCATTATTCCATTTCAATTAAATTATTTTTTACACTAGATCCAATCTAATCCGGGCTAATCCCAACCAAAGCCATGTGAGCAAAATGTATAATGTAGCTGAACTGAGGGGGTGGGTGCCAGTGTGTGTGTGTTTGTGTGTCAGAGTGTGGAGAGCCAGCGCAGTCACACTAGAGTGTGTGTGTTTGAGTTAAGGATGGGCGATATGGCCTAAAAATCTTTTTTTTGTTTTTCAAAACTATGAGCGGTTCACAATATATATCTCCTACAAAAAAAGTCTCTAAATTAGCGTTGTTGTACAATTAAAGGTCAAATACACTGCATTTCAAACATTCAGCAATAATTAAATGAATTCAGGGCTTGTGAAGTTATACCTAGCCTAAATATAAGCCTTCCACAACCATGCATTTCTATATTCATCAAAATAGTTTAACCTGATTTTTTTCTTCAATAATCACTGATCTGGCTTTCAAGTCTGTCTATGAAAATTGTACAACAATGTCAAGGGGTCGGAAAATTAACAGAAAATTAACACGGGTCTAATCAACAATCTCTCAAGCCCATGTGCTAGTGATTAGCTAATCTTTATATTTCAAGTTTAGCCAACATGGATCTATTTGCTAGCTAACAAAGTTGAACAGTTGAATTGTTATGACCACACCCTTCTGTCTGTCTCCAACTGAATGTAAAGCATGTTAGCCTGTCCACTTTGTTCAGATGTTGAAATCAAGTGGCCTAACTTATTTCTCAGAATGAGAACGTGTTGCCAATTCCTTATATCATTGTGTTTTATGCTTATTGCACATTTATAAAACAGACCAGACAGCTAGTATAACTGTCTTTGGCTACAATGCTGCAAGCGGTACGTGGTACCCCAATGTCGCACGCGACAAACTGAGCATTCATTTTACAGAATCAATGTTCATTGATACTCTCGTTTTAGTAGTGTCTGCTCTGCGCGCAAATTGAGTAGTTGAGACATAAAAATAGTATGGTTAGAAAAGTGAACTTCTCCTCTATTACAGTAAAATAATGTCTCAATGTGTTTTGGTGTCCATATGACTGATTCTGTTGGACCAAACCTCAAATGCAAATAGTGAGTTTAAACCGCATGTTAGAGATGTGATCTCTCAACTTTGTTGGCGTGAACGGCAGGGGGAGGGGCTCGGTGTGTGTGTAAACCATAGAGGATAAGGTGGTGCAACTCTCGCTAAAATCTGTCCAGAATAAGCCCAAAGCTGGGCTTATGTTTTAGCTAAGCTTGTCACCTGCTTTCCCACCTTTGGGACAACGACTCCCATTGTTAGGGCGGAGACGTGCATCTCATCATTATATACAGATCTCTGCTGTAATTGGGGAGGTGCACAGCACATGAGGAGCAAAAGAGACAAGACCAAAAATACAACACGAGAACAAGCAAACAAAAAACGCTCATGAAAAATAACAAAACATTCATTCTTGCAATAAAAGCATTTGGAATATTACGCAAAAACATACATTTGAATTAATCTAATTAATTTGATATATCGCCCAGCCCTAGTTTGAATGTGTGTGTGTGTGCACGTATGTGGGGACGGATCTCCATGCGGGCGGCTTGTGCAATAAATCTCGGTGCCACCGCGTTTCCTGGCCCTGACAGCTTCAGATGGATGGAAAGACTGGGCTTATTAACCATTTAGGGAGCGGCAGCAGAGGTGACGGTTTTGGAGAGTCCGGCGTACCCAAAGTCAAATGCCTGCCACTCAGGCCCAGAAACTAGGATATGCACATAATTAGTACTATTGGATAGGAAACACTTTGAAGGTTCTAAAACCGTTAAAATAATGTCTGTGAGTATAACAGAACTGATATATCAGGCGAAAACCAGAGGAAAATCCATCCGGATTTGCAGTTTTTTTTTTATGACCTTTTTCTCCTGGCTGCCTATGGGATTTGCTGTTATCTAGGACTTAGACTGCAGTACCTATGGCTTCCACTGGATGTCAACAGTCTTTAGACAGGGTTTCATGACGTTAGGTTGAATTAGAAGCGAATTGAAGTAGAATTTAGAAGTGGACCCCGGAACTCAATAAAATGACATGCGCGTTCACGGTCTCGCGTGCTCTTTGGTTTTTTCCTTTCTTATCGTTCAGGTTATCGTCCGGTTGAAATATTATAGTAAATATACATAAGTGTACCTAAGTTGATAGGTATAATTTGAACCCGTTCTCTTCAAGGTTCAATGAGAGACTCAACGGTGGATTTTATGAACATAACGTGCCAACCAAACAGAGATTTATGGATATAATAAATTACTTTTTCTAACAAAAGAACCATTGGATGTCTTCGTTGGACACTTGGGATGCCCTCAGCAGAAGTTCTTCGAAAGGTAAGTGATTTATTTTAGCTCTTATATGGGTTTTGTGTGACCCTCGATGGATATGAATTTATGCTAATGCATAAATATTAGAGGTGCTATCCTCAAACAATCAAATGTTGTGCTTTCGCCATGAAGCCTTTTTGAAATCTGACAAAGATGTGATATTGCCAAGAATCAGAGCTTTTGATGACTATGCAACACTTGTATATTGATGAATGTTTAATAATTCAACTTTTGGATTTTGAATTTGGCGCCTTACATTTCACCGGGTAGTGTCGGGAATGGCCCGCTAGCTCGCCGTTTATCCCTAAGAGGTTAATATACCATGAGCCCAGCTCACGGGACAGGTAATTGCTGCACGCTAATGTTGCTACATAATGACTTTCACCTAGCCCAGCAGCGCTAGCGACGAGCACTGAAAGGAAATATCAATTTATTTTTTAAATCTTTATTTAACTAGGCAAGTCAGTTAAGAACACATTCTTAATTTCAATGATGGCCTAGGAACAATGGGTTAACTGCCTTGTTCAGGGGGCAGAACAACAGATTTTTACCTTGTCAACTCGGGGATTTAATCTTGCAACCTTTCGGTTACTAGTCCAACGCTCTAACCACTATGCTACCGTGATCTAGTGAGGGTAACTAATGGCCTGAATGGCTGAAGCATGTGAGTGAGAGGTGCTTGTCTTGTAGATGGGACACTTGTGGCAGATAGGCTAAGCAGAGTAAGTTGTCGCTGTTACAAATGGAGTCGTTTTTGATTGTTTGGAATTAGCCTTTTCCTCAGTTTCGTGTAACTAAATGGTAACCTGAGGCTATCCTTTTAAATTACATCCAGTGTAGATAAATGTATCCAAATTAAAATGGGCTGTCAGTAGAGCCCGACCGATAAATCGGTTTGACCGATATTATTGGCTGATATTAGCCTTTCACAGAAATATTCTTATCGTCTACTACAAATATGTGTGCTACTTTACGGCCGTTTTTTTTTTTTTAATGTTAAATGGTTGCCTGAAGAGGGAGCTCTACGAGCTGTTCTTTGAACATCATTCAGCCCTAGGTCACAATGTGAGAGAGAGTAGGAGAGTAGCTTGACAAAGTCAGCCTATTTGATTAAGTATATCATCCAAAGTACACACAAGCATGTAGCCCTGTTCTCATCACATTCTCACTTAGTTAATGTTAGCTGGCTAGCTAGCCAGCAAGGTAGTTAGCTTAGCTAGCTAGCTAGAGATTCTGTGCTACTTATGGGCTAAGACTGGACTGACGCCAAAGTGAACACTCGTCCTTGATACAAAAAGAACATTGTTGCTGTCTTGGCCTATTATGTTAGCTAGTGGGCTTATTTTGTTTGTTTTCCAAAATATACAATCTGAAAAAAGCAAGACAATTGGCGCAGATCTATCATTCAGGCCATGTGCTTGCATTCACGATGAGATAAGCAGTTAACGTTAGCTAGCTAGCTAAATTAGAATGTGTGACTAAAACCAGTGCGGCAAGCATTTCCCTGCATAAACCTTCAGTCATCAGCGCCTGCTATCTGCAGTTCACATTTATAGCCAATACATTTTGTATTGAATAACAGTGTAATGTAAATGTATATATGGTTTCTGTAAAAAAACATTTTCGTAATTAACTGCTAGTTTGTGCTTGTCCTAAGAGAGAGACTATGACACAGTTGATGCTAGTCAACCTAAAACTGACCCTTACCTTAGGCCTAACCTTAACCAAACCCTTAACCCTGACCCTAATTTTAACCCTAACCTTAACTTAATTCTTTATAAATTGTGAAAAGTGAAATATTGTTTTTGCCGTCAGGAGTGTCCTTATAGCCTTTTCTTTGTCATATCGTACTCTCATTGCGAGGTTGCCATAAAGTGTTTGTTTACAATGCATTTGACTGTTGTAAACACTGTTGTAAATCTGACGCTGACACCTAGTGGTGACACTACGAACGGCATGTTACTGCATTTCAATACATGTTTGTGAACAGTGCCGTTTGAAATGTAGAGATTTGAGACAACGTTTAATTAATTAAGCCACCCACCCCTTGTGGTAGTTTAGTAAGTTACATACTTCTTATCCACTGCCATAGATAGGTACAACTTAAAAATGTGTCTAAGAAGGTAAACTAAACACGTTTTGTATTTACTGTCATACTGTATTTATAGAGGATATAGTTGCTTTTTGGTGGATATCCTGTAAACCACAAATAAAATGATCTTAAATAGTTATATTTTATTAAGAAATCATAACTTAGAGTATATGTTAATACTTTGGAGCACAATTAGTGTAAAATTTGTGTGTTTTTCATTCCACCTCTAAAACACAATATATTGGTAGATACAGTGCATTTGGAAAGTATTCAGACCCCTTGACCTTTTCCACATTTTGTTACCTTACAGCCTTATTCTAAAATGTATTAAACCATTTTTTTCCCCCACATAAATCTACACACAATACCCCATAATAACAAAGAAAAAACAGGATTTTAGAAATTTTGGCAAAAAAATGAAATATTACAAAGTACTCAGTAATTGTTGAAGCACCTTTGGCAGCGATTATAGCATCGAGAATTGCATATGACGCTACAAGCTTGGCACACCTGTATTTGGGGAGCTTCACCCATTCTTCTCTGCAGGTCCTCTCAAGCTCTGTCAGGTTGGATGGGGAGCGTCGCTGCACAGCTATTTTCAGGTCTCTCCAGATGTTAGATCGGGTTCAAGTCCGGGCTCTGGCATGCTTCACCGTAGGGATGGTGCCAGGTTTCCTCCAGAAGTGACGCTTGGAAATCACGCCAAACAGTTAAATCTTGGTTTCATCAGACCAGAGAATCTTGTTTCTCATGGTCCGACAGTCCTTTAGGTGCCTTTTGGCAAACTCCAAGCGGGCTGTCATGTGCCTTTTACTGAAGAGTGGCTGGACAATGGTTGTCCTTCTGGAAGGTTCTCCCATCTCCACAGAGGAACTCTGGAGCTCTGTCAGAGTGACCATCAGGTTATTGGTCACCTCCATGGCCCTTTTCCCCCGATTGCTCAGCTTGGCCGGGCGGCCAGCTCTAGGAAGAGTCTTGGTGGTTCCAAACTTCTTCCATTTAAGAATGATGGAGGCCACAGTGTTCTTAGGGACCTTCAATGGTGCAGACATTCCCAGATCTGTGCCTCGACACACTCTTGCCTCGGAGATCTACGAACATTTTGCCTCCCTAGAATTGGTATCAGGCCAAACATTCGATATCAGTTGGGCTCTAGCTGTCAGAATGTAATCAATGAACAGCTCTGGTAGAGTATACAGTTTGTCCTTTTGGCGTTTGCCCTTTTCTACACTTGCAATGCATTGTATGGAGTGGCAATCCATAGTTAAAGCACATGATATTTCTCTAAAACATAACTCACGATTTTTGGCCAAGAGATTTGAGATCCATGAATTTAACACAAGTGCCTGTTCACTGGTGCCTCCCTGGGAGCCTTTACATGAATGAAGAAGATGTGCGACAGATTCATCTTCGGGTAGCATGTTAAGGCAGATCCAGAGTAAACAGTCCACTCAAGCCAATGCCGGTGAACAACCACACTGACAAATTACTAGAAATATGGATTCAGTCATGATTGCATTTAGATGGAGATTTAACTCCACTGAATACGCCAATGGTGGTAAATATATAGTTGCAGGCATAAAGCCACCAACGACACTTGGCTCATGGACTGCAACGCTTCGACACACCAAAAAGGCCCATGAAAGCTTTCTTCTCAATCAGAGATAAAATGCCAAAACATGGAAAGTTACATTATCAGAATGGATTCCCTGGGGTATTTACCCTGATAGTGTTACAACATATGTAGCTGGGTGGCTCCACAAATAGAGTGCCTTTAATGTCCCGCAGACCTGTGTGTAAACTAAACATTTTCTCAATCCTAACCTTGAGATAGGCAAACATGTCTGTTGAACATGTGGGCCTCCCGAGTGGTGCATCGGTCTAAGGTGTCACTACAGACCAAGGTTTGATCCCAGGCTGTGATGCAGCCGGCTGTGACCGGGAGACCCATGAGGCATTGTCGGGGTTAGGGGGTTTGGCGGCCGGGATGTCCTTGTCCCATTGCGCTCTAGCGATATTTTGTGACGGGCCGGGCGCCTGCACACTGACATCGGTCGTCAGATGTACAGTGTTTCCTCTGACACATTGTTGCGGCTGGCTTCCGGGTTAAGCGAGCATTGTGTCAAGAAGCAGTATGGCTTGGCGGGGTCGTGTTTCGGAGGACGCATGGCTCTCGACCTTCGCCTCTCCCGAGTCCGTACGGGAGTTGCAGCGATGGGACAAGTCTGTATCTACCAATTGGATATCACGAAAAAGTGGTAAAACGTACCCCAACATTTTTTTGGAAAAAAAGAGGTTGAACATGTGCTCATTATGACAGATTGTTAAAACTAGGTGAAATAAATAGTTATTTTGACAAAATCACACTACCCAAAAGGAACTCTATCTGTGCAATGCAATAATCGGTTCACCTTCTCTTAGTAAAATTAAAAGGGATATCCCTGCATACTTCTAATGAAGTAACACAGGTAGGCCTATGCTTTACTACAAACAAAATCAGCAGATCAGTGCCTTAAGAGAAAGAAAAATGCTATCTCGATGCTATAATCTCTGCCAAAGATTTGCCAGATGACAGCTCCTTAGAATGGGGAGTTTGTGTGCTGTTGTTTTAGCATTTCCTACCAAAGGTTATTTTTTCCTCTTCATCTTAGCCATTGTCATTCCCTGTCACTTTGAGTGGAGTAATTGTAAGAGCTGAGCACCTTTCAGCATTGCGCGGCAAAGTTGTGGTGTCTTGTCAGTAAACAGAGCTATACTTTGAATACCTAATGTGCCACGTCAAAAGGCCATGAGCTCTGATAGCAGACGGCACCTGCAACTAAAACAAAGGCAGGTAAAAGGAGCGAGAAAAAGGGTTAGTTTGTAATCCATCGCCGGTGGACGTTGTCAAGAAATACAATTATATGCAATGCCCTTGAGGTGGAAATAGCAGCTTGGACCACTTCAGGGAGTAAAGCACAAATGAGGCTTAAGAATTATACTTTTGAAACTACCTTCTGTGAAAGTAATTCATCTATAGATGCAGAACCAAACTGAACCTGACTGATGTTCTTCTCAGTTTGAGCCTGTTAACATTTTCAGTATGAAAGTAAATTTCACTGCCGTAGTATAGTTAAGTACAGTAGTACACATGTTCAAAGCTATAATCAAATTATTTTATTGAGAGTCAGCCAGGTGAGCAAAACAGCAATATACAATGATTACATTGTACAGTAAGGACACAATTGTGTGATTTACATTTGTAATACCACAATACAGATACGGATGCATAATACTGTCTGCTGTTGGTTATGAAGAGGTACGGTAGGCCTATAAGCTACTACAGAATGAACCTGATGAACCATACAGCATGTAGTGCAGAAAGGCTGCATAGCACCATGCACACTTTGCGGATCATTGGCTGGCACACTGCACCACTGCAGAACTGAGCGCTCAACAGCATGTCCAGACTCCAGTTCATTCTCAACACAGCCCATGCAGACGAGAGACGACGAGGTGATTCCCTTTGGAATGAGGGCCATTCATTCTGCATGGGTCTTGCTTACCTATATGTTTATTAGGTACACCACCACATTAACGAAAATGGCTCGCTCCTACAGACAGTGAGTCACGTGGCCATGGCTTGCTATATCAAGCAGGCAGACAGGCATCGAGGCATTCAGCTACTGTTCGGTTGAATATTAGAATGGGCAAAGCCAGTTCTAGTATCTTAGTCACGGCCGGCCTCCTGGGCTTGTCACGCATGACAGTGTCTAGGGTTCACCGAAAATAGAGCGACAAACAAAAAACATCCAGTCAGCGGCAGACCTGTGGGCGAAAACAGATCGCTGATGAGAACGACAAGAATTGTGCAAGCTAACAGGCGAGCCACAAACAGGCAAATAACGGAACAGTACAACAGTGGTGTGCAGAACGGCTACTCGGAATGCACAACTCGTCGGTTCTTGTCACGGATGGGCTACTGCAGCAGACGACCACACCGGGTTAAACTCTTATTAGATAAAAACAAGAAAAAGCGTCTCCAGAAGTCACTTAATCACCAACACTGGACAATTGAGGAGTGGAAAAACATTGGCTGGGCCGACGAATCCCGGTTCCTGTTTTGTCGTGCTGATGGCAGTCAGGATTGGCATAAGCAGCATGAGTCCATGGCCCCATCCTGCCCGGTGTCAATGGTACAGGCTGGCGGCGGTTGTGTAATGGCTTGCAGAGAGGCGTCTGAATGCAACGTTTGAACGCCAGGCTGTTCTGGAGGCAAAGGGGGGTCCAACCCCGTACTAGATGGGTGTACCTAAAAAAAGTAACTAAAGTGTATGCTGCATTCGTGAATGTATAAATAAAAGTGACAAACACTATCAACAGGCAAAAAAACGGGTCTGCATGAATTATGGGCGGAATTCAGTAAGGAACAAAACATTTTAAAAATAAACAGCTGACAGATACAGTATAAATAAAAGATAGAGGACAAGCTACACATTCCAGCTTCAGCTCCGGTGGTGTATCTCATGTTTTCATGTATACACTGATCAGGAATTACACAGCTTAGAGTCTCCCGTCCACACATCCAGGCTGACAATTAATGGGTGGAGGTATCAAACATGGCATGTGTTGCCCAAGTATGGGTGAGAAAAGATGATAAAGCATTTGACCTTTTGACTACAGGCTCCCAAGAAAGTAACTGAGTAGCGGTGGGAGGAATCCTGCAGAGTCACTGCCAATTTATCGCCACACCAATAGGAGCTTGGCAGCCGACTACACAAGGAAGTCAGGAGGGAGGAAAACGCTAGGGGAAGCTGGTGAGGTCAACAGCAATCCATAAATTACCCCTGAGACAAAGTCTCTGCCGCGGTGCATTATTCAGAGAGGGATCAATACGGCTCTTGCGATTCAAACACTACAACCTATTCCTCTTGCTTATCAGCAAGCTTCGGCTGAGGTACAGTGCTTTCCTATGATCAATTATTAAAATCAACTTGGCTTCGTAGACATCTACTCTGTGGCTCTGTTTATGTATGCTTGCATAGTGGCCCTCCACAAGGTAATTTTGCACTTAAATTACTTAAAACATTTTGACTTTAAAGTTATTTTGATTTATTCAAACTCACTAGTAATAGACAATTCATCAGAATCAATAAAACAATCTTTTATTGCATTATCAAATGGGCCTCTGGCAAAAGGAATGGGGAAATACGAACAGTCATAGAAGACCATTTTAATTTCTCTCTAATGATTATTCAGAGTTTACAGATGACACATTACAGCATCAGTGTGCCCAACTCAAGTGTAGACTCTTTAGCTGCTAAATGGAAATTGTCTAACTTGTCTAACAAACAATTCACCAATATGAAATGGACTTTGATCTACTTATCAAAGGCCCGGATGCTATCATTTTAGAGGAAAACAAATGAAGAGCAGAGAAGAGAACTGGCTATGATACCAGATGTAGTGAAATAGATCCAAAATGTAAATCTGCTACTACTAATAATAGTATTCTTTGCTATGCCTCTAGGCTCCTTGGTTATCCAAAGCAACTAGACATTTCTTCTTCTTCTTCTCTTTCCCTCCTACTTTCCAAAGACTTGACTGTGATACGATATACCCTTCTAGATGACTATTTCTCTATCCCTCCCTCTCTCCAACACCCCCTCTCTCTCCCCTTTTGCCTTCCAACCACTTCTTACTGAAAAAGGAGAGGAGGACTATCCCCTTACCCACTAGGGGGAATTCATCAAGTTGGAGAGGGAGAGGGGGAGAGAGAGCGAGGGAGAGACAGAGAGGGGGAGTGGAGTGTAGAGAGTGAGAGAGATGGAGAGAGAAATAGAGATGTTTGAGCCTGCTTACCAATGAGGTATTATCCATTAGGGCTAAACCAACTCACCCCACTGTTTAGGGTTTTGGCTTCTCTATCCATTTTTCAGTTGGTTAGCACGTTATCATGTTAGCTGAGGCACACAGATTGGAGTCACCTCGTCAGTGAGGATGTGTTTCACCTGTGCTGGTCCAGCTGGTATTTAGGACCTGCTGACCCAGTGCATCAGTGGGAGAGGAGACGTCGGGAGAGCTACACCTCACATTAGCGCTACGACTTTAGTTAGCCAAAAAGAAGCCTGAGTTTAGTCTTTTCCCCTGTTTGATTAGCTCCATATTCATTTTACTAAATTGGTATGGATTGTCTTCCTTTAGTTTATCCTCTGAGGAAAATGTAGAAACCCCTTATTAGTTACTTGCCAACTCAGTGGATGCCCGATGGGTGTCTTTCAGAACCCCTTTTGAACCCCTTTCTGTTGTCGAAGTGACTTTTTGTTAGTTCCCTTTTCTGTGAGCGACGACATTTTGAATTTGTCCTTTGGGAAGGTAACAGCACCACTCCTAGCCCCTGGCCTGACTCACACCTCCAAACCTCTCGGGAGACTTCTCTACCCTCCCTTGCATCGCCTCTGATGACAGCCCCGCCATTTTCACCTTCTCTCCCAGATATCTGTCACGGCATGTAGCTATGGCTTTAAAAGTTATCTGTGATAGCTGACCTTTGGTGTGTTCGCAGTAGCTAAGGTCTGCTATGATATCTCTGCTCTCTGGTGGTCTCTTTTCTTTATCCTAACTTCACAAGACCTTTTCTAACCTTCAGCTTTCAAAGGAAGTGGAAGCTGTATGGCGTGTACAAAGGAGTGTGTGTGTATAGGCTGGGGAGGGAGAGAAGAGGTGGGAAAAGAGAGGGAGAAAACGGTTAGATCAAGGCCCAGACGGGTCAATGAATCATGCTAATATCCCTGAATAGTAATGTTGCACGGTATACCGGTACCACGGTAATATCACAGTACCAAAACATCATGATATTTATGATACCAACATTTTAGAATACTGTAGTACCGTTTCACATGATACTATCGACTTTTTCAGCCATAGCGATCTAAAAGAACCTGCTGGCTGGCGCCTGTTATAAAATGTTTATACAGTCAGTTTAGTATTTATAAATTCAGTTGAATTTAGGCGGCAGCCACTAGCAGGTCCAATAACATCCACTTCGCGTGTGGCAGCTGTAATCAGCTCCCCTATCAGCCCTCACTCACCTGCTTCTCTCCGTCTGATCTTCACGCTCGTCTATTCCTCCGTCCGTTTAAAAAATACATAATCTAGCCATGATGGAGAGCGGGGACGCAGACCCAGACCCTGATGAGTCGTCTGTTGTTTAGATGTGTACATTTGTTACATTGGAGCAGCGCGCAAAGTGAGCAATGTTAAAGCATTGCATCATTTCATCGCCTGTTATAACCAAGAGCTCAGAGCATACTTTGCAAGCTCACTGTCATGCAGCCGTCGAGTGTCCGAGAGGGAAAATGGAGCACTGCTTCGTGATAGGCATGCTTGTAGCTTTACAGCAAAGAAAACAGCTTGTCTCTAGTCTAAACAGTTAATAAAATAGGACCCATATTACCTGAGGTGCCTTTCTATCGGGATTCACGCGCATTTCATATTATTTCACAAACCATGTCGCAGGTAGTTTTAAACCAATCCCGGGTCGCTAATTATTGGTTTGATAACCTGGTAACTTGACAGTAGGTTTAGGCTAATTTGATTGGCACAGGAAGAAAGGAAATTGGTCTGCTACTCATGAGATGTGCTTCAAAAGGTAGGATTCAAATATGCCTGATGTAAGCCTAAACTACAGCAAAAATCTATTTATTTGGTGCTCTTTAAATTCTGTTTGGTGCCTAACGTTTTAAGTCGGGTGCAGTGTGTGTGTTTGTGGGAGAGAGAGTGTGTGAGGAAGGGAGTGAGTGTGTCTGTGTTAACTGAAGAGTATAGAATGTTTCATGCAGTGTTTTCCCCTTACTGACACAACGACATGCAAGTAAAAATGCACGTACGTCACAGGAGGTTGGTGGCACCATAATTGGGGAGGACGGGCTCCTGGTAACGGCTGGATCGAAATTGGTGGAATGGTATCAAACAAATGGTTTTAATGTGTTCGATGCCATTCCATTTGCGCCGTTCCAGACATTATTATGAGCCTTCCTCCCTTCAGCAGCCTCTACTGAGATATACTCCGTCCTCCCATCTCTCCAGCCAAATCAAAGGTAGGCTTTTGCAAATATGAGCAAATCAGCTATTCTATGCAGTAGTCTATTATACAGTGAACAGTGTGAAATTAAATTCAATGTGTTGTATTGTGTAGAAGTGTGATTTTCAGTGACAGGTTTTTGGAGAACGTTTAGAAAACGTGAACAAACGTCTGGGGGAAGGGGCGAACAGGATGCTAGGCCACAGATTCTTTCCCACAGTGGTATCGCGATACTACTTGGTATAGTGATACTTGGCCTGGTATCGTATCGTTTGTAAAATGTTGGTATTGTGACAAGCCTAGTGAATAGTACTCACTTTTTATCTCCTCTGTATCGCAGCACGTCTGCCTGGCTTGTGCACACACGCACGCTTAAAGGAACACACACACACGCCCACACACGTGTTTGCACAATCAATAGCTCTGTCTAGCCCATTCACACCTGCCTCTAAAAGTGCAATAAGGAGTGCACCAATTCCCTGTGTGCAGTCAGTCTCCATTAACCCATTCACTCAGTTCTACAAATAGACAAGATGGCAGACATCCTCCAACTACAAATACAGCCACTGCCAACAGCTCCCTCCCTGAACCAGCCACCTCCCACCACCACAGAGCTTCAATCAGCTGTCTGACACTTTTAAAAAGTATTCCATTTAGACACCACTCCCAAGGGGCGCCTCCCTTACACACACACACACACACACACAGGCCTGCACACTCAGTGTCAAAGTCCTCAGTAGCACCCCGAAACAAAACCATTCACAAGCACCTCATTTGCCTCACCCAATTCCTTTACATCCCCCATTGTCTCTCTCTCTCTCTACCACCTGCCCCCTCCTCCTCTCTCATGTTTCCATGCAGCAAATGAGGCCCACTCCTCCAGACAGAGACCGTAGAGGAGAGCAGAGATGACTGAACATTGGAGGTAATTAGTGATCTTGATAATGGGGTGAGGGCAAGGAAGGTTGCCACTGATCCGGCCTAATTGCTCTGATCCGTGCCAAAGCGCCCGGGTAGGACAATGAGGTGGATAATGGCCTTGGCGCCCATTGCCACAGATATGCCCGTGATGCGGCTTTTAACAATGTACAGGGGTGGGGGGTGGGTGGCGGAAGAGTGGGGACGGACGTTGATGCCACATCCCATCCATTGTCCCCGTACATCCTTCAAGGGGGACAATCTGAAAACACAGCTCGAAAAAGGGATTGAGAGAGAAAAGGAAAGAAAAAAACAAAGCTCTTGAGAAGACACCATCATGTAAGCAATTAGGCCTACTGTATGCATTCATCAGTTCAACACACGGCCAAATCTCTGAGATGCATTATCCGACGTTTGAGTAGAAGTTGACGATGTGAACATGCAAAAAGGATCAAAACGTGGCAATGACAGATTTTCCTATACAAAAATAGAGCTGCACTCAAGATTCAATATGTATGCCTCGGATCGTATATGGAATTTTGTGGAGGGTACGGAACAAAACCCTGAAATGAGTCAATCCCATGAGATGTACATTCGAGATCATACAAGGCAGAGATGTGGAACATGGAACTTTAAGACAACTATAAGAAAGGTTTTGATCGCATGGTAGTGCTACTACTCAGTATTAAGACAAGTACAAGGCATACTATAGTCATGAGGGATGCATTAATGCTCTAGTATCCTATATATACCGTACTCAGTGGAGGTCCACTCAATGTTTAGATCTGAACACTCCATTCAAGAATGGAACATCTTTACAAATGTCTCCCCCAACAGACCATTGCTTCACCAAAAAAGAAGACGCATACAAATTGGACAGTCTCTTCAAACCTAGAGGTAGAGTTGGACACTTGACCAAAGTGCAGAGAAGCTAGGACCCTGCAGGAGTTGGGAGGCAGTCGGAATAATCCACACACTGTCACAATGGAACTTACCTAGAGAGAAAGAGGGAGAGAAACATGTTAAACAGTTGCAAAACAATATCTAAGCAGCCTCATTGAGAGAAACGGCAAGATAAAGGACTCAAGGTTTATTCACACAAAGGTGAAGCATAAGAAAGAGAGGATCTAATGGACTGAAGGAGGACAGTGTCTCAACCCTATTAAATTGCTTCCATCTTTTCCTCATCTCTTTTCCTTCATTACCCTTGATGGTTGAAAGGAAGCCCTGGTTAAATCTGAGCAATATCGACATTGGTGGTGGAGGAAAGGAGACGAGAAGAGTAAAACTACTGAGACCCAGCCCCGTTCCCTGACTCTCTACACCCCTCTGCTTTAGAGGGAATTAGTCACAAGTGAGCTTTACACAGCTAATAATCTTGACTGCAAGGCACAATTAAGTAGGAACTTCTGAACCGCGTGCATAATTTAATTGTAATAAGACACCAAACATTTTATTTTTTACATAACATTAGACTGTGCCTGATTCATAATTTATAAATTACAGGTGAAAATTAAAGGCTTTCTTGAAGCCGCCTCGCGGGGAAGCGACAGGCAGGTTTTGAGGGATGGGGGGGAAGACAAGAGGTCGACGCTTAATAACTCCGGCACCCTGAGATGGCAATTAGGAGTTCCCATAATAATCTGGCAATCTCCTTTTATTAGGTGGATATAATGGTAATGACTGGGCACCACGCCTTACGTGGGTGACGTATTAACCACGTGCCTGGTTTAGCCCAATGACGGTGCACGAAGGAAACTTTCGTTGTCATCAGAAACTAAGGGGGAGGGTTGGTAGTCGGAAGAGTTGGGGGGAGAGCTTTTTAATCAAGGTGGCAATCATTTATGTTCGTCGAAAGCCTAAAACTGGTCGGATTTCTTACATCCCTGTGTCTGCTTGCACTTTCATCCAGTTTTTCCTGCATAATGTGTCACATTGAAAGTGCTCTTGACAGGCAGTAGTACACAGAGGGGGAGAGGAAGGAACCTCAAAGAAGTCAGAAACTGGAGAACTTCGTAAAGAAAAAGATTTTCTGACAGACATTTAAATTCCTCTCACCAGGAACTCAGGCTGATTGATCGCCCCCACGTGTCTTTAAAAAAGGTGCCACTCAAATTATATAGATATGATGTGAGGTTTATTTGTGTGTGTGGGACGAACCAAGTGCTACATTTCAGCCATAAGACTTTATTTTTTATAACGCAGCCAGGCAGTCTATCTGACATCTGGGTTTGTCGATTGAAAAAAGGGCAGCTCATTCAAGTCAAACGTTCTCCCGTCGAGTGTGAAATCTTTGGAATAATGGCTTTGAAATGCAGCATGTGACAGCCGAACAAACACTTGAATTTGGTAAAACTGAGGAATTGGTGTCAAATAATAAAAGATCTCACGTAATTCCTCATTTGACACATTATAAACATATCACATTACCAAACATGATTCACATAAGAGCATCCCTGCGTTCTGAATGTATTCAAGACCAATCCAACACAGTCTCAAATGCCAGTGAGTTAATTCCTCCTGATGGTTAATAAGACCTCAATAAACAATCCCGACTACATTGTCGTGCCCCTGAAATAGATTTGATCGGTGCCATACAGCTGTCGCACAGTTCCCATCACACACTATCAAAGACAACAGCCCATAGACGATCCAGCCGAGAGAAACGCACACCGGGGACTTCGAGCAGTGTGCAACACAAAACCTCTCCAACCTGTTACTCTCCACTTCAATAGCCATCCTTTCCAGTTCCCTTAATTCAATCAGGAAGGGGAATCTCAGAGCCACTGCCTATGTTGTTTGCTGACAGCTCAAGGCTCTTTGGAAATCCTGTCATGAATACACCACCAGCACATTGCCAGGCTACTGGTTAGCCATCTCTGGGCCTTTCCCACTCTAGCAGTGTCTTACTTATACACGGAAGGAAGAGAAAGGAGCTTCTCTCTGTGGTGTGACGGCAGGGTGGGATCCCTAGTGAACACACTCACGCTGATAAACTGATGCCACTTATTTTGTATGCAGGGTATAGATTGAAGCGTCACCCAACTAATTCTCTTTTGCTGCTAAATAACATACTTAATCACCATGCCGAGCTATGATACATGGACTAATCACTGACTAATGCCGTGCAGCTCCGAGTTCCAATTTCAAACCCTCAGGAAGCGTGACAGAACTTCAAAAGCCCCAAATGGAATGTGTCATAGATTTTCCATTCGTATGTGCAAAGTCAGTTTGAATACAAATGAAGATGTTAATGAGCCATCATGAGATTAAACCTTTAAATATTAATTTGCTGTCAATTAGCAACATACTCGGGCCACATGTCGCATTCGTGTGGTATAAGAGAAAGGGGAGGGGGTCATTGTCTTTCAGTGTGGCTTATGAAATACGAGCTAAATATGCTGAAGCTCAGGCAAAGATGCGCTGATGAATTTTAAGTCTAATTAACCTCTAAAAGTCCAAGCTAGTATATGGAATTGTTTTAAGATGGCCATACCATGGATCATATAGCTATTTGATTTTGAATTTAAGAACCCCTACTATAGCCCATAGAAATGCCTTGTATAACACATTCATAAATTTGCAAAACGGACAGTAAAAATGATCATCATCACGCTGCACCAGAGGGCATCCTGACTGGTTGCATCACTGCCTGGTATGGCAACTGCTCAACCTCCGACCGCAAGGCACTACAGAGGGTAGTGCCTACGGCCCAGTCAAGCTTCCTGCCATCCAGGACCTCTAAACCAGGCGGTGTGAGAGGAATGCCCTAAAAATTGTCAAAGACTCCAACCACCCCAGTCATACACTGTTCTCTCTACTACCGCATGGCAAGTGTTACCGGAGCGCCAAGTCTAGGACCAAAAGGCTTCTTAACAGCTTTTACCCCCAAGCCATAAAACTGTTTTGAAGTGTCTGTCCTATATCTAGGAGATACAGTGCCTTCAGAAAGTATTCATACCCCTTGATTTATTTCACATTTTGTTGTGTTACAACCTGAATTCAAAATGGATTAAATCAATACCCCATAATGACAAAGTGAAAACATGTTTTTAGAAATGTTTGAAAATGTATTAAAAATGAAATATCTAATTTACATAAATATTCACACCCCTGAATCAATACATGTTAGAATCATCTTTGGCAGTGATTACAGCTGTGAGTTTTTTTCTGCGTGTCTAAGAGCTTTGCACACCTGGATTGTACAACTTTTTTTTTTTTTATTCTTCAAGCTCCGTCAAGTTGGTTGTTGATTATTGCTACACAGCCATTTTCAAGTCTTGCCATAGACTTTCAAGACAATTTAAGTCAAAACTATAACTAGGCTACTCAGGAACATTCAATGTCATCTTGGTAAGCAACTCCAGTGTAGATTTGGCCTCGTGTTTTAGGCTATTGTCCTGCTGAATGATGACATAGTCTCCCAGTGTCTGTTGGAAAGCAGACTGAACCATCTATAAGCTAAATGGAAGGTCATACCAAGGATCATTTAGCTATTTGATTTATCATTTTAAGACCCCTTGAAGAATAAAAAAAAAAATTATGATGAAAACATTTTTGGGCCTTAAAGCTATTAGCCCATACAAATGCATTGAATAACACATTCACTACAAGGACAGAAAGTCCCCCTAAAAAATTATAAAGTAAATTTCTTCTGAAGTGTCTGTCCTATATCTGAGATTTAAGAAAAATCTGGAAACATTTGTTATTATATTTTTTTACATGTGTTGAAGCCTTATTTTTGACACTGAACAGTCTCCATATATACACTATATATACAAAAGTATATGGACACCCCTTCAAATTAGTGGATTTGACTATTTCAGCAACACCCGTTGCTGATAGGTGTATAAAATCGAACACACAGCCATGCAATCTCCATATACAAACATTGGCAGTAGAATGGCCTTACTGAAGAGCTCAGTGACTTTCAACGTGGCACCATCATAGGATGCCACCTTTCCAACAAGTCAGTAAATTTGCTGGAGTGGTGTAAAGCTCGCCACCATTGGACTCTGGCTCAGTGGAAACGCGTTCTCTGGAGTGATGAATCACGCTTCACCATCTGGCAGTCCAACAGACGGATCTGGGTTTGACGGACGCCAGGAGAATGCTACCTGCCCAAATGCATAGTGCCAACTGTAAAGTTTGGTGGAGGAATAATGATGGTCTTAGGCTGTTTTTCATGGTTCTAAATCCTTAGTTCCAGTGATGGGAAATCTTAATGCTACAGCATACAATGACATTCTAGACGCTTCTGTGCTTCCAACTGGCAACAGTTTGGGGAAGGCCCTTTCCTGTTTCAGCCGTGCACAAAGCGAGGTCCATACAGAAATGGTTTTGTCGAGATCGGTGTGGAAGAACTTGACTGGCCTAAACAGAGCCCTAACCTCAACCCCATCGAACACCTTTGGGATGAATTGGACCTCACTAATGGGGCGGCAGGTAGCCTAGCGGTTAGAGCGTTGGACTAGTAATCGAAAGGTTGCAAGATCGAAGGTAAAAATCTGTCTTTCTGCCCCTGAACAAGGCAGTTAACCCACTGTTCCTAAGCCGTCATTGAAAATAAGAATTTGTTCTTAACTGACTTGCCTAGTAAAATAAAGGTAAAATAAAGAACATTTTCTTGAGGCTGAATGGAAGCAAATCCCTGCAGCAATGTTCAAACATCTATTGGAAAGCATTCCCAGGAGATTGGAGGCTGTTATAGCAGCAAAGGGGGGACCAACTCCATATTAATGCCTATGATATTTGACGAGTCATGTAGTGTACTTCCATTCAATTTTATCATCTGGTATGGGGGACCTTCAGACGAGTCTTGCGAGGCCTGTGGGCGTGCTAGAGCAGAACAACCAACGTGTACATGTACATGAGATTCTCACTACAGGCAAAAGTTGGCAGATCGGCTGTATTGACTTCATACAAGTCCCAAGACCCTTGTGGGGGTTGTAAAGCAAAACGGAGAACAACATTGTGTAGGCAAAACCATTCGGACGCTACAGACGATTTTGTTTTCAGGATGTCTCATGGTCTGACAAACACGACTCAAGCTCTGTCACCTTTCACAGCAGATGTGTAAGTGCGACATTGGCGGACACTGTGGATTGAGACTCATCCAATGCAAAAACATATCTCTATCTTAAACTGACAGATTTTTATGGGGATGTTTTTATTATCGACTCTAGGGGGTTAAACGTTTTAACTGTTTTAAAGTTACCATTGGCCTCATGGTGAAATCCCTGAGTGGTTAGGAAGGACGCATGCCTGTATCTTTGTAGTGACTGGGTGTAATTAATAACTTAATAACCATGCTCAAAGGGATATTCAATGTCTGTTTTTTTTTTTTTTTTTACACATCTACCAATAGGTGCCATTCTTTGCGAGGTATTGGAAAACCTCCCTAGTCTTTATGGTTGAATCTGTGTTTGAAATTCACTGCTCGACTGAGGGACCTTACAGATAATTGTATGTGTGGGGTACAGTTTGAGGTAGTCATTTAAAAATCATTGCAGCCCATGCAAAACATATCTCTTGTTTAAACTGTCTGATTTTGATGGGGATTATTTTGTATTATGTTCATTAGATTGACTGGTGCATCAATAGACTAATGGATTAACGTCTTAGGGAGCGGCTGCATAGGTGACGGTTTTGGAGAGTCTGGCGTGCCCAAAGTAAAATGCCTGCCACTCAGGCCCAGAAAATAGGATATGCACATAATTAGTACTATTGGATAGGAAACACTCGGAAGTTTCTAAGAGTGTTAAAATAATGCATGTGAGTATAACAGAACTGATATAGCAGGCGGAAACCCGAGGAAAATCCATCCGGATTTGCAGTTTTTTTTGTTGACCTTCTTCTCCATTGTGCCTATTGCATACAATGTTATGTAGGACTGAGACTGCAGTACCTATGGATTCCACTAGATGTCAACAGTCTTTAGACAAAGACTGGGAATTCTAGGAGTAACCAGAACGGATAGGAACAGGAAGAAGTCAGGGGACCACTTTTGTAAACAAGGTTTGACGCGCGCGAGATTGTGAACGCGCACCACTTTATTTTTCTTTCCTATCGTTCACGTTATCGTCCGGTTGAAATATTACAGCAAATACACACAAAAGGATACCCAAGGATACATTAAAAATGATGTTTGATTTGTTTGTAGAAAGTGTATAGGTATAATTTGAACGTGTTCTCTTCACGGTTCAATGGGCGACTCAACGGTGGATTTTATGATCATAACGCGCCAACCAAACAGAGATTTAAGGATATAATAAATGACTTTTTCTAACAAAAGAACCATGGATTGTCTTCGTTGGACACTTGGGAAGCCTTCAGCAGAAGTTCTTCGAAAGGTAAGGGATTTTATATTAGCAATTTTATGAATTTTTTGAGACCCGCGTTGGTTATGGATTTATGCTAATACATAAAATATGAGAGGGGCTATCAAATGTTGTGCTTTTCGCCGTAAAGCCTTTTTGAAATCTGACAACGCTGTGATATTGCCAAGAAACAGAGCTTTTGATGACTATACAACACTTGTATATTGATGAATGTTTAATAATTCAACTTTTGGATTTTGAATTTGGCGCCTCACATTTCACCGGCTCCCTAAGTAGTTAACTTCTTAGGGAGTGGTGGGGCGCTAGCCAGGTGAAATGCAAGGCGCCAAATTCAAAATCCAAAAGTTGAATTATTAAACATCCACCAATATACAAGTGTTCCATACTCATCAAAAGCTCTGTTTCTTGGCAATATCACAGCGTTGTCAGATTTCAAAAAGGCTTTATAAAGCACCACATTTGATTGTTTGAGGGTAGCACCTTCACTATTTTCTCATTACCATGAATTCATTAGCCTTCACGGTTCACACAAAACACATTTCACAGCGAAAACAAATCAATTACCTGTTGAAGAACTTCTGCTGAGGTCTTCCGAAGTGTCCAACGAAGACAATCCATGGTTCTTTTGTTAGAAAAAGTAATGTATTATATCCATAAATCTCCGTTTGGTTCGCGCGTTATAATCAGAAACTACAGCCTCCACTCCTCCATTGAAACGTGAAGAGAACTCGTTCAACTTATACCTATAAACTTGTCCAAGAACAATCAAAAATCATTTTAAATGTATCCTTTAGGAACACTTTTACGTATATTTACTATAATAAATCAACCGGAATATAAACTGGGCTATAAGAATGGAAAAAAACACAGCGCGTGCCTTCTCGGGAGCACGCGTTCTCTTCTGTTGACTTCCAAGGGGACACTTCCTGATTTCGCTTCTTCTCTGCTCTAATAGCATCCCAAAAAAATCGGAACACTGTCTCGAGACTGTTGACATCCAGAGGAAGCGATCGGTACTGCATTCATATGCCCTTATATGGGCATTTTCATAAGGGAGGGGTTCCAAATGAGCAATGTGTCAAAACCACTTTTTCCAGGACAACGCCAGTAACCCAAGAGTTACTTGTGTAAGAAAAAATACAGGTGCTGTCTGACTCAGAAACCGTAAACTCCTGGATACTAGTTTTGGTTGAATAGTGCCATTAGGGCTGACAAAGGTTTGCAAATATCTACAACACACAGTAGGTACGGAAGACTGCAATGGCGACTTGACTTTCCTTCAGTCAAACCTCTCTGGCTGCACAGTGTCAAAGACTAAAGTCACACAATGTGACCCATATTTCACACTCCTCCAATGTTGTCAGGAGCAAGCGATGGATTATACATGGCATCAATAATGAAATGTGTCTGGCGACTAACAAAAGGGGAGGCTGTTAAAGAATTTAAATGAGGGTAGGCACTTACATGCACTCAAAGTGTAATACTTGTTCAAAGTTCCTTGTACAGTTATGTCACTGTCATCGCTATACTCTGCCGACTGCTGTGTGTAGTAGCGTCTTAGACTGACATTTATTTTTCTTTCTTTCGTCGAACAAAGTGGGGTGATGATGGCATTGTTGTATGTACTGTCGCAACTCTGATCCTTTCAGGATCTCTTTCCCTCACAATGAACTTTAGCCTTCCTCCATGCTTGAAGCTGGGTTCAAAATTACGTTATGATGAAAATAATTGCTTTAGGAGGGGAGTGCACAGGTATGTATGATGCCAAAGACTCTGCTGTCTCTCTCAGACCTTTGACTTCCATATAAGCCCCACCACCCCCTCCCTCCACCATGCTATCCCTCCATCCAGACTTCCCTTAGGCAATATATCTTGGACTAACCTGTAGGTGGATTGCTGCAGCTAGTTCACATCAACTATCTGGAGGCATGGATCCCCAAACACAGGCTAGTATCAGTTGAGAGAAAGAGGCCAGGCTTGGGAGGATAGGGAATGGAAAGGGGAGGAATAGTAGTGGGGGCCAGAGAGGGAGGGATGGTGGAGGGACGGAGAGACCCCTGCATTGTGCCTAAGGCTACGCGTTGCCTGCAAGGGGCTACTAGCATGGATGCTAGTGGGTGTAGTCGCCGTAGAGCTTCTCATCCCTTCCCCATGGGTAGTCTCACTGACAGTTCATGACACAGTTGCACCTGCTTGAGCTTTTGGAGAACCCCAGATTCTGCTCCCTGTTACGCTAACTCACATCCATTCACAGCGATAGTTTACAAATGTGTCAGCCTTCTAGCAGGACGAGTCCTTGACTTGGCTGACAAGTTTGTCTTGAGGGTCAAGTATGACATAACACAGGGCTGTCAGCGACGATCACCAAGAGCGTTCTCTGACACCGGCTGTGAGGGTAATTGTGTCACAACCGGTTGGGCATTGAATTCAAATAAGACGTATGTCTCTTATTCAAATGTTAATTACTGCTTAGCGCAATTTAGCCCGTGATACACCAGGCTACTCTAACAGGGTGCATAGGGGGAATAGAAGACACAAGGGCAGGCAAGGTCGGGCTATGATAATGTTTAACTGCTGCCATGATATCTCTGAGGAGAGACGTACGCAGACACAATGGCCTGCATCTTCATTATGTGGCATATTTATCTCTGGGTGCAAAGTTAATGCAAGATGACGTTGGGCACTTCAGATGTCAAATGGGCAACTCAGTGGCGTGTCTTGGCCCTGGCACTCTACTGTCTGACATTGACATCGATGGCGATGGATGTAGGATGGCCTCAGATTGACAGTGGTGGCTGTACTTCACCACTGAGTACATTTATCTCAGCCAGCCAGGTTTGACTGCCTGAGAGGAGGTGGCAGTGGATAGCGAGCTGAGGCGACAAGAAGCCGTCTGAGTCCAGATTCTGCCCAAGTCTATTTACCCTTCTGCCGAAAATTACGTTAAACTGGTCACTTGGGAGATTACTTGTCAGTAGCAAGAGCTGTCAGAGAAGACGATCAGAGGGCACGGTTCAATCAAACTTTGATTTATCAAGATGGAGGATTTTTGCTCCACAATTTCATATTTCCACAATTTACAAAATAAAATTGCACTTACGGTTCCCACGCCCGACACATTCTCATTGTGTGGCCCACCCTCCACTGTAAGATGATTGTTGAAATGAGAATGTGAGAGGGAAGAATTGTGCCACCAGAGATCTATTCATCTAGAGTCAATTAATTTGAGCAACACAGACACGGTTGGGAAAAAATGAGGGCCTTCACAATAAAAACTGATGCTGAAATCCAATGCCTCATATTGGGTGGCTAATCCACACCGGTCAATGACGCCACACAGAATTTCCAGCCTTGATTGATGCATGGGCTCCTCGCTTTTCTCACTTGTGGTGACAAATTCACTATTTCACTGCATTAGAAAGCCTCTCGTCTCCCCACAATATAAAACACCCTGGACTGCAGTGATATTCTCTGATTTATTTATTAATATCGTTTAAGCTGGTGGCGGAGATAAAAGGAAAATAGGAGCCTGTAAATATTGTTGAATTAAGGCCTGTCTGAGAAAAGACTCCCTCTTACATATTCTTTCACAATGTGGTAAGGGTTCTCTCTTTTTTGTTGATAATCATATCTGCAGGGTGTTGCATGATACACACTCAGGGGTTGTACTCTCAGCTGAATTCACAATAAATCTCTCTGTATTCAACCATCCCCCCCTCCTTCCCACAAACCTTCCATCGCTCTCTCCCCTCAGACAGCCAATCCCCATATCAGTCTGGGTGGAGGGGAGAGAGGAGAGGAAAGGGGGAGGGAGGAGTCGGGAGGCGAGGAGATTTAATCGTCTGAGACAGCGCTACTTGTGCTGAACAACAACTCCGATCAGCTTCAAGATTTACAGAGTGATCAACGTGGGGCTGCCCTCTGTGGCTATCGATTCAACTTCACAGGCTGCCTAGCTCTGCTGCCCATTGTTGACTCAAAGGATACCCTCCACAAAGTTAGATTTAGATTTTTTGGTGGAACAATGAAGATGTGAGTAAGGGATAAGCTAAGGTGAAGGCCTCTAGATTTCCTTGTGTCAATGATTTGGGAAATGTTTAGAAACCTACCCCAAGGAAAGTTATGTTCATCCTGACTAAGAAGTAGGGATGCATGTCTAGTTTAATGTTGATGTTAAAAACCGATGTCAAAGCTATCGTGCATACCTATATAACGTACGCACATGACATAATGACGCCGCGTAAAATGTTGCACTACACGTGCAACACAGCATTCCTAACCTAGCCCACAATGTCTGATGTGTGGATTGAGCAGTTGACAAGTCAAGAAGTCATTTGAAAGAGTAAGAACATTTCAGCGAGACAACTCAAAGGCGATATCCATTAAAGCCAAGATAATGGAATTCAATTGCCTTTGACAATCAACCGTTCTCTGTCGTGGGGGTTGTTGGCTTTCGCCGACTGGTTGAGCACCAGTACACACTACCAAGTGCACTATTTTTTAGACGTTGCCCTACCAGAGTAACACAGTAATAGCGTCACGGCTATTAGCTTCAAGACATACATACTATGGAATGCTGTTTTGGGATACAATAGCACTGTCAAAGCTGTACAAAAAAAGTCTGCAAACAAGCAAACACCAGCAACGAACGAATATTTTAAATATCGGGTATCGGTTTGTTTTGGCAAGGAAAATATCAGTTATCGGTATCGGTGGATCACTACTAAGAAGTTTAATATCCAAACTAACAAAGTTAAGGCACTTCTACGTTTTGCCGGAGGGAAGCAAGTAGGTGAGCTGAAGGGACTGAGCTGAACTGTCTTCCTGACCCCATTGTCACTGCATAAGATTCACATCCGTTCAAACAAACCAGGTTGTCATCTCTGTAGTGGCTACACAGCACTGTCTGGAAATAGTCAATGTGAGTCACATAAGCAATAACCACGGAGACGACACGACACTAATCGAGCACTACACTCCAGACGATCCACATGCCATTGTGTGTGAAAGCGCAACAGTCTGGACAGAGAGAGGGAAGTGGAAACGTGATTGGCTTCCATATTAATTGTCTCTTCAAAGCGGATGGCAAAGTTTGAGTCTCGTGTCAAACAGTTTTTGGACCTAATCAGGCCTTGATGTCTACGCTCTGTCAGATCAAATGACAACACCACTTTGTGCCAAGAACACAGCCGCAACTCCCCTCTCACTTGTTATGAAATATGAGTAAAAAAACGTACTGCTTTCATCTCGTAAAAAACTTGATGAAGCGAGCACGACAGTTAGTGGAAAATCTACTCTACGGCGTACAAAGAGCTACCCCTTCCCCACTAGAGTAGAATGGCGGGAACCCGGTTACCGGAAAAAAAATACACTCCCTTTTCCCGGGATAAATAACTGCGAGAAACCAGTAAATTACAATCAATTATTTATATGAACAACATGGCGTGAAATAGAACTGTTAAATTATATGTGATGTATAAAACTGGCTTATCTATGGCCTCCGCATGATGAAACATCAACACTCATGGTGGGGACAGACAGCCCATCTCAGTATGTAGACCTATCATTATCGTAACTGTTTTTCTTGTGACAGTTAGGCCTGCATTTGCTGCAGCATAGTCTATGCTACAGTAATATACTGTAAAGACTGAAGGTACGTTTCATTTACCCATCTGGCTTTCAGTGGAAACAAAATGTGTTATTGTTAAGCTTCAGAGTTTTAAAAACAGCCTATCACTCGAATATCCTTGCCTTAAATTCGTTAACCATCTTTGTCTTTCTCTCTCCCTCTCATATCCATTCAAACTGTATCCAAAATAGATAATCCTGTTCTAGATTGCATTCGTAAAGTATTCAGACCCCTTGACTTATTCCACATTTTGTTACAATACAGCCAGCCTTATTCAAACATTTATGAAATGTTTTTTTCCCCCTCATCAATCTACACACAATACCCCACAATGACAAAGCAAAAACAGTATTTTAGAAACTGAAATCACAATTACATAAGTAGTCAGACCATTTACTCAGCACTTTGTTGAAGCACCTTTGGCAGCAATTACAGCATCGCTATAAGCTTGTCACACCTGTATTTGGGGAGTTTCTCCCATTCTTCTCTGCGGATCCGGTTGGATGGGGAGCGTCGCTGCACAGCTATTTTCAGGTCTCTCTAGAATGTTCGATTGGGTTATTGTCCGGGCTCTGGCTGGGCCACTCAAGGACATTCAGAGACTTGTCCCGAAGCCACTACTGTGTTTTCTTGGCTGTCTGCTTAGGGTCATTGTCCTGTTGGAAGGTGAACCTTCGCCCCAGTCTGAGGTCCTGAGCGCTCTGGAGCAGGTTTTCATCAAGGATCTCTCTGTACTTTGCTCCGTTCATCTTTCCTTTGATCCTGACTAGTCTCCCAGTCCCTGTCGCTGAAAAACATTCCCACAGCATGATGCTGCCACCACCATGCTTCACTGTAGGGTTGGTGCCAGGTTTCCTCCAGATATGACCCTTGACATTCAGACCAAAGAGTTCCATCTTGGTTTCAACAGACCAAAAAATCTTGTTTCTCATGGTCTGAGAGTCTTTAGTTGACTTTTGGCACACTCCAAGCTGGCTGTCATGTGCCTTCTACTGAAGAGTGGCTTCTGTCTTGCCACTCTACCATAAAGGCCTGATTTGTGGAGTGCTGCAGAGATGGTTATTATTAAATCTATATTTTAACAGGGAAAACAGACTGAGACCTGGATCTCTTTTACGGCTGTGCCCTGTGTAAACATGTTGACATGTACAGTTCTAGGCATACAGACAAGAACATTTCAAAACATACAAAACAAAGACACATTCATTAGAAACAATCACAGACAACATCATATTGATCCTCCATCATATTTTTAAAATGGGCAAGGGACACGAGAGTGGCTAGCTTAAGTTTGATCTGCAGTTTGTTCCATAAATAAGGTGCAAAGGAACTGAAGGCAGTCCTTCCCAACTCTGTGGAGACCGCAGGAGTTTCTAATGTAATCCACATCTGTGATCTGGTCCTAAAATTTGTATATCTAATTAAAATTAATGATGATATATATGGAGGTAGTTTTAAAAGAAGTGCTTTATAAATAAACAAAGAGCATGTTGCTCTCGCCTCACAGATAGAGAGGCCCAACCCACATGTTGATATAGGATACAGTGATGAGTTTTGTAACTATCACCGGTGATAAACCTGAGTGCACAATGGTAAATAGCATCCAGTGGTTTTAATATATTTGCCGATGCATGCATATAAATAATATCACCATAATCTAAAACGGACATAAAAGTAGCCTGCACAATTTGTTTCCTATTTACGGAGGACAGACAAGCCCTGTTTCTGTAAAGGAACCCTATCTTGAATTTGAGCTTTTTCCCAATTCAGTAACATGTTTTTAAAAGAGAGCCTATCATCTAACCATACCCCTAAATATTTATATGCAGAGACCTGTTTGATTTGAGTACCATCCAAGCTAGTGATTACAAAAGTGTTTCTAACTGAGAGGTTAGACCTAGAAAAAAGCATGACATTTGTTTTCTTAGCGTTTAAAACAAGTTTAAGCTGTAAAAGAGACTCCTGTAATATCCTAAAATCAGACTCCAACTGCATTAAAGCTTGGTCCGCCTTCTGGAAGGTTCTCCAATCTCCACAGAGGAACTCTGGAGCTCTGTCAGAGTGACCATCGGGTTCTTGGTCACCTCCCTGACCAAGGCCCTTCTCCCCTGATTGTTCAGTTTTGCCGGTGACCAGCTCTAGGAAGAGCCTTGGTGTTTCCAAACCTTTTCCATTTAAGAATGATGGAGGCCCCTGTGTTCTTGGGGACCTTCCCAGATCTGTGCCTCGACACAATCCTGTTTAGAAGCTCTACGGCCAATTCCCTCAACCTCATGACTTGGTTTTTGCTCTGAGATGCAGATGCAATTATATCGGATATCGCAATATTTGGAGTAGAATATCATAGAAGAGGTTTCCCCAAATATCGCCCAACCCTAGCGTGCACACACACACACACACACACGGTGGGAGATGGGATGTACCCAAAGCCATGGGCGAGAGACTCATATGTGAACAACTTGAGTAAACTGTGGAAATCACTTAGGGAAGGGAAGAGTTGGTTTGCAAACGGCCTTTTCTGTCAATTACATTCAATAATGCATTCAGTCCGGTTAACGTGTGCTAATTAAAACATTTAAGCGCGCCCTCAGGGAAGAGACGGCATCAGAGAGAGACAGAAATAGTTGTGGAGAGACAGTGTGAGACAGGGAGAGAGGGGAGAGAGCGACCGAATCAACTAATGTCAAACAGCTGGTACCGTCTTCTCTTTGAAACAGAGCTTGCATCGGGCTGCTATTCTGAGCTGGAGCCAAAACACAGCAATATGCTGGTTGTCACCGTGCTGCTACAGTAGCTCCAAAAAGCGGATGGGAACCGCTGCTGCCGCCGCCGCCGCCGACTCTCAGCTGAAAGACATTACTCTGGGTGCTTTGTCTTTATTCACTCAGAGAAAAAAGGAAAAGTACACGCACAGTTAACGTCGTGGTAAAAAAAAAGTTTCCCGGCCCGGAGCTGTTGCCAGCGCTGCTAAATTAGAACAGCTGCGCTCTTCGTGGCGTCCTGACAAGCGCACAAGGGGGGTTTGCTGAAGTTAAGCAGGTAAAGCTGGCATTTCCTATCCCAGGATATTCATCGGTGAAGGAGTTGATCTGCAGTCTCACTTGAACACAGTACAATACATCTCCATCGTGGTGCACTAGCTTATGCTCCCTTGATCGCTCATTAGCATTTGGGGCCGATGTTTGTTATTGCATAGCATCAAAGCTTTCCGCCCCCTCACACCTGACGGGGGTTTTCTCAAGATGCACTCCTAGTGTGTGGTTCATGGGAGTACACAAAGGCACTCACGCACATGCACACACACACACACGAGTTGGCTCGCAGGCTCCAACGACGAGGCAAATTAATTGTGACATGAGGTTTACAGACTCATGAATCCTTCCTCGATTCCTTGCTGAGCTTGTGCAGCACGGTGACATGGTTGGTTGGTGTGCGTATATGGGGCACTTTGGGAGTGGAGACGTTGTGCCTTCCCCCACGTCGGATGAGATGGGACAGGGATGCTCAGATAGGTAGTGGAGCACAGGAGGATGCTGAAGGGAGGATGACTAATAATAATGGCTTGAAAAGGTATCAAACACATGGAAACCACTTGTTTGATGTGTTCGATACCATTCCATTAATTCCGTTCCAGACATTAGTATGAGCCCTTTCTCCCCAATTAGGGTGCCACCAGCCACCAGTGTAGTGGCGGGTATATGGGGATGGAGATGGAGGGTGATGGGAGGGGGTAGTCTGTTGGACCAGCTGGAAATTGGAAAAATATGGGGAAGGGAAGTCAGGCGCGAATGGAGGGAGCTCCAGCCTGTCTCAGGCTTTAATGCACTTGACTACACTTAGCAGAGTCGCCCAGGCGTGGAGAGATGTGCATGGGGGATATGGCCCACTGCCTCTCAGCCTCCCTCTCTTTCTCTCTCTCTCTTCTACAGACATGTCTCTCTTCTGAAACACTCTCAAAGCATAGGATGAAGTGTGTGTGTGGTAGTGTGGCAATTATCTCATAGGTACCATCTGATGGATGTTCCTATCTGAAAGTGGAAAAACACCCATTAGGGGGGAGGGGGTGTATGAGTGTGTGAGAGAGAGAAAGGAAAAAGATTTGTCTAGAAACATTGGCAAAAACATAGAATACAATATAATGGTGCAGCACCTCCAGGAAAACCTCCACTGTGGGTTGGTGCGTGTTTGTGCGTAGGTGGAACTCTGAGGAAGTTATCATTAAATCAGGAAAATAAATAACAAAGAGAAAACAACAAAGACTCTTATTCTTCTAAGGTTAAGGTGGGTGGCACAGAGAGCAGCGCCTCTCTTCAAGAAAAATGCCCTGCGGCCATTCTAACTGCACTGTTAAAAAAAAGCTGCATATTGAAGCAGGCACCACAAAAGGCCAACCTCTCCCAGGAAAGGACCCCTTTGTATATCCAGAATGGGCAGTCCAGTGCCCCCAGCGGCACAACTAACCAACCAACCATCTATCCTCATATCCCACACTTTGGCTCTAACCTCTACGCTTGATCTCTGTTTCTTCACTTTTACTAAATTCCCACCTAAAAAGAATACAGTTGATTAATGCTTGATTAAAGTAATTCATTACAGCAATCACAGCGTGGATCCTTTGGGTTCCTAATTAATATGTCAGTTTCGCTATCTCTCATTTGTTTCAATTGGGGAAAAGTGACTCTTGCAGTGGCCGGAGAACAGCGGCTATTTGTTGAGCCAAGAGAGGAGGGGGGAGTTGGGGAGGAGGGTTGCTTTGGCAGAGGGGATGGAGTCAGGAAGTGCAGAATAAGCATACGTTCATCAATCACACACACACACACGCATGTGCAGCTCACACATATCAACACACAAGTACATACATGTGTACACACACACAGGCTTTGTCTAGGTCTTTTAAAGGGGATTGGTGGTGTGTTCTCTGTACTAGGCCTGTACTGTAAATGTATTTAAAAGACACATTAATTATCCCCGGAACTGTTCAAATACTCTTCAGACAAACCTGGCAGCTATTTGTTGTTAAAACTCCCAGAAAATGTCCCACCGGTGGCCCATCAGCGTCCAAAAAATACAAATCATTTGAGCCTTTGGAGGCAGTGTGCTCTTGTTTTGTTAGTTGGGAGGTAAAATGTCAGGTGCCGCAAGAGTTCAGCTTTAGGTTTCTTTCAGTGACAAAAATCAAATCAGGATTCTGGTGGGGCAGTAGGCTGGCACAAACACTCCCCCCACAGCTGACCTGGCGGGGCCTGGGCAATCCGCAGCAACTCGGCTGGGGAGTGGAACCTCCCTGGTCTTTGTGGTTGAATCTGTGCTTGAAATTCATTGCTCGACTTAAGGACCTTACAGATAAATTGTGTGTGTGAGGTACAGAGATTGGGTAGTATTTTTAGGCTTGCCATGACAAAATGGTTGAATACTTATTGACTCCAGACATTTCAGCTTAACATTTTTTTTATTAATTTGTAAAAAAAAAATCTAAAAACATAATTCCACTTTGACATTATGGGTTATTGTGTGTAGATCAGTGACACAAAATCTCCATTTAATCCATTTTAAATTCAAGCTGTAACACAACAAAATGTGGAAAAGGTTGTGAATACTTTCTGAAGGCACTGTAGCTCCCCACTCATGCTGCAAGGTGATTAACACATTTTAAGAAATGTTGAAACTGTTAATTACTGTTCGCAAAACAATGTCCATACAGGCTAGAACACTTTTACAATGCAAGACAATACCGGTAGCTTTCAGCTTTAATTGTAGGCTAACCACCTGCTGAAGCAACATAAATTCACTACCCTAGTACTTTGTGTGTGAAACATAAAATATTCTGATTTCAAAGGTGATTGTCACCAAAAATCGTTAAATTCACCACCAAAGCCTCATTCACTTCTTCGTCTCTTTCGCCTACCATCTGGTTTCCACTAGAATCCATTGTCAAAGTCAGATTCCACAGCCATTTTCTGCTTTGCAAATCATGTCAATCTACACAGAATTGTTTTAAGAAGGTCATACCAAGGACAATTTTGCTATTTAATTAAAAATTTTAAGAAAATTAAATTAAAACGAAGTTTGTTCTGAAGTGTCTGATCAAGAAACACACACATATATACATATATATACACACACATATACAGTACCAGTCAAACGTTTGGACACACCTACTCATTCAAGAGTTTTTCTTTATTTTACTATTTTCTACATTGTAGAATAATAGCGAAGACATTAAAAACTATGAAATAACACACATGGAATAATGTAGTGACCAAAAAAGTGTTAAACAAATCAGAATATATTTTACATTTGAGATTCTTCAAAGTAGCCACCCTTTTCCTTGATGACAGCTTTGCACACTCTTGGCATTCTCTCAACCAGCTTCACCTGCAATGCTTTTCCAACAGTCTTGAAGAAGTGCCCACATATGCTGAACACTTGTTGGATGTGTTTCCTTCACTCTATGGTCCAACTCATCCCAAACCATATCAGTTGGGTTGAGGTTGGGAGATTGTGGAGGCCAGGTCATCTGATGCAGCACTCCATCACTCTCCTTCTTGGAGGTGTGTTCGGTCATTGTCCTGTTGAAAAACAAATTATAGTCCGACGAAGTGCAAACCAGATGGGATGGCGTATCGCTGCAGAATGCTGTGGTAGCCATGCTGGTTAAGTGTGCCTTGAATTCTAAATAAATCACTGACGGTGTCACCAGCAAAGCACCCTCACACCATCCCAGTCCCTCCTCCATGTTTCACGGTGGGAACCACACATGCGGAGATCATATGTTCACCTACTCTGCGTCTCACAAAGACACAGGGGTTGGAACCAAAAATCTCAAATCTTGACTCAGACTAAAAGACAGATTTCCACCTGTCTAATATCCATTGCTTGTGTTTCTTGGCCCAAAGCAAGTCTCTTCTTCTTACTGGTGTCCTTTAGAAGTGTTTTCTTTGCAGAAATTCAACCATGAAGGCCTGATTCACGCAGTCTCCTCTGAACAGTTGATGTTGAGATGTGTCTGTTACTTGAACTCTGTGAAGCATTTATTTGGGCTGCAATTTCTGAGGCTGGTAACTCTAATGAACTTAACCTCTGCAGCAGAGGTAACTCTGGATCTTCCTTTTCTGTGGTGGTCCTCATGAGAGCCAGTTTCATCATAGTGCTTGATGTTTTTTTTGACTGCACTTGAAGAAACTTTCAAAGTTCTTGAGATTTTCCGTATTGACTGACCTTCACGTTTTAAGTAATGATGGACTGTCGTTTCTCTTTGCTTATTTGAGCTGTTCTTGCCATAATATGGGCTTAGTCTTTTAACAAATAGGGCTATCTTCTGTATACTACCCCTACCTTGTCACAACCCAACTGACTGGCTCAAACTCATTAAGAAGGAAATAAATTCCACAATTTAACAAGGCACACCTGTTAATTGAAATACATTCCATGTGACTACCTCATGAAGCTGGTTGACAGAATGCCATGAGTGTGCAAAGCTGTCACCAAGGCAAAGGGTGGCTACTTTGAATAATCTCAAAAATTGTAAACACTGTTTTGGTTACTACATGATACCATATGTGTTATTTCATAGTTTTGATGTCTTCACTAGGTGTGTCCAAACTTTTGACTGTTACTGTACTTCCATACATTTTTTCAACTGGTACCGGGGGACCTTCAGATGAGTCTTGTGAGGCCTGTGGGCATCCTAGAGCAAAACAACGGACATGTACGTGTTGGTGATAGTCTTATCTTTACACAGAGTGGTCATTTTAGCCCAAACTGTTCGGACGCTACAGACAGAAGTTGGCAGATCGGCTGTACCGAGTCCCAAGACGCTTGTGGGGTTCGTAGAGCAAAACGTTCGGACAATACAGACGATTTTGTGAGAAGACCGATTTTTTCTTTCACCGCAGATGCGGAAGTGCGACATAGGAAGATGTGGTGGATTGAGAAGCATCCAATGCAAAAAAATATCTCTACCTTAACTGAGATTTTATGGGGATTTTTGTATTATGCTAATTAGATTTCAGTGGGGGTGCGAACATGGACCCATCGACCTTATGTTCAAATGTAATGACATTGAACTCAAAAGATGCCAAACGATTGAACAGAGCAGAAGCTGAGTCTTGATCAAGTGCCATTCTATGACTTTTGCTATTTTGCCTTCGTTTTTGTTGTTTTAGTATTGTTTTGGTGTTGTTTTAGAATCTAATATTGTGATGGTATCGAGTATCGTGATAATAAACCTGGTATCGAAGTCAAAAGTCTGGTACCGTGACAACACTACTCCCACCCTTGGAGCTGGGGGATTGGGGGAAGATTCGGTGTGCAACCACACTAAATAAAACGGTTCATACAAAAAGGCAACTGCACGACAGTATGGTTTATCAAACAGATTTTCTTCTACTAGTTTGATTACCCGTTCAACATTTATTGATCATTTAACAGTAGCATAAAAGGTGACAACAGACTATTGGCTGTGCATTTTGAAAATAACTTGATAATCGAGTGGGCGCTTTGAAGAGCCTCTTGGTATTCACATGCTTTGCTGCACTCTCCAAACTGTAAAATGGGACAATCAATAGTAGCTTGGTACTTTGAATACAGCAGTGGTAAAATGCCCACACAAAATTATTTATTTAAAACAGTAGCCTACTACATCATTAAAATGCTGTTCAGCACCAATTGCATTTGACCTATAATGAAGATGAAACACAATGCCCATAACTTGAAACCAAATATCTTGATGCATATTCCACTTTACAGAAGAATGTTTTTCCATACAATCACTTTTTCCTTTCCAATCCCCACATACTTGGAGGGGCTAACAAAATGATAATGCAGTTGACGTCTTCTTCATCTACTCACTTTTTAATCTACTCACGCTTCATACCTATTTGATTATTATTCATAAGGTAAGCAGAGTGGCCCGCTCATCCTTCATTCCCGAAGAGTATCATTTCAATTGCAAACTTTTATCTTGTTTACAAACAGAGCTCCAATTCAAACTTATTAGCCTGAATAAAATATATTGTTTTGTCTGCGTTCCTGACAATACTCTAAGACAAGGCCAGGCAGTTCAGTGACATTCAAGAGAATACCTAAATACAACAAACACTTGGCATTCTCTGAAATAACATCTGTACCAGGATCAGCTTTAATCAGAGTAGGAAATGTACGTTTACTAGCTAGGCTACCCCAGACCAACTCCAACCACAAACCTAGTCTCACCGACATGCATCATCTAAGATCTGCTAAGCAGCCTGGTCCCTGCAGTGCTCTTCATCCTCCAATTGCTATAGAGCTTCTGGTCTTGCTCCCTCTCGCTCCTTGTTTACTTAACCTTTAGGAAGTCCTCATTAGCCTACTCACTCCAGAGTGCCTATTGGATTGTCGAGAGAGCTAAATTAACAGTGGGAGCATTGATGTGACTAATGCCTTGAGCTGGGATCATGTTGGTCAGTATGCTCAATGTAATTACTTCATCACCAAGAAGGGAGTTTTCTTAAGTGATTAATCAGGCAAGCTGGGGCTTTCCTCCCCCACCCCCAGTTCACCCATCCCCGCCCCAACCCCCACGGTATGCTGCCAAAGTGCGCTGAAAGTTTGCCATCAGCCCGTTAGCGGCTAAAGCAGCGAGAGAATCCACTGCGGCTCGGCTGAAGGTGCAGCAGCTCTCTGAAGACCAGGCTCCGTCTCACACATACAGTGTAATCCTCAGGGTGCCTTTCCCATTAGGGAGACAGAAAAGCTGGAGGAAATAAAAACTTAATATCCCTGTCCTGTGCTCTAATAATGTTTTGGACATGGTCTGAAACTGTGTGGGTGTAATTTGGATGGTAATTAATTAACTCTTCCTGCAGTCTACACTGAATTTATTTTTCTTCCCATGATGTGCAAATGGTTGCTTCCTTTGATTTACTGGATAATTTCATTTCCTGTCCATCCAGTTCGGAGACTATAATGACAGGGAAAAGGGAGTGGCCAGAGGATGGAAGCTCGTGGGGCACCCTGCACTGTTGGTGTATGATCAGAGGACTCCGTAGTAATGCAGCATACACAGGGATTGTACTGTGTGGATGCAGTGCCAGAGTGCATGGAGAGCAGCGAGGGAGAGAAGAGAGAAATAGAGAACGAGAGGGAGCGAAAAGAGAGGGGGAAAGAGGGACGCCCACTGATGTTACCAGTGTGATCTCTCAGTTTTGGGCCAGTAATGAAATCTCATAGCAAAGCGAAAGACGCCCAGGCGGACGTAATGAAGCCCAGCGCAGTGTGAGTTAGCCGCTCCACGCTGAGACAGGGGAGGGGAGGGGAGGAGAGCAAGGGAGAGCGGGAAGGGAGGATAGAGAGGGGAGGGGGAGAGTTGGCGGGAGGACAGGAGAGGTGCAGGTATAATGACAGAGGGAGGAAGGGATGTAGAGCAGGAGAGAGGCACCAGATCCATAAGTAGGAGGAGACTTGTCAGAACCCCATTAAAGGAAAAGGAGGGGGAGTCAGGAAGAGGGAGGCAGCAAGAGAGCAAGGGAGAAAGAGACCAGACTCAGCGGTGGCGGAGGAGAGCATGTCAAATCCCCATGAGACACCGAAAGCTGAAAAAAAGGAGGACAGAAATAGACAGTGACCAGGGTTAGAGGTTGCGGGATGTTGGAGGAGACAGAACATCCCCGACCATTACAAGAGGGAACGGAATGTTTGCCCCACACTCTTGTCCATGTCGGCTTTTACAGTACCACTAATTGACAGGCGACTCTTCCAGGTTGCAGTCCTCCTCTGATGCCAACATGACGTTTTTTTTTCTTCCCATTCTCGCCGGTCGATTGGCGTGTGATAATTGGGTGGCCACAACAGGCACACTACTGTCCCCAGACCCGGGACCTGTTGTTCCCTCCCTCCACACACAGCTGGTTCTCCTCTGTGGTGGGTTGTGTGTGTGACAGCTGCCTAGGAGAGCATGAGCCACAGCCCCTTGGGGGAATATAACGCACTGGCCGAGCTCTCAGTCAACAGGACTAAAAATACCCCTGACCTGCCAAAGCATGGGCTTCACAGCTGAGCCCACGTCCATTCCTTCATCGCCTCGATACGGCCGAGGGAAAAGGGCACCATCAGGACAGCATTAGTGTGAGCTAATACTTCACTTGTAATGAGAAGGACACAAGGGTGATGTAGTCTTTAGGGACAAAATATTGCCTGTTTCGTTTGCCATGATGTTGTATGGGGGTGAGTCTACATGGGTGGGTCAATCTGAAGTTTTTAGTCCTGCGTGTGCTGACCAGTCGTCTGGTCTATCATACAATCCGATAGCCATTATATTCTACGCAAGTATAAGACAACCAAGAAGAATTTAAGCTGCTAGGCTTAAGATTTAAAGGACATTAGAGAGTTGGGATGCTTTTCCATAGTCTGGGGAGTGATGTTGTTCCCATCCCTCAACACAAAGTCGGTTATAAACCATGAGGGACCATGAGCACAGATTCTGAAAATAACAACCTTATTCTCTGTTGATAAATTGAAATCCATGAAGAATGACTGTCATTAGGCCAATATTCAGATTTCTTTCTGCATACTGCCAAGTGAGTTCCACATCTTTCTGCCAAATCATGCACCTGTACCAGGTGTGTGTGTGTGTGTGTGCCATGACACGTCTGCGATTGCATGCTGAACTCAAACCTATCACTGGGGAGATGTGATTTTCACCTGAAATCACAACCAAAGCAAGCCTGATTGCGAGAGTAATGTGCATTTTGACCACCGTAAATGTTCCACTCTGGGAAATTGCCGGCGGGGGGTTGCTTTCTTTTGATTTACTGGATAATTTCATTTCCTGTCCAGCCATTTTAATCACGGCCCTATTTACTTCATTACGCAGACGGACCGACCAGACGGACCGACCACTCCATGTTGTTTTCGCCAGGCCTTCCAAACTATACGTTGCCACTTTTCTCTTTTTTTTTTACGAGTCTTGACTCTGTAATTTCTGCTCTAAATGTAAATTATGGAACAGCGGATGAATATTGCAGCTCACTTCTTAAGTGTATCGCCCACTCTCTGTGCCGGCGTGCTCTTAATGCCGCCGAGCAGACAGACGCACAAACATCCTCTCACACCCTCTGAGCACATATTTGTCGAGTTGCTAAAACCCCCTGAGTGATTTTGCATTTTGCACCCTCTCTCGCTCTTTCGCTCATTCACTCCCTCTCTTTCTTCCTCCTCTCTCTCTTTCTCTGTGCTCATCTTTGCCTAGGTTTAGCTAATGGATTCAGGAGGATTCTCTCTCTTTCTCTCCCTCTCAGTGTTGTTAGATGGCTCAGAGCCAAATGACAGTGAATAGGCTTGGCTTCCTGTCTTCCTCTCTCCTGGTCTTTAATTCACAGAGAGAAATCATTTCCCGACTGTCTCTCCGTCCTGCACCGTCTCCTGGGGGAATGCAGTATGGATTCCCGGGGTAGCCACAATAAGCATCAAACAACATCACAATAGAAAGGAGAAAGTCTGTGAAATTACTATCAAAACAACTGTTTACTTTTGGGTTGTTCCACCAATTCGGTGTAAGTGTAACTTGATAAAAATAAAATAAAAATGGGACAGAATGTTAAAACTAGGTGATATCAAAGAGCACATATTCAACTTAATAAAAAAAGTTTCCCCATCTCAAGAAGTTAAATAATAAAAACGGCTATAGTGCCTATTAAGTGCCAAATAAAGTAACAGGGTTGACCATAACAGGGTTGACGATTTCTTCTTAAATCAGCCATAAATCCCTTTGTGAGAGGGGGAATGGAAGCTCGTGTGAAACAGGGAGTGGCAAATATACCCTTTGCTAATCCCCTGCCCCCATTGGTTACAACATTCTTCCGGGAAGCCCAATTCCCCATTCAACCACTGGCGAAATCCCCTCACAAAGATCTCAAACTGCATTTCTAATACACAATGAAATGAAACAGACTACCCCTTGCTAATCAGGAAACTCTTGGGTATGTTGTGGTGGACTGTCATTACAATTGCTTCATGGGTACCTGACAAAATTATGTTTGTAGTGTAGCTAGCCACTGAATTCAATGGCTCTGAATTCACGGTCAGCATGTAGTCAAAGCTATAACCACTATTGGAGATAACTAGTGCTCTCAAATTGTATCCTGATGTCGAAAGGCAGACGGGAGTTGTATTCATAACATTGCTAACTTAGCTAGCTAACATTTTGAGAAAACAAGTTATATTAAGTGGCTAGCTAGCTAGCGTTAGCAATGAGACAGAGCTAGCTAACCCGCTGAGCTAACATCGAAAAATAATCCAATAGGCTCTGCATTTCAGGAATCACAGTAGTACTCCTGCTGCCCTGTAGTACTCCACACAGTACTCCTGCTGCCCTGTTCAATTATTTAGCCATTAAAACAAAGTGTTTGCCTTAGCCCTCACTGGCTTTCATGCGATTTAAACATGAGCTTGTCTGAGGTGTCAGACTTGACGACAGTTACTATCCACTGGAGTGCTGCAATTGGTTGCACACAATTCTGGGGCGGGGTTTAGAGAAGGGGCAATTGAATGAAAGTTTCACCCAAAAAATATATTATAAAATATTTCTAGCTTGTTTATCCATCTATGGGTAACAGGGTTGACGTGTTATGCTCGCTTTGTATCAATATCAATGGCCTGTCTCACTCCGTGTCACCTGACTCTAGTAACGTGCATGCGTGTGTACACTCTTTCTCTCTCACACACACACACACACACACACACACACACACACACACACACACACGGTGCTATGATCACCTTGGAGAATGTCACAGTGGCTTGGAAAAGGGAAATCAGTGCGTAGACGTGTCCTTTCTGCAGCGTGCTCAGAAAAAGGCACGTCCTCTCTCCGAGACTACATGTACTATTTAAATCTGCCTTGTTTCTTACCACTACTATCACAAATCTACTTGGCTTTGCCTGCCTTTATGCAATGCACTGATTCCTCCACTTGCTGCTTTGGTCACCTTGGAGAATGTCACAGTAGCTGAGACTAAATGTACTATTTTGGTTTGCCTGCCTCTATGCAACGAACAGATACTTGGAAGTCTATTGCAGTGTAATCTCTCTATCGGCTCCAATGAAGCCATAGTAATCTATTTGCGGGCCATTGATATGAGATGGGTGTCTAGGATTGCACTGAGGGGGGGGACAGCAGAGCATATCATCATCTATGGCGGGGTAAGAAATATGGCCTTGTCTTTTAACCAACCAACACCAGGCGGCCAGGAGTCAAGGCCCTCTAGCTCGCTAAGAAAGCACACTCCCGCCTTAATCAATGAAATTCATGTTCTTAATTGCACTTGTGTTATTATCTTAAGATAAATAGTCGTCAGGCCATACTGGGAAATTGTTCTTTATTGGCATTCCTTCCGTCTGTTCGTTGTTTCAGGATGCTCACTAATAGGAGCCCAACATAGCCTGTGCGTGGAGGAATATTTGTTTAACATTAACTGAGATTTATAATATTTTATGTAGGCCTAGATTCAATCAGATAAAGCGTTAACCAGCGATAGCCGACACCCGCATAGCTGATGTTTTGGCGGTGTAGGAGGTGTAACTGTGTTAGAGCTGTCAAATCGGTGAGCACTCGTGTTAGAAGTTCAGAAAGAGAAAAAGTGTAGGCAATATAAAAATAATGATGCTCAAATTGAAAATCATTAAACAAAATAATGAGGATTTCTATCAGCCTAATCGAGGTGTTGATTACATCTCACATTACAGTGTTTGAACTTGTAAAGAAGGCCGCATGGGATTTCTGTTAATGCGACTCCGTGCAGCCAATGGCAAGGCCTACTTTTGGTATAATGCCAGGAGCCGCTTGTGGATTCGACAGTTCTAACACAGTTCCACCTCAGACACCACTATGCGGATGCCGGCTACAGCGGATCTGATTGAATAGAGACCCTAGTTTAGTTTTCCTTGCATGTGATGCATAACCAATTGATACAAGTCAAACAACAGTAACAGACCAATAACCCTCTAGGGAAGGGTTCCCCAACTGGCGGCCCGCGGGTGGTTTTATCTGTCCCCCCAAAGTATTATTTTTTGTTGGACAAAAAAGACTAAAAATACCAGGAAATCAGCTCCAAGTGATTTTAATTGAAGAAATGTGTTAATGTATTCCCACACATAATAGAGAGACACATGATTTTATTCAAATGTAAACAAGGTTTGAAATGATTATGTTTTAGTCAAACATTATATCTGGTCAATTTGCAGTCTACAAATGATTTGTAATTATGTTCCGGCCCCCCGACCATCCTCTCAAGAAGATGTTTTCGACATAGCTTTGAATAAAATACTGGTCGGACTCAGGGGAGTGATTTGGACAACAAGTATTTCGACTCGGCCAACGAAGATTGCTTTCTAGAAGGATTGGATCCACTTTTAGATCTGTAAGTAAACTGTTTCCATGACTTCATATAGCTAATTTACAATATGTATTTCGGTATTTATAAGTTGTCTGCTTTTCTTGTGCTTTGGATATGTAACAAGTCATTTCAATGTTATATAATTCCAAAGTACTTATTGTCTGTTTCATATTAGTTCACTGTTTGCTGTTCTAAGTTTCATCATTGTAACTTTGGAGAGGCCACTAAACTCATGGCTATTGTTTATTTGTGGTTCTCACCTCTGCCTTTGTCTCCAAAGTGTTACTGTTCGCATTGTGTGTGTGTGCTTCACACCTTCTATGTGAGTCACTGTACAGATACAGTTTAGGATTGGTGCTTTTACTTTACAGTAATGTTGTTTTGTAAATGTAGTCAACTGTAATTCTGTGTGTATACAATATATCTCTTTATTTGATTCACCAAAGAGTGGAGGATGCAGTAAGCGCCCCCGCCTGTCAAGGTCTTCACCCCCCGCTGCTAGGTCATCACCCCATCTGATGGTTCAACATCCACTTTTCATAGACCTCTTGAAAAATAAAATAGGGGCTTGTGGCACCATTCGTCCTAACAGAATCGGTTTCCCCAAAACCAAGGTAAACGCCATGACAAAGACAGCGGAGAGGGGGACCCTACGTTGGATCAGGACTAACAAGCTGCTTTTTGTGAAATGGAAGGAAACTAGAGAAGTAACCATGCTCAGCACACAGCATAAGGCATTCAATAATAACCATGTCTCAAGGAGGGTGAAAAAGAAGAACGTCCTCATTCCTGTTTCTGTGAAGGACAACAATGCCAGCATGTGGGGTGTCGACCTATCTAATCCTCTGATAGGCTACTACCAGGTCCTCCACAAGACCAGGAAGTGGTATAAGACTTTTTTTTGTACCACTTTGTGGACATTGCTACAGTAAATGCTTTCATTCCCCACAAGCAGATGGCAAAAGGTCAATCCCCTCTCTCCCAGTTGGTCTTCCGAGAGCAGCTGGTGTTGGAAATGGCTGAATTGGAGGCCCAAAGCAACCTCACAACCATCACAAGACCCCCCACTCAAGGTGAGCGCCACTATCCAACACACATGCCAAAAGACAAAGGAAGAACTGCAAGCATTGCACAAAACACAGGGGGGGGGGATCTTCTGTCCGAAATGCCAGTTCGCTTTTTGTTTCCTGTCAGAGGGACTGCTTCAAATAATTGTTTTATATTTTTTTACCTTTATTTTACTAAGCAAGTCAATTAAGAACAAATTCTTATTTTCAATGACGGCCTAGGAACAGTGGGTTAACTGCATGTTCAGGGGTAGAACGACCTTTCGGTTACTAGTCCAACGCTCTAACCACTAGGCTACCCTGCCGCCCCAATATCATGACATACACAAGCTACGGTGAAAGTGATATCTAATCATCTACACCTGGGATGTAAAATTAATGCCACTTGTAAATAGTTCAGCCTATTTCTATTTTTGGAAGAACACATGTGTAACCAAGTTTGTGTTTGATAAGACATTTTATATATATTTTGTATGTACATCTGTTGCTTTTATATTGTTTTTGTAAACAGTTCATTTGTATGTGGGACCAATACATTGGATAGGATGCAGTTGTAAATGAGAACTTGTTCTCAACTTGCTTACCTGGTTAAATAAAAAAATTAAAAATATGCCTAGGCTAAATGTTCAGGCACTTTGGATAGGTTGAAAAAACACTGGGATGTCCCCGACACCACCACAATGTTTGAGAGAGGTTGGTGTTGTAGAAATTTTGTTTTTATTGTGAACAATAACCTTTAGGCACATCCAGTGTGCAAAAACAGCGAAATTAACACATTCTTACACTTTGGAGAGGATGAAAGGACAATTGAATGTACCCTGGATACCCCATAACACCACCACAATGTTCGAGTGAGGTTGATATGGTGGAAATTGTGTTTTTATACTGAACAAATAGCATTTAGAGATAGCAAATATGTAATAGCACTAGAATTATCTAATTTACAGACATATGTCACTTTGGAGAGGTTTAGGGACACTTGGAAACGTCCCGTGACCACACCTGACACCACTTACTAAAACATCTTCCCATTTCTAGTTGTTAGGTCTATCAATCCTTTTTTTTCTGATATTGTTCACATGTTGTGGAAGTCATCTGATGTGTTTCCAGCTCTAGGAATCAATAATTCACTTATAGCTTGTCAATGGAAGGGCTGCCAGAAGCTTATTTTTTTATTTTGTGTGTGTTTGATCTTGTGTATTCTGAACTGTGTAACTCCTATCTTCTGATAATTCCCTTATTAACTCCCAGATGTCTTCTTTCAAAATATACCAAGTTTTGGCATGTCAGAATCATGTAATTACACATGAACAGCAGTTACTTTTGGGTATGTCTATTTCGACGGAAATAAACATTTTGCCATTACATTTAAGAGGGTAAACTTTGAAATCAATATTTTTTGTTTGGCATAGGCCTACATTTAAAAGCGAAATTATGTTACCATTGAATTGCCTAGCTTGTATTTCTTTCCCATTCATTCTCAAACTCCTGACAAGATTGTACTTTACCTGAAGCCTATTCTATTTCTCCCTATCTCGTTTTCTCTCTTACAATTTAGTACACTAGATTACTGATATTAAGGGGCATGAGAAAACGATTTAATTTGGAGTGAGGAGGAGACTGTTGATGCACAACAATGGGGAGAGAAGACTGTTGGAGGGAAATTTCATTTTTAGATTAAAGTCACGCTGTGCAGAGACTTTCTACAACAAAAAAAAAGCTGTCTCGGCAGATGCCTTGATTAGATTAGACTTTAAATGGGTTTAGGAAACCCCCCCACCCCAAGCAAGATACAATTACATTTTTTAATGGTGAACTAGTGACCCACTCTGCAGATTGATATCCATTGGCTTATCTCCCCCGCTTGTTGCTGTTTAATGGTTAAATGCTACTGTAATTATACGGTAAATTGAAACCATAATTGGAAACGAGTGCCCCGTATGAGGGATCTGAATCAATCTCGGGATTACAAGGACCGTTGAGAAAGGTGGGGACCTGAGCCTGACACTGGACGTGAAAGTCCCATTGGGAGCGCTAACGGGGCCCGGGGCCCAGTGCCCAGAAGAATAGCCACTGACTGACAGCACTCTAGTCGACACTCAAGAGTTAGCCACGAGACACCTGCCCTGATTCAGAAGACACTAAAGAAAAGTTTTAACATAGACCAGTCAACTACTCAAGAGACGTCCGTGTACAAAATTAGCTTGAAGAATGACTAGCATATGAATTCCAATGCAGTATGTATTGCAGCAACATAGTCTGCCTTCAAAAATGTCAACAAAATTCACCATAAGAGGTGCTGGAGACAGAGGACATCCTCACTATAACCTTAGGTCTTCACATAAAGGAATGTTCTTCCAAAGCAGTTACTTAGATCGCCTGTACTAGGATGATCTTGTACACTACAGCAACTGTAGTAGCATACTTCTTCTATATAAGGTCTGCATGCAATTCGTTTTTCCTTGGGAGCCAATTTCTCATTATCCTTCTCGTCCCATGATGTTATTATTTTCTTGAAAACATGTAAGAGAAGTATTGATTTCCCCTCAGAAACAAGACAAGAGGAGGAGGTTATGTGGATAAATGAAGCAAACAATTTGGGTGGAAAATGCATTGCATAGGATTGGCTTGGCTGACCACCCAAATATCAAGATTAAATGTTGATATGATAAATATTTTATCTTAAGGGGGAATTCATTGTGATGGATTATACGGTTGTGAGATTACACAGGAATCTATAAATAGACAGACAACAGGATTAAATTAAAGTTGATGTTCCTTAACAATGTTATTCAAATTACATTAGTCTTGGGCAAAATTGAATCAATAGTTTTCAGCTTGTTTAACCAACTCACCAAGACAAATGGCTGTCCTGGTTGTTGAAAAAGGCATTGCAAAGGGAATGGATCATTGCCGCTACCTGGCTTTCCAACCAAGGTGCATGAAATGAGGAGCGAATTGAGATAGAGGAAAATCGGCAACACTTGGAGGACAATGATATTAAATAAGAGTTGCTTTAATGGAAAAAGTAGAAATAGGCAAGACATTGAAGACACCTCTATAAAGATTTGTTTTCAGGTGGGAAAACTCGCTAATGTAATTATCAACAGGCGTGCGATCGCAAACTAACACTGGCATGCTCAATAGCTTTCCATAGTCTTGACTACGGTTGAATGAGATTTACCGCCCAAAACCGCTCCCTTCTCCCGGGATAAATAACTGCGAGAAACCAGTAAATTATAATAAATTATTAATATAAACAACATGGCGTTAAATTATATGCAATGTATAAATCTGGATTCTCTACGGCCTCTGCAAGATGAATCCTTCAAAGTAGGGACAGACAGCCCATCTTAGATTGGAGCACAGTTCACAATTCATGTAGATCTATCATCTCATCATGGCAACTTTTTTTTTCTTGTGACAGGAAGGCCTACATTTGCTGCAGCATAGCCTATGCTACAGTAATATAAAGACTGAATGTGCGTCTAATTTACTAATTTCCATCTGACTTTCGAGGGTCACCTTGTTTTTAATTGTAAATAATTTTTGTTTTTAAGAATTATTATTTTTAAATACGTTTTAAAACAGCCTATCACTCGAATATCGTTGCTTTAAATTAGTGCAAGCGTGAGCACTCTCTCGCAGTCTCTCTCTCTCCATCAATTCCATTTAAAATTGCATCCAAAATAGGTAATCCTGTTCTAGATTGTTATACAGTGGGCTCCAAAATTACTGGCACCCCTGACTGGTTATGCACAAACAATACTTAAAAATATACAAACAATATAATTATAGAGATAAACTCAAAATACCAACATGTGAGAAATACTGTACTATATTAATGTTTCAATGGAACCAACCAAAATCATACAATTATTTAA